>CASGGB010000032.1:0-43785 GCA_949316475.1 Hypomecis punctinalis
GAAAATAACAAAAACAAATCTCAAAATGGCAAGCAAAGCGCATAACTGAAAAATAACAACTTTTAAGCATTTGTCCATTTCAATCGCTTCATCAAACGCGTGTACATGGATCAAATGTCACATAAAAAGCACACATTGAAGCAGCACACATGGACAGCACATTGTTTATTATCGTGATTGCATCATTGTTCTCGTGCGAATGGACTGTCACAGATATGGTGGGCTAGGGTTGTCAAGGGCATTTTTTTCTTTTCTTTCCTTTCTCAACCCATGCTCTTGCAATTTATAGTTATACTAGCGACCCGCCCCGGCTTCACACAGATGTATTACACATATAAACCTTCCTCTCAAATCATTCTATCTATTAAAAAAACTGCATTAAAATTCGTTACGTAGTTTTAAAGATATAAGCATATATGGAGATAGACAGCGGGAAGCGACTTTGTTTTATACTATGTAGTGATAGTGATATATGTGTATATGCAAAGGTCTCCCACCTTAACCCACAACATCGCTTTCATTCACTTTCTTCCATTTATCGCATTCTGTAACCAAATCCATTATCGCGTTAGGTAGCCACATCTCGCCAACCTTCTCGGATAGTGTGTAGATCAACACGTGAGCGTTTTTTAGGCATTCTTTACCTCCGTCTGTCCTCCAGTACCCACTGTGTGACGATCATCTGACGTTCTGGCACATATCTCGGGGTGCATACGAACTACATGACCCGCCCAAACCCATTTTAGTTTAGTAGCTTTTTGACCTACATTAATTACACCTGTGATGGAACACAGCTACTCCTATCATGGAACGCAATGTTGTCTATCGCACTCTGTCAAAGGCAAGGTAATAAAATATAAAATAAATGAACAGTATACAAAGCACGCTTAGTTTGATTTGGTATTTGTCAGCGATCACCGAAATTAAGGAACGTTTGGAACGGTCAGTTTTCAGATGGGTGACCGCGGGTGGGATTTTCTGTATTTTCCAACTAAGCGCTACCGTGGCTCGCATGATATGTCAAATTAAAGGTCCCGGTGGTTTCGACCGTTTAGCCATGTCATAACGGGGCTAGCCATCCGGCCTATACAAACTTACTTATTTACTGACAGTAAATAAAACCAACTCTTCGTTATTTAACTCACTGCGAGATCGATTCAGAGCCAAAGTGACCGACAAAATCGAGCGGATAAACAAGTTGAAATGGTAGAGGGAGGGCACAGAGCAAGGAAGACTGATGATCGATGCGGTTCTTTAAAGTTCTCAAGTGGCGACTACGTACCAGCAAGCGCAGCGAAGAATGACTGATGACGACAAAATATTGCGATCGCGCTTAATGCAATATAGCGTAGTCAAGCGTGGACTTAATTGCAATAAAAAATTTAGACAAACGATTTTGGGTCTCTAGAAAGGAAATACAGGTATTTTGTTTTTTTTTTCACTGTTTCCTCCTAATATCGTCTTCTTATTAGTTCGGCACTAGAACATACGCCATAATATATTACTAGTCAATAATACTACAACTAGTAATACTAGTAAATGAAATTACAACAAAAAATCAAACATTCATAAGTTTTACTCTCCCAAAATTAAAGTTAAAATTGATTGTCAGTTTAGGTGATAATGTCATCGTTCGTCAACCGATCGTGCCTCTCTATCACTTGTTCTGCGTTCTCACTTGCTCTCTCGGCTCAGGCGGAACGTGACATTGTATCGCGCTATTTCGTGCATAAAGCTGGCGTTCATCGATTTATCAGACGTTATCACGTCAAAAATGTATACCTAGCTACTTAAGATTAGACTCTTCAATAAATACATACAAAGTTAAAAAAAAAAGAGTCAACCCTGAATTCTACGAGCGCCATATTCCCGTTGTCATGGCGACGCATTGTTTCCGAGCGCGTGCGAAAACCCGAGTATTTGCATTACTGCCTTTTGTTCTCATGTCGTCGATTTATGTACTTGCACTGGTAATTACTTACTCATTAAAATAGTACCTAGGTAGTGTAATTATTTTTCGCAAAAAATTGCAACACCGACTTCTACCGTGTACAGAATTCGAATAATTTGCACGAATCGATGTGACATCCAAGTTCATTTTTGTTGATTTATCAAAAACGGCTCAGCCGATTTCGATAAAATTTTAATGAGACCACCTCAGAAGTATACTCTATCGAAATAACAAAATCTTTTTTTAATCGGTTCACAATTGGCGAATGTATCGATGAACATACAAAAAAATAATAATACATTAATAATTATAATTATAAATAATTATTAATAATTATTACACATAATACATTGACAAAAAAATACGTACAGACGAGCATAGTACCTCCTCCTTTTTGGGAGTCGGTAAAAATAGTATGTAAAAAAGTAAGTTCGTAAAGACCGGCTGGCCCTTGTGACAAAGTTTTTAAAATCATAGTTAAAAAATACAAGATTATTTTTTGCAAAAATCGACCGATTTCACCCGTATACAGAATTTGCGAATATTCCGCACACATCGATGTAGCATTTTTCACATTATTGTCGATTTATCAAAAATGGCTCAGCCGATTTCGATAAAATTTAAATGGGACCAATTTAGAATTATACTCTTACAAATGAATAAGAATTATTAAAATCGGACTACTATGAAAAAAGTTATGCGTGGTTATACATAAATATACGCGTCAAATTATATACCTCTTCCGGTGGTTCGTCGGTCAAAAATTAACAATACCTTAGCATTCATAGCATAGTTTAATTAAGTGTTTGTCAGTGATTACCGAAATTAAGCAACGTTCGGCACGGTCAGTCTTCGGATGGGTGCCCGTAAGTGGCATTTACAACTGAGCGCTATCTCCCGTTGTTTTAACTGTAATGCAATGTCAGAGACTTTCAGGCCCAAGACTTTTCTCACTAGGGATAGATACCCGACCTATAGGTACGATCTTACTTTCATCAATCCATCAGCCATATGAAGTCCACTGCTGAACATGAGCCTCTCCTGTAGATCACCAATAAGACCGGTTGGAAGTGGCTTGCATCCAGCGCGATCCTGCGGTATTGATGAGGTCATCAGTCCACTTTGTGGGTGGACGTCCACAAAGCATAAACACTGCGCTTGCCGATACGTGGTTTCTACTCGAGAGCTTTTCGGCTCCATCGGACATCGAGCTGTGTCGGTAACTTTATTTCCTCATTTCTGATTTGATCTCGCAGAGAGACTTCGAGAATAGCCCTCTCCTTTGCTCGTTGGGCTACTTGGAGCTATTATTTAACCCGCCATTTGTGACGTCAATGTGACTTACATCGTTTGTGCATGCAAAAGCAGGAAATCATCAATTGTTAATTTTGCATAGTGAATTTATTTCAGTAGATATTTTGAAAAAATATTGAGAAAACCAACTAAAAACCATTTGGATCGTATAGTTTGTATAACTGTATGTATGAAACAATTAATCGTAAAAAAGCATTAAAGTAACCTGTGTAAAACATTGAAAATTAAAAATAATGCTAAGTCAATTTGACTTACGTAGTTTGTGACCCCGGTCTCAGGCACCGGATGGACGCCAAAAGTCCAACTTCCACTTTTCCATTACTATTGCAAGTTTGCCCGGTGATGAGAATCGTAAAATTAGGCAGCTACTCGAAGTTCCAGCTCAAATTGATAAAGGATTAAAAAGTTATTCGACTTTTTCTGTCCACCCGGTCTCTGAGACATATGGGTCACAAACTCACACCCACCCGACCAACGACGGGAATTGTGGCAAGCTAGACACCCACCCCCTCCTGACTTTATACCGCCTTCAGAAAGTCTCCCACCAGGACACGAGTTGCCGTGGTCAATCTGGAAGTCCTTTAATCGCCTACGTGTCGGGGTTGGCCGCTGCAACGAAAACATGGTGAGATGGGGCATATCAGATGAAGAACAGTGCGAATGCGGTGCTGTTACCCAAACTATGGCACATCTCCTAGTTTGCCCCCTTTCCCCGAAAAACTGCAGCCAAATTGATCTTAACTTGGCTACCGAGGACGCGATAGAGGTTGCCAGATTTTGGTCCCAAAAGATTTGATCTGATGTTTTGTAAATATTGTAAATACCTAAATGAAAAAAAAAAGAAAAAAAAAATACAAAAAAAAAACAAAAAAAAATAAGCAAAAACTTAGCCATTGCCACGAAATGATGATGATGATGATGATGGCGGGTTAAAGCCTGTCATACCTAATTTGATCGAATTTGTAAGAAAATTATGTACAATAGATTTTGTTTAGAATTCTGCGTAAACCTACCAAACGGGACTAAAGGCAAAGTAGAGCATTTCGTCGTAATTTGTAGGGATTCATTTGGTTCAAATATAATAATATTTTCTAAACCAAGTAGACGAATCCTTTGTAGAAGTAGATATCTAGAAATTTTACCGTAATACATATTTTGTATCTTTCAATATTCTGGAGATACTCGTATTTCATCAGCTTTATTAGATAAGATAATTTTTATTAAGGGAAATAAGTTATAGATTGGAATGCCCTGCCTCCGTCATTGTTTCCTGACAATTACAATTTGGATATCTTCAAGTCAAGAGTGAATAGGTATCTTCTAGGTCTACATGCTCCATCTTCAGCTACAACTTCGCTTTCTATCAGGCGAGTCGGTGGCCAAATGTAGCCCTATTCTACATAAAAAAATCGGACAAGTGCGAGTCAGGCTCGCTCACCGAGAGTTCTGTACAAATACAGTAAATTTAACAAAATTGGGAAGTAAGTTGTTAATATCTCTATACTATAATCATCCCATCATACCATCGACAAAAAGTTTTTTTTTTTTCACTTTTCTCGTCATACATAGAAAATTACACATTATTAAAATAATTAAAAACGTGTTTTAGCACGTGCTAATGAAGTTCTTTTATATGATATCTTACATGTTACGATTTACTCACTTTGAATTTTGAACCCATATTTTGTGAATTTTAAGGCTTTATTTTTTGTGATTTAAATAAAGATGTAGTTGCTATCTATTTTTTATCTGTGATGATTTATTTATTTTCTATTCGTATTTGATGTCTGTCGTTGACATTAGGTTAACATATTGAAATTGACTTTAAAGGAGTTGTACCTGATTTACAAGGAACTCGGTATTAAAATTCTAACCAAGATCATTTAATTTTTCTAGGAATCTACTTAAATTTGAAAGCTCCATGGAGTAATAAAAAATAATATATAGCCCTGCATTTTTTTTAAATTGTTATTTTATAAAAGTATATTGGAAATTCAATATTCTGGAGTTATTTCATCAGCTTTATTAGATAAGATAATTTTTATTCAGGGAAATATGTTATAGATTGGAATGCCCTGCCTCCGTCATTGTTTCCTGACAATTACAATTTGGATATCTTCAAGTCAAGAGTGAATAGGTATCTTCTAGGTCTACATGCTCCATCTTCAGCTACAACTTCGCTTTCTATCAGGCGAGTCGGTGGCCAAATGTAGCCCTATTCTACATAAAAAAATCGGACAAGTACGAGTCAGGCTCGCTCACCGAGAGTTCCGTACAAATACAGTAAATTTAACAAAATTGGGAAGTAAGTTGTTAATATCTCTATACTATAATTATCCCATCATACCATCGACAAAAAAGTTTTTTTTTTTTTCACTTTTCTCGTCATACATAGAAAATTACACATTATTAAAATAATTAAAAACGTGTTTTAGCACGTGCTAATGAAGTTCTTTTATATGATATCTTACATGTTACGATTTACTCACTTTGAATTTTGAACCCATATTTTGTGAATTTTAAGGCTTTATTTTTTGTGATTTAAATAAAGATGTAGTTGCTATCTATTTTTTATCTGTGATGATTTATTTATTTTCTATTCGTATTTGATGTCTGTCGTTTACATTAGGTTAACATATTGAAATTGACTTTAAAGGAGTTGTACCTGATTTACAAGGAACTCGGTATTAAAATTCTAACCAAGATCATTTAATTTTTCTAGGAATCTACTTAAATTTGAAAGCTCCATGGAGTAATAAAAAATAATATATAGCCCTGCATTTTTTTTAAATTGTTATTTTATAAAAGTATATTGGAAATTCAAAATAATATTTTCTACGAAAATAAATAGGGCAAAAAAGCGCTAGATAGCCCTTTCCGGGCTAAATCATTACACTAATGAATAAACAAATACAAATACAAGGGGTTCACCTACAGTAAACAGTGCTAGATCTAGCTCCAAAAGGGCTAAGGTGGCAACACTGACCGGAAAATCAAATTAATATTCAATTTCCTTTGACATTGACATTTCTATTATACTTTTTTTAAAAATGGCTTTGAGTTTATTCAGATTAGCGTGTTTCTTTACGAGATATCCGTTCCGTTTCACGTTACATACCCCAAATATATATTATCGATTTTCTAAATATTGCAGGGCTTTAAAAATATGTTTTTATCAGATAATAATTACATTTTGAATGCTCTTTATAAAACAGCAATCATTGATCTGGTTAGAATTTTTATTTATTTTAATACCGGTAACGGAACAAATCCTTTGTTATTCTCGTTATTTATTTTTTAAGAATTGGTAATTAATAAATTGGTTTGAAAGTTGTAGGTAGGTATGTAAAATTTCCGTTCATTCTACTAGTTGAGCCAAGCTGTTGAGTCACGGGGGATAGACGGGTTTTTCAAACATTGTTATTTGACGAATCCAAGTGCAATTGTAATGTCTACGGAATAAAGAAACTTTGACTTTGACTCTATGCCAAAAATCAAGTCAAGCCATTGCTCCGTTGCTGTGTGAAAGAGAACAAACCAACAAACACACTTTGGGATTTATAATATTAGTAAGAATAGAATATGACGACTATAAACATATTTTCCTCCAAAATACCGCAGAGCTCCATCATTTTGGAGTTGTCAAGAATTCCAAGCGTCGAGTCGAGGTTCATCTATCTCATTAACCCAATTAAATGGCGGTATTTGGGTTAAATAAGATTAATTCGCGCCCCGCCATGTTTCGGACTCGAGCAGTCTTGTTTATAAATGTTTAGAGAACCTTTGAATTTACGTTTCCTTGCTTTATTATTTATTTATTTATTTATTTATTATTTATTTATTCTATTACAACATTCAAAAACTTACAGTTAAAAAACCAAAACGTTTTTGAGCTTAAAATAACTTATCTCTAAACACTTAAGAATAATTACAAATATTAGGCAAGCAAATAACACAGTTTCGAATTATTTCACTAAGTTTTGAAAAGAATAAATCGGTATCAGTTTGGCGAGCAATCAGTTCGTTGAGCAGTGTGAGTGCGTGGTGCGTGGGCGCGTACCGCGCGGTGTCGGTGCGGGGGGGCGCGAGCGGCGCCAGCAGCGCCGGCAGCCGCGCGCGCCGCCGCCACCGCGCGCGGGACTCTATGTCCGGGACAAACAATCCTAACCGGGATAATGCCGTAGGGTTGTCTATTCTACCATTAAAAAGTAGGTAGTAATGGACGACTAGCGCACACTTCCGTCTCAACTCTAGTGTGTTCAGCCTTACCATCCCAGTCACAAATAGGGAAGGATATGACCAGGTAGGATAGTAACCATACATTTTCTTATAGAGAAAACGTGCAAATTTCCTTTGAATTCGTTCAAGTAAAAGAGCATATTTCTTTTCGTGTGGGTCCCAAATTAAAGAATTAAATTCTAGTTTGCTCCGCACTAGAGCATAGAAGAGAGACAGTATGGCATCCTTGTCGTTGAACCTGGCCGACTGCCTCATCACAAATCCCAGAGATTTATACGCTCTTTTGCACAACTCCACAATGTGAGTATTAAATGTGAGCTGTGTGTCGAGCGTGAGGCCTAGGTCTCGCACCTCTGTGACGCGCTCAAGCGGAACCCGATTCATATTATAGTCATAATCATAAGGCGAGCGAGATCTGGTAAAAGTTATTATTTTACATTTGGAAATGTTAAATTCCAACTTATTCCGCTCTCCCCACTTAACGACACTATCAATGTCACGCTGTAGCGCTTCACAGTCCGAAAGACCACCTATACCTAAGAACAACTTGAGATCGTCCGCGAACATCAAGCATTTAGCCGTTCTCACAACTTTCGGCAAATCGTTTATCATAATCGTGAACTGAGTCGGTCCGGTAGTACTTCCTTGACTTACTCCAGAAAGAGTCGTGTAGGGAGCTGATCGATATCCTAGATGATAAACATATTGTACGCGATTGGAAAAATGGTTGGAGAAAAATTTTAGCAATTTAGGGCAGAATCCTATTTCGGCAAATTTCTTTAGTAAAATATCGGTATCGACGCGGTCGAACGCTTTTTTGAAATCGAAGTACGCGGCATCCACTTGCTCTCCCTGGTCCATACTAGCCGTCGCATAATCCACAAAATTTGCGAGATTAGTAGCTGTGGACCTTCCTGCGCGGAAGCCGTGCTGGCATTCGGACAACAGAGGCCGGACTTGCAAGGAGATGCGGCGATTCAGGATTGACTCGAAAACTTTACCGAATGCCGAGAGAACGGCTATAGGCCTGTAATTTTCAATTTTCGATTTTACTTCAGTCTTAGGTATGGGGGTCACCCGAGAAACTTTCCAAGTTGCCGGATATACGCAGTTTTCCAGAGATAAGTTGAAGATATGTAGAAGTGGTATTTCAAAGGCGCACACGCAATCTTTAATAACGAACGGCGGTATACCATCAGGTCCAATAGACGAGTTAGCTTTTAATCGCCTAACGGCATAAGAGAGATCAGCTGACGTTACTTTATCAATGGCTATGCGCGACGAGCAGAGCGGGTCGCTGGAGGCGTCCCGCTCTGCAGCCTCGGCGGACAAGGTAGGAGCCTCGCTCAAGAACACGGATTCAAAATACCGAGCAAATGCGTTCGCAGCGTCTTCTCCAGTAACCAAATGACCCTCATACTCAAACTCATCACAGGAATTTCTGTCTCCTTGTTGATCTTTTATAAATTTCCAAAAATTTTTAGGATCTTTTGAAATATTGTGTTCAGTTTTACGAATATAAGACTCATAGGCCTCTTTTATGAGTTTTTTTGAAAGTAACCTATAAAATTTGAACATTTCAAAATTAAATTAAATTTTAAACGTTTCGAATCCTCATTCCTCATACGAACAGCCAGAATGTGGAACGCTTTATCTGGGTCTGTCTTCCCGCTAAAGTGCAACGTAGGTGTTATCAAATTCCGAGTAAATAGGTATCTTCTAGGTAAGCGTGCTACACCCTATATAGACCGCATATTACTTATATGCTTAACATCAGGTAGTGTGTATTCAAACGCAAACCTATAAGAAATAAAAAAACTGGACATACCGAGGGTTCCGTACAAATCCTGTAAAGGTGAAGTCCACTAGTGGTATATTATTCAGAGAAAAATCGAACCAAGATGATTTGAAAGCTTGTTATACGGGCTTCCTAAAAATATTTAATTTAAATTTATTTTTTCACCCCTCCAATTTTTTGTGCGATGCGAACAGCTTATTATTTTTTCTAGTTTAGCAATAATAAAGTGCTTCTATAGTTATTTTACTTGCATTCGCAGCTGATTCTTCCACATTCATCTCTTAATTTGCTAAAATTAAAAATTATAACCTACCAGTGTGACCAGTTAGTAGGTACAATGTGACAAAAAATCACTTAAAAAGTGTGTCTAATTGGTAAAAATGCTTTTATTTAACAATTTGGAGGTTACTTAATCAGGGTTGATAGGGACAAACTACCTATTGAGTAAAATATATTTATTTTTTCTAATAAATTCAAAATTAATTTAAAAAAATTGGAGGGCTCTTTTTTGTTTGTATCTGTTGTAATAGACTCAGAAAAATACGATCTTTCACGAAATGTAACGAGTGTTGTGGTTAGAATTTTTGATTAATATTATACCAGCCTCCATACATTTTGTGGACATGTCCTTTCACAAAATCGTGATGTTGAAATTTATAGGATAAATAAATTTATTTATAATCATCGAAAAAAGTTCTTTTTTTCCTTTTCTCGTCATACATCAAAAATTACACATTGTAAACCTGTTTTAACATGACGTGCTTATGAAGTTCTTTCATATGATACGATTTACTCACCTTGAATTTCGGGCCAATATTTTTTTGTATTTAGGCCCTGTTTTTTTGTGATTTAATTAAAAGTGTACAGTTTTCAGATTTATTCCTGTATGTGTACTTTAAGACAATGCTTTTTTCTAAATTTCATAGTTCTAGGTCAACTGGAAGAAAATCTTGTAGGTTTTGATTCCCTTGTGAGTGTCAAAATATGCGGTTTATTACGACACAAATGCTCTAACTTTTTTCTACGATAACTGAGACGTTTAATTTTTTTTCACAACTGTGAGAGACCATTGTAATTTCAGTTCTTGAGATAAAAATTCTTGCAACAAAGTGATCCTATTAGGGTTCCGTTTTTTCCTTTTGGGGTACGGAACCCTAAAAACTAGCTTTTGCCCTTGTTTTAGCCATTTTGTTTATTCGGCAAAAAGTAGCTGTCATTTTCCGACTTTGTCACCATGACTTAGTAACTTCGTCCATGCCAAATATGAAGTCGATTTGTTGCTCTGTTGCTGCGCGAATGAGTAACAAATCAACTAACAAATTCGACTTTATGTTAATACAGTAAATAAGTTCGTATAGGCCGGGTGGCTAGCCCTGGTGTCAGAGTTTTTAGGCCGCCTGAAGGCCTCTGACATGGCTAAGCGGTTAAACCAACCGGGACCTACAATTTAACGTGTCATCCGAGCCACGGTAGCGCTCAGTTGGAAAATGCCACCCGCGGTCACCCATCCAAATACTGACCGTGCGGAACGTTGCTTAATTTCTTACATCATTAATTAACATTAAGTAAGTATAAGGATTTATGTACCACTAGCTTATTATGCCTGCGGCTTCGTCCGACTGATACTTTAATTTTTGTGCTATCTATAGGAACTTTCCTGTTCACTTTCCGTATTTCAA
Organism: Hypomecis punctinalis; assembly: GCA_949316475.1. Lineage (NCBI taxonomy): Eukaryota > Metazoa > Arthropoda > Insecta > Lepidoptera > Geometridae > Hypomecis > Hypomecis punctinalis. The sequence continues at coordinate 10,982 of CASGGB010000032.1, forward strand.
ATTATGTCCACGCCAAAAATCAAATTGTTCCGATTCTCCGATGCTGCGTGGAAGAGATACAAAACAATAACCCAACAAACTTTGAGATTAATTTTGCGACAACACCTGAATTACACGGATAATTAGTGAAACAGGGAGGAAGTTTATGGCCTGTAGTGTGCTGGAATCATACTCATATTATAAATCCGAAAAGTTTGTTGGTTTGTTCCTCTTTCACGTAGCAACGGAGCAACGGATTGACTTGATTTTTGACATGGATATAGTTCAAAGGCCGGAAAGTGACATAGGCTTTTATCTCCAATAAATAACAGGTTTAAAAATACCACGCGGGCGGAGCCGCGGGCAAAAGCTAGTTTGATTATATTTATGAAATTCGACAACTTACCAATTAACACCAAGATTTTAACACTTAATACACAACTCCAATACTAAATCACATCACTGTCACATTCACACTATCAAAAAATGTAAAAGAAACTTTATTAAATATTTCAAAAGAGTGTGCCTTATAACAACTGTAATTTAAATATTTTCAAATTGATATTGAATATTTTAGTGAACATAAAAAATATAGTCTTTAATCCACTAAATGAAATACTAAGACAAAATATATATCGCAAAAATTTTTTTCAAACAGCGTAATAGAAACAAGTTTTAGAGTTAAGAAAAAAGTTTCTAGAAATTTTCAGTTTTTCCGGAAAGTTGGCCAAAGTTCAAGTATTCATGTATTTTTGAGTAAGTGGCGCGCAAGCCCTCCGAACAATGAGGTAACTGAGTGCTTGCAACGTTATTTATTACAGAGGCTCTCTTTTCAAGCATAGTCTGGGAGCTATGGACATATCTTATTACTGGTACAAGATTTTGCTTTGTGTAGATTAGGTAAGTTGATCGCATATTTTGTCTACAATTTTTATTGGCTAATAGACATAAAATTCAGGTTTTTAGTAGTGGAGATATTATTTTTATCTAATCAAAACATGTTCAAAATTCTTAATTAGAAATGGTTTGTTAATATTTTTCTGCCAAAAGTTATCAATTAAGATTAGTACAATTGGTAATAAAACGTTTGTGCTCGTGAGGTTTACTACCCATCATATTATTATCCTACAATCACCTTAAAAGAGACTGCATAGTTCCCTTTATTTATTTACTAAATAAAGGGAACTATGCAGTCTCTTTTTCGGTGATTTCGGATAATTATCATCAATCTTCTCTTCACAGGTAAGCTCGATTGATTCTTAATTATACTAGCATTAATAGAACTCGTAATTATTTACAAACTATAATTGTGATTTTCTAAGTATTTCATATAACTTTGAACTCGCAATAATAATCACCATCAGCCCCCAGGCGAAAGTGTGTCGTATTATAAGTTTTAGAACCATATCGCGTTGCAGCATCGTGACGTTGCTCCAACTTTACTTTGCGGCTACGCCTTGGTAACTTTGACAAGGTGCCATCTTGCTGTTTGTTCGTTTACTCTAGGGATTTAGTTTTAACCACAGAGTGTGTTTGGAGAGATGGTAGATGTTATTTTCGTGCGTTATCGCTACGAAGGGATAGTGCAGAATGACTTTACCAAGTGTAATACTTGGCAAAGTCATTCTGCAAGTCATTCTTTAATCTAAAAATAGTACTAGGAACAGTAGATATCGAAAATAATTATACTTTTTAAAGCGATAAGAACCTGACATAGGTTCTTATCTGTTTTATTATATTTTATTTTCGTGATTAATTTTATTAGACGTACCAAAAGTGCTAATTTTTTTTTGTCATCCCCCCATCTCGGAAAGAGTAATTTTGCGCTTCGATATCTGAGTGCAAAAGCCGTTTTTATTCGCTAGAGGGTAAAGTAAAATTGAGTTTAGAACATCGTGTGCACTAAATTTGTGTATTCAAATCATCATTAAACCTGTTTACTTCTACCTCCATGGTGCCGAATTTATCATACAACCTATTTTAATTTGCTAAAAACTTAGACTCGGAACTTCTTGGTGTACTTTTTTATTTTTTTTGCGCGCGCCATTTTTTTACCGTTAAGCTGGAAACATACTATCGGACGCGGCTTACGGACGCGACTGACAGCCGCGACCTAGACTATGAAAGTACACTGAGCCGTGCACACTATCGGACATAAGTCGCGGACGTCACCTTCGGACGACCTTGAGCGTTCGGACGTCCGAGAGCGATCTGGCACACCGGATGTCTTAAGACTCTGCATTGCTAAGTCGCGGCTGTCGGTCGCGTCCGTAAGCTGCGTCCGATAGTTGTTTCCGGCTTTACAGACGCGACTGACAGCCGCGACTGATAGGTATCTAGACTATGAAAGTACACTGAGCCGTGCACACTGTCGGACATAAGTCGCGGACGTCACTTTCGGACGTCCGAGAGTGATCTGGCGCGCCGGATGTTTTAAGACGTGCACACTGCTAAGTCGCGACCGTCAGTCGCGTCCGTAAGCTGCGTCCGATAGTATGTTTCCAGCTTTATACGTTAAAAACAAGAAACTCGAAAACAAGTGAAAAACCTAAAATTAGTAAAGTAATTCTAGCGACGAGGAAGTTTATTTGATGCCAACAGAACTGACTGAAACTGTTAATATTTTGCAAACGCGCTAATAAAAGTAAAAGTAAATAGGTTTATCTAATAATGTTTTGAATTCACAAACTTAGTGCCCACGATGTTCTAAATTCAATTTTACTTTATCCTCTAGCGGATAAAAACGGCTTTTGCACTCAGATTTCGAAGAGCCAAAATACTCTTTCCGAGATGGGGATGAAAAAAAAAAAATTATTATATACTACGGGACTAATCAAAGCGTATTATTATAATTATACTATGGGACTAATCATAGCGTATTGTCAGGGGTTGTACACGGGTGGACTGTGGTTCCGGTGCTCCCAAAAGTCAATGGATACCCTGCGCATCCAATATAATAATGTATTCAGGATGATGTTGAAACTCCATCGATTCTGTAGTGCCTCTAACATGTTCGCGCAAAACCACGTTGATGGCTTCCACGCCCTCGTTAGGAAGAAGGTGGCGTCACTAGTGAGGAGGCTACGGGGGAGTGACAACACCATCCTGAAAGCGATAGCGGACGACCCGCATGCTCCTGTACTGAGGCATCTCGTGCGGACCATGATTCCGCAGGGGGTGCCTCCAAAGTAAAGGACCAAATAAATGTTAACTAACCCTAGTTTGTAAGTATAATCATAAGTTACTAACAAAATATGGATCATCTTCGAGTTGTCCGAAATAAATAAATGTTGAATTTGAATTTATCGCGCAATAAAATTACGAGATAAATAAATACCTTCTCATCCCGAGAGTCTACCCGTGACCACGGTCAATGCAACTCGGCCAAAACGTCGGGATGAGGAGGTATTTATTTAAGTCGTAATTTTAGTGCGCGATTAGACCCGTAGTATATAATAATAATGTGTTCAAATCGCGAAAGTTTAGAAAAAAATACTTAGTCGGTACCTGGCCTGCCGGGCTAGGAGGCGCCCCACGAAATATTTCTTCAGACGTGTCAGAAGGAGACTGAGTTATGGCGAAGTATATATCTGTCTAGACTAAGCCGTGGTGGTCTAGTGGTAGTAACACCCGACCTACAATCGTGAGGTCGTGGGTTCAAATCCCGATCCCGTACCAATGAGTTTCTTTGGAACTTATGTACGGAATTTCACATCATTGGCTTTACGGTGCAGGAAAACGTTGCAGGTTGCCTCACGATGAGGCAACTTGCATACGTCCGTAGAAGAAATTCGATGGCGTATGTGAATCCACCAACCCGCACTGGGCCAGCGTGCTGGATATGGCCCAATCACCCTTCGTGGATAGGCCTACGTCCTGCAGTGGACTATTATAAAAGGCTGGTACAGTACAGTATATCTGTCGCTTATTCACACGTCGAAAAGATTTTTTTTCGTGGCATTTTTGGTCGCTTGCTCAGCCTACTGTGTATCAAGTTTCCTCGAGATTAGTTGAAAAATTCGTCCAGAAATCAGACAAAAACCGACGCAGACACGGACAGACGAAAGCAAAATGGTCGTGTTAAAACGGACATTTAAATAAATTAATAAATATTTTGGGACACCTTACACACGGGCTCTGACCCCAAACTAAGCAAAGCTTGTGATATGGCTGCGAGAGACTGATATACTACATAATATACATACTTATTTTTAAATACATACTTATATAGTGTTAGCTGCAGACTCGACTCGCCAAATCGAGTGATAGCGGTACAACCCTAACGCGCGACGGACGCGCTGCACGACACTAGCAACGCTACAGTTTGAACAGTACCGTACCGTGACCGTATCTTGTATTATTGATAACGATTGGATTAAAAGTGTAATCGGTGCTATATCAGAGTTAATAATACGCCCACGATCGACCACTAACTAAATTAGGGAAAGCAGGCGCATCCTCTTACAATAGATAGTAACTAAATAACACCCAGACACAAAGCAAACACTTATGTTCATCACATAAATATTTGCCCACGTCTCTTTGATCCAGAAGTTAGGGTCACTAACCACTGAGCCACCGAGGCAGTCAATTTCTCTTTCTCTCACTTTGGTCGCTCGATCGATAGCCAAAATATTTCATCCATAAGTAACAAGAAGCTGAATACAATACAATCGACCTCCTTTCGGGCTATGTGCACCCGCTCTACGTAACCCTAAACAAAATTATCTATTCCCATACATCAGATGATAAATAAGAAATCAAAGCTATCAGAACATCTGCTAAAATACAATTAAATATAAACAAAAGCTCTTCTCATAAAGGTTAAAAATTCTCATAATTATTTATAACAATTCTTCATTAACTAGTTGTTAGTACTTTCTCATAATCACGGACCATTTTAAGTGAAATAATTATAAGAGTTAATTAATTAGTTCGTATCGGCCGAGTGGCTAGCCCTATTGTCAGTGTTTTTAAGCCGCATGTCAGCGTCTGACATAGCTAAATGGTTACAGTAATAATAAATGCCTCAAAAGGAAAAAACGGAACCCTTATAGAATCACTTTGTTGTCCGTCTGTCCGTCTGTGTGTATGTCAAGACTCTTTATCTCGAGAACGCATAAAAATATCGAATTGAAATTTAAACGGTAGACGTATATCTATGATCTCTTGCAGTTGTGTAAAAGAAAAGCTTCTCAGTTATTGTATAAAAAAGTTAGAGCTGTTTTTGTTGTAAAAAACCGCATATTTCGACACTCACAAAAATCAAAACCTACAGGGTACTTTCCGTTGACATAGAACTATGAAATTTGGCGAAAAGCATTGTCTCAGAGTACACATATAGGAATAAATCTGAAAACTGTACATTTTTATTTAAATCACTAAAAATAGGGCTTCAAAATGTCGCGCGTTACGCGAGTTGCCATATAAAAATGGGTAAGTTATTTGTATCTATTTCCCTGATATAGCAACATTGAGCTGTAGAGTGAAAACTCGATTCTTGATATGGCAACCCTCATGTGGCACTCAGTCGTGGCGCCAGTCGGAACGCGAACGCCGCACTGGAAGGTTGTGGAGCTACCCCTTGGCTGGTGACACAGATAGAGTGACCGCCTCCGGAGCTGGTTCTGCGCCAGGCATACAGTGGTGAGTGTATTTTGATCTTGCACTCTATGTGGGTATTCCAATAGCATTAGCAATAGCAATAGCAAGGAAATGAGCGTGGTCTCGGCTCTGATTGTAGATCCAATAAACGCTACTATAATCGTGGGGCTATAAGCCAAGAAGCGTATTGGATGGTGACCGTCATAAACGGCAAGCATTGAGAAGTGTGACCTGTGAGCACACTGGCAGCGGTCGATTAAGTTGGAGTCAAAGGGCGGATCTAAAGGGGTGGTATGGAGGATCCCTTGGGGGCAAAGCCCCCTTGTCCGGCTGGTGCCTAGAAGCCTACTGACATAGTCAGAATGGCGTACAAGGTGGCACCAGGACACAGACAGACTGTGTTCATGACCGGAGCAATCGACCGAGCCAATGGAGAGCCAGTAGGGACCCCATAAGGGTCCCATAAATAAATCACGCAGGCAAAGCCAAAAGAGAATATATTGGAATACCCACATCGATTCCCCATTATAACTTAACATGCGAAGCTTTCATGATACTCGTACGTATAATACACTTTGTCCCCCTAACTCATACCTTAAGACTATACTAATATAACTATAGACAGGTAGGTATGAAAGGGTGCGACAAAATGGTGGAGATGCTGGGATCATATTGAACATATTGATCTCATCTCTGAGGCATCAGAAACACTTTCGTACATTGGTTGTGAAAGAGGTCGGGATACCTAAGGATATAAATAATCTTCACAACCGCCCGGTAGTAACGTCTTAGTACCGACATTTTTCGAGTCGGAAAACAGAAAAATGTAATAATTATTTTTAGTATTAAAGAATAGATCGAAAACTGATAACATTGAACCTTTTTGTTCAAAAATAGACAGTTTCGGAACATCCAGTAGGTACATAGGCTACAAGATGTGATTTTTTATTTGTGTGCATGAAGAAACATCCTTTAAAGTACGGTTAACTATTCTTTAAAGAGAGGGACACGCATTCTAGACGCATTTTCGAAAGTGAGAGCGAAGGCTACCGAAACGACGGTTAGTCCTTTTAACTGCTAAGAGGTACATAGATATAGCAGAGGCCAAATATACGATGATCGCAGCATCGGACTGCGCGGCCTCCGGATCCGACACATAAACCGCCCCGCAAACGGGAACATGCGCAAACGCATGCGGCTCTGTCAATGCAGTCTATAGTCTAGTTGAATCTATAGTCATCTGATCTTCGGTTATACATGTCAATTTGACGGATCAGATTGAAAAATCAATCACTCTCCCATTCTCGTTGACTCTCCCCGCGACCTTACAAAAGCCGGCAGGGTTTTCTTATCGACCCCTTTGTTATAACTCCCTCGCCAGCAAAATCAGAAATATAATCCGGAGATTAAAAAGAAAACCGATACGCAATAATAACAATAGTGTTTCGCGTTGAAAGGCGTACATTGCGGATAGCGAATAAGCATCAGGTTTTTGGCGATAAAACCAGTACGTGGACGCCTCTGCCGCCTAGCAGCGGACACGTGTCAAAGTCAAAGGTGTTACAACGTACCTAATTCGGGTAAATTTAATCCGAAATCAAAAGGAAAGGAAGAAATCCTTACGAATTGGCTCCGGTTACGACAATATAGGCTCTGTCAATGTGTTGTTCTTATCGATGGGGAAATAGACGCGAATGAGCTATCAATTGAGCGAGCGACATCAGCTATGACCAATCTAAAGAAACTACTTTTAATTTAAAAGAGGAAATTAAGTACCATACAGAGAAATCCACAAATCCGCTACCGTCCGCAGTCAGCGACGCTATGAATATTCAGATTGAGGCGGAAGATCTACTAACAACCTTGATTGAGGCTAAGTCGGGAACGGCCCCAGTAGGTAACAGCGCATCTACTCCGGGCACAGTGAAGCTTCCAAAGCTAGCACTATCGAAGTATTCTGGCAACCGTCTGCGATGGAGTGAGTTCTGGGACCGATTTAGCACCAATATCCACGAGAGGAAGATGACAGATGCGCATAACTTGGCATACCTTATGAGTTGTCTTGAGGGAGTAGCTTTAGAAGCCGCCGCCGACCTAACCATCACTCATCACAATTATGGGATAGCGTTGGATATGCTGAAGGAATGTTTCGGCTCAACGGATGAACTTATCGATGCTCACTATTCTGCACTAAATAGGCTTCCTCGTGCAGAATATAACTCAGCTAGTTGCCGTACTGGATGAAGTGGAACGCCACATCAGAGTATTGGAAAATCTAGGGGAATCATCGGACGGAAACCATTTCAGAGCATTGGGACCGTCTAAATTCCTTGAAAAGGTAGTACACGAATATCATCTCACTCGCCTCGACTCAGAGAACAATATGCCAACTATCAGAAAATCCCTACAGAGGATCGTCACGGCTATGGAAAATTCTCAAGAATTCATACTGGTCCCACAGGCAGAGGCCATTGGTTCTACGGCAGGTACACTGCATATTAGGATGGAGGAGAGGCAACGTCCACAACTAACTTTGACATTCTATTTTTAGTTATTTATCTATTTTACGTATAAACATTACAATATTAATAAAATTGATAATCAGACATAATTTTTCACAGCTTCTGAGATTTTGATTTAAATCCGTGAATGGCTTTATATGTTTGATGACAGTGACAATTAGTGACGACTCGATGTAAACTACTGTCATTCACAGCTGTCATTTAATCATGAGGAGATTATTTTTGTTTTGTTTATGATGGTTGTGTTTATGATTTTGTAATTTGTATAAAGGATTACATTACATGTTAATTTCTCATATGGCTGTGTAAAAATAGAAATTGTTCAGTGTCGATCAATATTCAAATAGTGTGTAAAAGTTTTTAAATGTTGGTCGCATACGTGTAAGTTTCGTTTTCATCATGTTTCATTGAAACTAGATTTAAGAATATTACGACATTCGCATGCCGAAAGGCAGAGTATGGAGCTCTATTTATATTGTAAATAGGAAACTTAAATGCCGGCTCGTACTGGATAGCGGTAGTCAAAGGACCTACATTACGCAAAAAATGATCAAATTACTTGGACTTTATTCAGAAGACGATCTTATGTTAGTGTATACATGTGGAACGTCTTTACCTAATGAAATGCGATCTCCCTCTGTTGAAGTGCGTATAGAGACAGAGCGTGGAATCTTTCGTGATCTAAGAGTTAACGTTGTACCGCACGTATCAGACAGATTACCCAGAGCAGATTTTTTACACGAACAAGTAGATCTACCGGCTGACGATGGTTCTGTCGGGGAGTCTATCGATCTTTTGATTGCTAACGACTACTATGTCAGTTTCATGCGTGACGGATAATTGACGCTAGAGGAAGATTTATTTACCATTGAGACAGACTTCGGCTGGGTCCTGTCAGGATCGGATCAAGAAGATAATGTACATAACAATCACAGTACCCTCGCTGTGACCACATATTTCCAGCGCCATAATTCAAGCTGCCCATATTTCACTGAACCTGATTTGCCACTGCGGAACATTGATATACGCTTCCCATGGTCGCTTGAGTGCATTGGAATCACAGATTCATTGAAGACTACAAGACAAGATGAAGCAGTAAGCCACTTCAATGATACAGTACGCTACTAGGAAGGTCGCTATGAAGTAAAATGGCCATGGACAGAATATCCACCTCGGATACCGAGCAACTTTGGCCTAGCTTTAGGAAGACTGAGGAACCTGATGAAACGTTCTAATGCTGATACCTTGGCTGAATATGAAGTTACTCTCAAGGAGCAACTGGAAGCTGGTATCATAGAACAGGTCACAGGTACCGAAGTCACGAATCCGGTTCACTACCTCCCCCACCACATGGTGAAACAAGCAGGTAAACGCGGTAGGATTGTTTACGATGCATCAGCTAAGACGGCCGGACAGAAAAGCTTAAATGAATGTCTATAGAGTGGGCCGTCAATGCTAGAGGACCTAACCGCACTCCTGCTACAGTTTCGGACCAAGGAGGTGGGACTGGTAGCTGACGTGGAGAAGGCCTTCCTGCAAGTGGGGCTACAGGAAGAAGACCGAGATGTGACTCGATTCCTATGGGTCAAGGATGTAAACAAGGAACCGTCGGAAGATAACCTCCTAGTGTTCAGATTTTGTAGAGTCCCTTTCGGGATAATTTCGAGTCCTTTTCTACTGACAGCGACAATCAGACATCACATGTCTCGATCAAATGAAGAGCCTTTAAAAACGGTAGCTAACAAATACTATGTGGATAGTCTTGTTACCAGAGCAAACTCAACCGAAGAGGCTAAACAAGTGTACAATCAAATTCGAGAAACTTTTAAGCAACTTGCCATGAACATCTCTTATGTTCACTGGACATCCAACGACGAAGACTTTGTAAAGTCTGTCCCACCGGAGTACCGGGGAAAGAAAATGGAAAAAACAAAAATTCTTGGATTATCTTGGGACATATGCAAGGATACTTTGGAACTGAAGGTAAATGAGACCCACTTCACACCAAACCCTCTTATAGAAACAAAAGGAGGCGCAATACGAGCTGCGCAGCTTTTCCGATGCGTCGGATAAATATGCCTATGCTGCAGTTGTATACCTAAGCCCAGTGAAGACAAATGTTTCCTTTGTAATAGCTAAGTCACGTTTAGCTCAAAACAAAGATAAAAACAATCTAAAAATACATGACTAGAACTATTGGGATTTCTATTAGCTAGCCGCCTGCTAACATATGTAAAACGTTGATCTTCCAATCAAAAGGGAAACATTATGGACAGATAGCATGGTAGTCCTGGGGCGGATGATCTCTGATAAGCTCTTACAAATCTTCATAGCAAATAGAGTAGAAGAAATCAAAAGAAGCCACTGGCAGACGCAAATGCACTTCATAAACACAAAAAAATAATTCAGCGGATATCGCGAACTGGTTTTGAAGGGCCAGAATTTCTCAAACTAGCTGAAACTAGTTGGCCAGAAGATAGATACTATGATCGTCATAGAACTCTTTTTTTTTTTCTGGGAGGAGGCTCTGGATCAGAATCCAGAGAAAGACACTATGATGAAGGTTGATTGATTGAGAGGAAGCACACAACCCGTCACATCAGGAAGACATGGAAGTAGTGAAATCCCTGACAGCACAGGAATGTTTACTGGCGCTAAGACGTTTCTCTGCAAAGATAAATACACCAATTAGGATGTACTCAGATAATGCAAAATACTTCAAACTTCTCTCTGAAGTTATATCAACTCGTCATGCATGGAGAAAGGCATCCAATGGAAATTCATACCCCAGTTGGCTTCATGGCATGGAGGCTTCTATGAGCGCATGGTGGCACTAGTAAAACATTGCTTAAAACGAACTCTGGAAGAGCACTTGCTGAACGACAGCTCAACAATGACTGTCATAAAAGAAGTTGAGGCAGTAGTCAACTCTAGACCCTTAACAACGGTGGGGACTGAGATAGAACATGTACTAATACCAGCTGACTTTCTTAGTTTAGGACAATGCCTTAATATAGAGCCAGCACCAGATGCAGAGTCTGGCACAGAAGTAAAAGTGGACTTGGTTCGGAGTTGGAAAAGGATTAAAGATTGTAGATGAATTACGAATTATGTTCATTCGACAATATCTTGCCGGCTTAAGGGATAGATTTTGACATGCTCCAAAGCAGCCCAGAACCAGAGCAGCTAACCAGCCGCAACTAGGCTGTCTGGTTCAGATAAAGTCCGATAATCGGAACAGGAGCAATTGGAAAGTAGGAAAAGTAATAGAATTGGTCAACGGACCGGACGACCAATGTAGGGTCGCTAAGGTCAGGACAGGAGACATTGTTTTCACACGGTGTCTAAACTGTTCCAAATAGAATATTTTATGTTTATAAATTAGTTCTACATATTCGAACTAGATGGCGTGTGCGTTGAGTTAGCTCGCGGTGGCGTTTGGTTTGCGATGCACACGACAATGTTTTGTAAGTTTTTTAATGAACGGTTGTTAAAAAACAACAAGGCTGTTTCGCTATCCTCTCGCTTAAGGTACCTCCTTAAACACACGGTCTATAAGACACTTGTGTCCACTAGAAAAAAGACGTGGTATACAATGCTCAGGTAAATGCAACTAACCCCATAGAACACACTACACTTGACAGAGCCTGCGCTATCACCTATTAGGACAGTCTCGGATAAACCGGAAGGATCGGTTTCACTCGGCGGGGGGGAGAAGGGGGGGTCCGGCAACAGGGGAGAGTCATGGGGGAGAGAGGCGCGGCTGACAGCATCAGGCGCGCCGGATGCGTACGGCGCAGAGGAGGTGGTCACTCACGAGTCACGAGCAGCTAGAGGCGACGGTAGAGGCGCCAGACGAGTCTAACTCGGGGGAGCAACTTAGCTCGAGCTCCAGCGGGCAACCGCAAGAGAGTACGGACACACGACTCTCGCTGGACAAACAAGAGACGCTGCCTGATACGGACGAAACCAGCCAAGGGAGGGGGCAACGGGTAGCCGCAATACGCGCAAGGGAAAAGATAACAAATTGAACGAGATATCTCTTTACAATACCCGAATAACGCAATCCCTTTCCGTGGGGAATGTCGCGCGTTACGCGAGTTGCCATATAAAAATGGGTAAGTTATTTGTATCTATTTCCCTGATATAGCAACATTGAGCTGTAGAGTGAAAACTCGATTCTTGATATGGCAACCCTCATGTGGCACTCAGTCGTGGCGCCAGTCGGAACGCGAACGCCGCACTGGAAGGTTGTGGAGCTACCCCTTGGCTGGTGACACAGATAGAGTGACCGCCTCCGGAGCTGGTTCTGCGCCAGGCATACAGTGGTGAGTGTATTTTGATCTTGCACTCTATGTGGGTATTCCAATAGCATTAGCAATAGCAATAGCAAGGAAATGAGCGTGGTCTCGGCTCTGATTGTAGATCCAATAAACGCTACTATAATCGTGGGGCTATAAGCCAAGAAGCGTATTGGATGGTGACCGTCATAAACGGCAAGCATTGAGAAGTGTGACCTGTGAGCACACTGGCAGCGGTCGATTAAGTTGGAGTCAAAGGGCGGATCTAAAGGGGTGGTATGGAGGATCCCTTGGGGGCAAAGCCCCCTTGTCCGGCTGGTGCCTAGAAGCCTACTGACATAGTCAGAATGGCGTACAAGGTGGCACCAGGACACAGACAGACTGTGTTCATGACCGGAGCAATCGACCGAGCCAATGGAGAGCCAGTAGGGACCCCATAAGGGTCCCATAAATAAATCACGCAGGCAAAGCCAAAAGAGAATATATTGGAATACCCACATCGATTCCCCATTATAACTTAACATGCGAAGCTTTCATGATACTCGTACGTATAATACACTTTGTCCCCCTAACTCATACCTTAAGACTATACTAATATAACTATAGACAGGTAGGTATGAAAGGGTGCGACACAAAATTCACAAAATATGGGTTTAAAATTCAAAGTGCGTAAATCGTATCATGTATGGTATCATATAAAAGAGCTTCATTAGCACATGCTAAAAACAGGTTTATAATTAATTCAACAATTTTCGATGAATGACGAGAAAAGTAAAAAAAAAAACTTTTGTCTATGATGATGATGAGTATAGAGATTTTAACAACTTACTTTCCAATTTTGTGATTTTTTTGGATTTGTACGGAACCCTCGATGCGCGAGCCTGACTGGCACTTGTCCGGTTTTTTTTTTGTAGTTTAGGTCCACCTTTGGCCGCCAACTCGCCTGATGGTAATATTTGATTTTTCTGAAATAAATTATCTCTAATAATATCTTTAACAATTTATTTTTGAAGGGACAACTTTTTTTACAACTTAGGATTCTGTGAATATATCAAGCATATTCCTGATGCCGTTATATCGAGCAAAAAAAAGTGTGTTTTTTGTTTAGGAAATTGAATATTTATTATAATTTATTTTTGAAGTGACTATTTAACTAAATATTCTGTAAACATTTCAAGCATCTACATGTCACCGTTATTAATATCGAGCGTAAAACGGCTTACAATTCAGGTTTATTGTGTTGTTTATTAATTTTTTTTCCTGATTTTAGTAAGTAGGCTTTTATTATTATAGCGTCAACAAAAATACGTCATCTGTGAAAATTTCCACGTTCTAGCTATCACGGTTCAAGAGATGCAGCCTGGTGACAGACAGACCGACAGACGGACGGACAGCGGAGTCTTAGTAATAGGGTCCCGTTTTGAGCCTTTAAGTACCTACGGAACCCTGAAAAGTGTAAAAAATAGTAAAAGAAGTTAATTTCTAAAGTAGACAACTTAGAATCTTATAACTTTCAGAGATTATAAACCAAACTTTCTTTTCAAATTATTTTAGCCACTGTTAACTAAACCTAAAAAAGAACTTTTAAAAAACTTGTACTTTTTGAGTTGTTTACCGATTTCTGCAAAACAACGATTTTTTAACAACCTTGCTTACTAAAATTATCATTATCATCATTATAGGAACTAACAAACAATAACAAAATCCTATCGCGGTCAGTCCATCAGTCGTGACTGACGGCTCGTGATCAGTCTGATCCAGATGCAATTCCGGATTGACATAATGATAATACTTTCACTGCATTTGATTGTTCGAAAATAGGCCAGCATTTGTCATGAAACTTCAGCTTGTCTAAACATATTTCATCATTTCGCTCTTTTATTGGAATAGACGAGGATGACGAAGTACTATCCAGCCTTTTTATTAGTTCACTGCAGGACGTAGGCCTACCCACGACGGGAGATTGGGTCATATCCACCACGCTGGCCCAGTGCGGCTTTGGATTGACATACGCTATCGAATTTCTTCTACGGACGTATGCAGGTTGCCTCACGATGTTTTCCTTCACCGAAAAGCCAGTGGTGTGAAATTCCTTACATAAATTCCGAGAACTCATTGGTACGGGACCGGGATTTGAACCCACGACCTCACGCTTATAAGGCTGGTGTCACTACCACCAGACCACCACGGCTACAACGCAGACGCATGATGAAGTAAATTAAGTTATTTAAATTATTAGTCTAATTTAATATTTTATTGATTTTAATGCACAAATTTAATGCCATGGTGTAACTCTAATGTGTGAATGACATAAATGGTTATAGGTTAGGGATTATTCATTTAAAAAAAAATATAGGGCAGTAATTTTTACTTTCGTCATACAGTATAGTAGTTAAACCATAAAAGTCGCTTTACTGAGACAAAAGTAAAAAACCGGACAAGTGCGAGTAAGGCTCGCACACCAAGGGTTCCGTACAAATCCAGCAAATTTCACAAAATTGGGAAGTAAGTTGTTAAAATCTCTAGTTTTTTTTTTTCACTTTTCTCGTCATAGGTACATCGAAAATTACACATTGTTTAAATAATTAAAAACCTGTTTTATCATGTGCTAATGAAGTTCTTTTATATGATATCTTACATGATACGATTTACTCACTTTGAATTTTGAACGCATATTTTGTGAATTTTGAGGCCCTATTTTTTATGATTTAAATAAAAATGTACAGTTTTCATATTTATTCCTATATGTGTACTCTGAGACAATGCTTCTCGCCTAATTTCGTAGTTCTATATCAACGGGAAGTACCCTGTAGGTTTTGATTTTTGTGAGTGTCGAAATATGCGGTTTTTACGACATAAACGGCTCTATCTTTTTTAAACGATAACTGAGAAGTTTTTCTTTTGCACAACTGCAACAGACCATAGATATACGTATACAGTTTAAATTTCAACTCGATATCTTTACGCGTTCCCGAGATAAAGAGTCTTGACATACACACAGACGAACAACAAAGTGATCCTATATGGGTTCCGTTTTTTCCATTTGAGGTACGGAACGGAATCAAAAATTAAAAAACGTTTTTGATTTTGAAAAACCTCCATTTTTGAAGTCAGTTAAAAATAGAGCGCTTCGAAGACGGAGCTTGTGACGTCAGTACCTACTTAGACCTACTTGGAAAGTGAAGATAGAAGCTTAGTGAAGTCATGCGGAACTTTAGTGGGCTATAACTACCTATATCTTGCATTTTTTTTTAGGATGCCAGCCGCTTCCAACCGAACCAATCTATTGGCCTATGTCCAGCAATTGACGGGCTATTGAAGAAGAACTGTAATATAACTCTTCTATAGAAACTAAAGCATCTGATCGACGTACAAAATAAAATCGCGGTTTTAAAGTTTTCTCTGTGATTATACTGTGACGGTAAGACGGTATAACGGTATAACCACAGAGGAAACTTTAAAATGGCGGATTTATTTCGTACGTCGTTCAGGGGTATCACATAATTTTTCTCCATCACAATAAAAAAAAATCGTCAACTGACTGAAATGTAAGACTCTAAGAACTTAACATTACAAAATTATAAATAACTCTACCTCACAAGGGTTTCAACTTGGGGTGGAGCGTGGATAACGAAATAATGCGGATTGAATTTTAAATACAAATTGAATGAAGTTTGTTAGCTTGTCGTAAGTACTAACAGTCAAATTACCATCCATCATCATCCATCTATCAGCCGTAGGACGTCTGTCGTCCACAGTTAAGCATAGGCCTCCTCTATGACCTTCAATAGGGCCAGGTGGAAGTAGCCTTCTGCATCCAGCGTTCCTGTGATCTTAATTATATCGTCAATTCATCTAGATAGTGGACATCTTACGCTGCGCTTGATGGCCTGAGGTGTCAATTCGAAAATTTTGTGTCCTGCTTACTGCCATTGGCCATCAAATGACCAGCAATTCTTATATACTATACCGACCTTTTATTAAGGTGGGCTACCCTTGGAGGGCGATTGGGTCATATCCACCACACTGGCCCAGTGCGGGTTAGTAAATACAGTTTTCAGATTTATTCCTATATGTGTATTCTTAGATAATGCTTCCCGCCAAATTTCATAGTTCTATGTGAACGGGAACTACCCTGTAGGTTTTGATTTTTGTGAGTGTCGAAATATGCTGTTTTTACGACAAACACGGCTCTAACTTTTTTAAACGATAATTGAGAAGTTTTTCTTTTACACAACTGCAAGAGACCATAAATATATAATTATATATACAGTTTAAATTTCAACTCGATATCTTTACGCGTTCCCGAGATAAAGAGTCTTGACATACACTCAGATGGACAGACGGACAACAAAGTGATCCTATAAGGGTTCCGTTTTTTTTCATTTGAGGTACGGAACCCTAAAAATGCCAACTCAATAGGTATTACCACTTGATCACCACGGCTTTAGGGACCTTGGTTAACGACACAAAAACTCTCTGGATAAAAATTGCTTTCAACCGATGCTGTTGGAAATCTATCAATTGATATAGACATAGACATCCATTTATTGTGACAAAAATAGAAAGTACCTACAACATACTTAAATTAAACATAATAAATATTAAAACTAAGTAGAATACTTATAATCTATATTTCTGTCACAAATCGGCTCCACCTCAGCATATGCTAGCTGTGAACCAGCGCTGGTCTTCCGGTGGAGCCGGCAGGTGATATAGGTAGCTAAGGATTTATATGCCCAGATGAGGACGGCATACCGCTAATTAAGTTATTATACCTATTAAGTAGCTCATTAGGTTTGGCATGTTGCCAGATTTAGATTTAGGTAACATACCTAATAATATTATCTGGTAACATAATTCTAGAATATAACAACAGGGTAGCAGCTCAAACTCAACCTCAAATTATTTATTGCAACATGAAAGGAGACGTCCACAAGTGGTATATTATTCAGGGAAAAATCGAACCAGGATGATATATACATCATTTGAAAGCTTGATTTATGGGCTTCTCAAAAAATATTTAAATTAGATTTTTGTATCCCTCCCTTTATTTTTAAATATGAAAAATAAATTTTAAGAAAAATAATAATACACCTTTGTATTTTGTTCTAGTTTAGCAATAATAAAGTGCTTCTATCGTTATTTTACTTACATTTGTAGCTGATTCTTCCACATTGATCTCTTAATTTGCTAAAATTAAAAATTATAATCTAACAGTGTGACCAGTTAGTAGGTATAATGTGACAAAATAACATTTAAAAACTATGTCTAATTGGTAAAAATGCTTCTATTTAACAATTAGAAGGTTACTTACTCAGAGTTGCTAAAGATAAACTATCTATTGAGCCAAATATATGTATTTATCCTAATAGATTTAAAATTAATTTAAAAAAAACGGAGGGCTCATTTTTGGTTTTAACTGATGCAATAGACTCAGAAAAATATGAACTTTCTCGAAATGTAACGAGTTTCGTGGTTAGAATTTTTGATTATTATTATAACAGCCTCCATACATTTTGTGGACATGTCCTTTCTGATATTTTACCTTCCTGCTTTCTATCTATTTGAATAACCAATATAGCTCCATTCTAGTTGATTCTAATCGAAATTACGAAAGATCGAGTGTCTCCCATTTTAATTACAAAAGTGCGGAAAAAGGTTCTATGACTTTAGTTCTTATTTTATGTTTTATGTGCCCCGCGCCCCGCTACCGCGCATATAGCGGCGAACTCCTTGGCCGAGCGGTTTGAGCGCTTCCAAGAATTCCTGTACAACATTCACTCCGCATTTTGAGAGATCCGTGAGCTTGAGTGAAAAAGCATCAAGAGTTTAATTGTTTGCTTGTACCTTTCACGGCCGCTGAGCCGAACTCATCGGGGTGACGATGACTAATATAGGGATTTACCGGCATTTTAAAGGAATTATGGGACTTTGGGACGATTTTGGAAGATTTTGTGAGTTGACACATCAGTCATGAGAATAAAATTGCCGATAGGGTTGAAATTAGTAAATTCAATTTGCACAAGAGGCATTTCTTTAGACAACTAGCATTTTTGGATATTATCTGCATCAGTAAATTATTATAAAATATAACTTTTGAGATCCTGGATATCATGTAGCAGCTAAGTGCTAGCCAAGACTAGTAAAACGAGCCCAAATACGACGAGTATATCTTTTTTACTACAGGAGTTTCTACGGCCACCTCTTGACTTCATCATCAGATCAGCTCCAAAGTACCATAATATTATTATTGTATTGTCACGCGATATATAAAGGTTGATTGATAAATAATTAGCATCCTTTTAGGGGCTTTTTCGGTACATCAAAACTAACAACTTTTGTTCTGCGACTTTTGTCAAAACTCAAAAAAAATAATATTGTTGTTCCATAGAAAAATGTCGTTCACCCGCGACAAAATGTATGAAACAGCTGATTTTTTTTTCGAGTTTTGACAAAAGTAGCAGAGCAAAAGTTGTTAGTTTTGATATACACAATAAGCCCCTAAGAGGATGCTAATTGTTTACCAATTACCCTGTATATGCGTGCAAAATTTCAGCTCAATCGGAAACCGGGAAGTCGTTCAAATTTAACTTGCAAGATTTCGTCTATAGCTGTCAGCTTACACTAGGGTGCAAGGTGCTGTGAGGCCCATCGCTGTCAGTGTGGTACTGCAGTTGACCAGCTCGTTCACCACAGTCTCTCTTGCTTAAGAAACGCTGGTCGGATTGACCGCCACGCCAGCCTTAACGATGGCTTTTGCCATCGTTATCCTGCATGCCTGCATCCATTTGGTTGGTAGCGGGTTACATCCAGCGCTATCCTGCGGTTCTTATTGACGTCCGTACTCTCTAAAAGTAAGGTTCTCTAATGGAGATCAAATACCTACCAAAAGTGGAACATAGGAAAAATATAACCTTCCTATACCCACGTATTGGTTGACCGCGCGCTGTGTTTCCGACGAAATATTATTTCGCATGTACCTATTTTGATTTCAAATAATGCACCGACTTTCAGCTTTTTGCTAGCTGCCTTATTAGTTGCTAGCTTCACTTCAGTACGCTGAACGAGCTTGTGCAAGTACGGCGTGTGGGTGAATTTGGCGCCAATCGGCCCGTGAGTCCGTGAGACTGACGCGAGTATAACAAAAAAAAGTAGTTTTTTTTATTCATAATAGAGCTAGATGGAACACGATGTCGTGGCTGAAGATGAAGTATATAGACCTAGAAGATAACTAATCTATTTGAAATGTTTGTATGGATTATAAGTTATCTAATTGGTTTTTTTGTGGTCTAAAATCTTGTTAGCTATAAAATGGTACTGTATCTGTACTGTATCAGCCTTTTTAATAGTCCACTGCAGGACTTAGGCCTACCCACGAAGGATGATTGGGCCATATCCACCACGCTGGCCCAGTGCGGGTTGGTGGATTCACATACGCCATCGAATTTCTTCTACGGACGTATGCAGGTTACCTCACGATGTTTTTCTTCACCGAAAAGCCAGTGGTGTGAAATTCCGTACATAAATTCCAAAGAACTCATTGATACGGGACCGGGGATTTGAACCCATGACCTCACGATTGTAAGGCGAGTGTCACTACCTCTTGACCACTACGGCTTGTATAAAACGGTACTAAACTGATTTTTTAGGAGTACGAATTTTAGTTAGTTTTTTCTACACTTGACCAAAAATTACAAAAATTTGAAATTTTTGAAAGCTGTTATGCGAAGTCAGTCAGTCGAAGATAGTCAGTAAAATAATAAATTATTTGTACGATTAATTGAGCTTATTTTGTTCTTAAATTTTATCTAACAATAAAAAAATTGGCTCCCGAAATTTCGGTCTGTGATACCGTGCGCGGCTAGATGTGTTACAAAATTTGACGCGGGTATCGGAAGGTTAAAATGAGCTGATTAAGACCTGATTAATTATGCTTTTTGCCACACATTAGTAAAAAAGCTTATCATAGGTTCAATACTCAGAATAAACAACTTCCCCGACCTCTTTCAACAATTTCAAGTAACCAATCAAAAATATCTTCTTTCCAAAAATATAAACAAGGTAATAAATACTTTCAACCCTTCGCTAAAAATATAACAACACGTAATATCCGGAAAGCGAGGAAGTCACGACACAAAGGCATTCCTCTAGCCACCTGTCCCACAACTAGCTTATCGCGAGAAGCGAGTAAATCTCTAGCATATTCAATTCAATTCTTTATTTGCAATTTAATGGGTAAAAATAAAGGTCTTAAATATGACATTAACTGCCAATAACAACCTAATACAAGGTATGCAAATATACACATTTGTCCAATTTTATTAACACTATAACGACAATTTCGAAAACTACAAAAATAATCATTTTTAATATTTCTCATGATAAATATGTAGTCGGCAAGATGCGTTGTCCAAAAACTCTTTCAATGAATAATAAATATTGCTCGCTAACCACTTTTTCAACTCTACAAAATAAGGTAAGTCCTCAATTCCCTTTGGTAAAAAGTTATAAAAGAGAGGTGCCATGTAAAAGCAGTTATATTCTTAAATAATTCCAACTCACATTACGCATATTAAGTCGTAAACGTGTATGTGTTCTTCTACAAGGGATTTAAAAGGATAGGATTGCATTTTACAAATTTTGCTATTTCAAAAATATAAATCAAAGGCACTGTTAAGCTTCTTGTCATAGCATAAAATACCTCTATCATAAAGCAACAGAAGTTTCTGACATTTGTATATGTATATAGTACAGTT
Organism: Hypomecis punctinalis; assembly: GCA_949316475.1. Lineage (NCBI taxonomy): Eukaryota > Metazoa > Arthropoda > Insecta > Lepidoptera > Geometridae > Hypomecis > Hypomecis punctinalis. The sequence goes on from CASGGB010000032.1 coordinate 32,147, forward strand.
ACTCGAACGGACACCAGCCAGTCGTATACCATGTTGTAAGCAATATTTTCTAGTTTTGCAAAAAATAGCATTATTGACTTTAACCGTGTACAGAATTCACAAATATTTCGCACGGATCAATGTACCATTTTTTACATTATTGTTGATTTATCAAAAATGGCGAAGCCGATTCCGATAAAATTTAGATGAGGCCAATTTCGAAGTAAACTCTTTCCAATAAAAAAAGAATTACCGAGATCGGACTACTATGAAAAAAAATATGAGTATACATTAAAAAATATACGCGTCGAATTTTTGACCGACGTTAGTACCTCCTTCTTTTCGTCGGTCAAAAATTCAATTTTAATTTAAGTGGACGCGATGCGTTACCCGAATCTTGCTGGTTATTTGGTTTAATATGTAAGCATTTCCATACGGCGTGACAATGCTGGGCACGCTGCCAACTGTCAGTGGGCTTGAGCTTTTAGATTTTATCTTTAGACCTCCAAAGGTCTGTGGATTATCCGATCGATTTTTATGTAGTAGTAGTTTAAGTATGTACTTTTAGCTTGAGTAGGTATTTATATTTAATTTTGTTGTAGTTAATAAAGGTATTTGATCTATTAAAAAACAATAGTTAAAATGTATCGAGTCTTATCTAAGCGTTAACTAAGCTAAGCGTTGATTGCTCAAAATTATTGTGTTGTCTGTAATAGGTACTCTTAACGAAAAATTGTCTTAATTCATTTCTATTATGCTGCTTTACACGGCTATAATTCATTTAGAGCACTCCATCATCTAATAACCAGACGAGAAATGCGAGAAAATATGTTGCATAAGAGAGAGGATGCTATACTTTTACATTTGATTATTTCTTTCTCGTTGGCTGTAGGGCAGGTGCCTGAGTCGTGATTAAAGAGCTCTTTGTCACAAGATTTTGTAATAAATTGATTTTTATTCGATTCCACCTTCACTGAGAAGGATTAAAAGCACAGAGATACATAAATAAATTTACAGATAGATAAGATCGTAGGATGTTTTTCTCGCCGATTTCGGTTACTATTTTTTGAAGAAAATGTTAAAGTTAGTATTTTTTTCACAAATTCGAACGGATCGACCAGCTGACCTCAGAAGAATGAAAAGTAATAGAAGTATTGCTAAATTTTACTCAAATAAAAACTAAGTTACAGCTGTCTTATTCTTGTATTGTTTTTAAACTTTCTCGATTTGAGCACATTATTATTATATACTACGGGACTAATCGCGCACTGAAATTACGAGATTTAGAAAAGAGTTGGAACATAACCGGAGTCAAATGAACGATTGGTGTATGATGTTTAGCGCAATACCTAATTCCTTGAAGCTGAATCGAAACTTAACTACAATAGCAACCGAACTTTAACTGAATTACAGATGGAACGCAGCTGTTTAAAATTAACGCGATTGGCCTGCAGGGTCTGTGCCCTTTGTTAAATAAAGATAATTATTAGATTTTACTGTACAAAGAGAGTTGGTACATGGTTAAATCTTAGTCTAAGCTATTCAGTCGATGCTTGCGTGAGAGCCACAAGCAGACCGGCGACCCGCTACAATTTCAATTTTATTCTCTCACCATAATCTATTCTTTTTTCGAGAGATGAGTTATATGTTCAAAAGTAGTCTATCAAAAAGAAGATACATAATTAATTGTAACAACTTATCTGAAGCAATGAGAGTTCATAAAGCGGGTTGAATGAAGAGCCGCTCCATTGTTTCCTACGTTGGCAACTGTCCACTGGACGACCTGTTTGATGTAGGATGTAGCACGAATAGACACGGCGTCTTTGTTTTTTTTCTTTCGTTACTGACAAGACATGTTTGCCCGATTTAAAGTGTCAAGTACATAACAGATCAACATCAGAGATTAAATAAATAAAATGCAATTAGTGGAGTGTAGTTAAGTCATGTAGTTTAAGCATAGGTAGTAGTAGTATTGTATTTTGTTGTAGTTAATAGAGGAGCCATGGTGGTCTAGTGGTAATGATACTCGCCTTACAATCGTGAGATCGTGGGTTCAAATCCCGGTCCCATACCAATGAATTCCCGGAATTTTCACACCACTGGCTTTTCGATGAAGGAAAACATCGTGAGGCAACCTGCATACTTCCGTAGAAGAAATTCGATGGCGTATGTGAATCCACCAACCCGCAGTGGGCCAGCGTGGTAGATATGGCCCAATCACCCTTCGTGGATAGGTCTACGTCCTGCAGTGGATTATTAAAAAGGCTGGTACAGTACAGTGCAATAGAGGGCAATCATTATTATCGTTATCAGCCGTAGGTCATTCACTGTTGGACATAGATTTCCGGTATTAGATCTCCAATGTGCCTATTAACGATTGGAAGCTTGCATGTAACAAGTTCTTGCAGTATTTCTACCATTTGAGTAGATGTTCTATCATGTGCTTGCTAGTATTTGTAGAAGTAGCTAGCGTAGCGAAGGTTCATCCTAAATATATTGACTCTAGGTCACCTTATATCTACTTGCCTTTTGTAAATACATCAGAAAAAAAAACAATAAGCGATACTCGATAATAGTTATTTGTTATACATGAGTGCAAAGTTGTTTTTAGGGTTCCGTACCTCAAATGGACAAAACCGGAACCCTTATAGGATCACTTTGTTGTCCGTCAGTCCGGCTGTCCGTCTGTGTGTATATCAAGACTCTTTATCTCGGGAACGCGTAAAGACATCGAGTTGAAATTTAAACTGTATACGTACATCTATGATCTCTTGCAGTTGTGTAAAAGAAAAACTTCTCAGTTATCGTTTAAAAAAGTTAGAGCCCTTTATGTCGTAAAAAACCGCATATTTCGCACTCACAAAAATCAAAACCTACAGGGTACTTCCCATTGACATAGAACTATGAAATTTGGCTAGGAAGCATTGTCTCAGAATACACATATAGGAATAAATCTGAAAACTGTACATTTTTATTTAAATCACAGAAAAAAAGACCCTCAATATTCACAAAATATGGGTTTGAAATTCAAAGTGAGTAAATCGTATCATGTAAGGTATCATATAAAAGAACTTCATTAAAACAGGTTTTTAATTATTTTAACAACGTGTTTGTACGGAACCCTCGATGTGCGAGCCTGACTCGCACTTGTCCGGTTTTTTAACCACGTGCTCAATTTTGATGACCGAGCAAGCGAAGGATTCTAAAATTAGAATCCTAAGCGTTAACGAGGGAATCAAAAGTGTATAAGGTGAAAAATCTTTGCACTCGAGTGCAACACTCGAGTTCATCCACCTGAGCGAGGAAATAACTAAAGTTGTCTACATATCGTACTGTTTCAAATACTTCTCACGTGATTGTTGAAGGAGAAAGCTCATTTGCGCGTTATTAACAGTTTCAGTCAATTCTGTTGGCATCAAATAAAGTTTCTCGGCCCTAGAATGACTTATATAGGTTTTTTACTTATTTTCAAGTTTCTTGTTTTTAACATAAGGCAAAAAGTATAATAATTATTAACAGTTTCGGTCGCATTACTAGCAGTTTCGGTCAATTCTGTTGGTGTCAAACAAACTTCTAATCACCATTTTTAGGGTTTTCCGTGGTTTTTTACTTATTTTCAAGTTTCTTGTTTTTAACACAATGGCAAAGAGTACCTATAAAGCCGGAAACATACTAACGGACGCGACTGACAGCCGCGACTTAGCAATGTGCGCAGTCTTAAAACATCCGGTGTGCCAGATCGCTCTCGGACGTCCGAACGCTCAAGTTCGTCCGAAGGTACGTCCGCGACTTATGTCCGATAGTGTGCACGGCTCAGTGTACTTTCATAGTCTAGATCGCAGTCACGGCTGTTAGTCGCGTCCGTAAGCCGCGTCCGATAGTATGTTTCGAGCTTAACGCAAGGTTTTAACAATGACAACACGACATGAAAAAAATGGCACGCGCAAAGCAAATTAAAAAAAAAGTACACCAAGAAGATTCCGAGTCTAAGTTTTCAAGAAATTAAAAAAAGGTAATAATATGATAAATTCGGCATCATGGAGATAGAAGTAAATAGGTTTAATGATGTTTTGTATTCACAATATCTAGCGGATAAAAACGACTTTTGCACTCAGATATCGAATAGCAAAAATAGCCTATATCCGAGATGGGGGGGATGAAAAAGATTTAATTTTATTTTTTGGTTGTAAAAATGGGGAGTGTTACAAGTACAAGGGGGGCAGTGTAAGCAGCATATTAATATCTGTCTGTTGCATTGTAGCTTATAATAAAATATACGTAATGATTTTGAATGTTTGTTTTCTCTGATTTGAATGAATTTACCTATTTAATAAAAAAAACCTACAGTAGGCGCTCACATTTATTTTAAATAACAATTTTAGCAATAACAATTCTTCTTCTTATTCGTCCTCTTCATTGCTGAAGGTCGTGCCCGTCTTGAAATGCCTTGACGGAATCAGTGACGAGTTGCTTCCACTCCGCCCTATCTTCGACTTTCTTCAGAGCAGTGGAAACTGGAAGCCCAGTTATCAACTTAATCTGATCAGACCAACGGGTAGGTGAGCGTCCACGTGGTCTTTTGCCATCTACTTTCCCAACTACAACCAGTTTCTCAAAATTATCGGGCTGCCTACGGGCGATGTGACCAAAGTAAGTTAAGACTCGTTGATAACAAATGGTGGAAAGTCTAGTCTTAATCTTTAATTGCTCAAGAACGGACTTATTGGTGCGTTTCGCTGTCCACGGTATGCGTAACATTCTCCTCCAACACCACATTTCAAAAGATTCGATCTTTTTGCGGTTTGCCGCGCGAATTGACCATGATTCGGAGCCATACAAGAATATCGAGCAATAACAATATGTCTGCTCTAACACGTCTTAGGTCCTAATCCTAGTGCATAGACGTACATATATCTCTATTACTAGCTTGGCCGACACCCAAACACTAGGCCCCTAGCGCAGTCTAGGTCCATCCTATATTGACTCTAGATCGCCCCAAAATGCACTAATTTACTTGCCCTAAGTGCTCTTAGAAGATACATAGTGACCTTAGGAATTACAATTTTAAAGTAGCGCTCATAGCGTAGTTTGACTAGGTGTTTGTCAGCGATCACCAAAGTTAAGCAACGTTTTGCACGCTTTTGCAGTCTTTGGATGGGTGACCGCAGGAAGCAATTTACAAATGAGCGCTACCGTGGCTCAGATGGCATGTTAAATATGTCCTAGGAGCTTTAACCGTTCAGTCAAGGCCCATGTCAGGCCTCCAAGCGGATAACTCTGACAGCAGGGCTTTAAGAACTTTTATACTTAAGTATTAAATTGATATGCCGGATATAAAAGCCGTGGTTGCCTAGAGGTAGTGACACTCGCCTTACAATCGTGAGGTTGTGAATTCAAATCCCGGTCCCGTACCAATACGTTCTTTGGAATGTATGTGAAGGAAAACATCGTGAGGCAACCTGCATACATCCGTAGATGAAATTCGATGGCGTATGTGAATCCACCAACCCGCACTGGGCCAGCGTGATGGATATGGCCCAATCACCCTTCGTGAGTAGGCCTACGTCCTGCAGTGGATTATTAAAAAGGCTGGTAGGTACAATACAAATTGATATGCATCAACATAAGTACATAGATAGGTAAGTACATATTTATATAACACTAGTTCGCCCGCATACGCAATATATCATTATAATTTATAGCCTATGTGTTATTCTGATATATATAAGCAATATTATTACAAAGTTTCATCTCAATCCGTTCAGGAGTTTTTGCGTGAAAGAGTAACAAACATCCATACATCCATCCATCCATCCATCCTCACAAACTTTCACGTTTATAATATTAAGTAAGATAAAGATCGGAAAGTATTATAGATTTATCGTAAAGGTACGTGGGCAATCACCCTTCGTGGGTAGGCCTACGTCCTGCAGTGGACTATTAAAAAGGCTGGTACAGTACAGTACGTGGGCAATTGCCACGGGTAAATTTTCAATTTAAAAGCTAATAAATTAAGACAACCTCAGCAATACTGCAAGTAGATACTTGGCAAATTACGTTATCAACCAAGACTGATTGGAAGCGTCTTGCATCCAGCGCGATCCTGCGGATTGAGAATCGTTTGAGGAGGCTTATGTCCAGCAGTGGACGTAATGTTGCTAATAAATAAATAAATTATATTGGGGGACGTCTTACACACGGTCTCTGACCTCAAACTGCAAAGCTTGTGATGCTTGTGTCTGCTGCCAGAGACTGATATACTATACACATACATATACGTATTTTTAAATACCTACTTATACAGGGCTATTTCTAATCAATTAGCATCCTTTTAGGGGCTTATTCTGTACATAACAACTTTTGTTCTACGACTTTTGTCGGAACTCAAAAAAAATTGGGTGTTCCATAGAAAAATATCGTTTACCCGCGAACCAAATGTATGGAACATGCTGAGTTTTGACAAAAGTTGCAGAACAAAAGTTGTTAGTTTTGATGTACAGAATAAGCCCCTAAAGGGATGCTAATTGATTAAAAATAACCCTGTATAGATAGTACCTAAATAACACCCAAACACATCTCACAGCATTCATCGTATAAAATGTTCGCCCTGGGTCAAACCCACGCCTCTTTGATCAGAAGTCAGGTTCACTAACTACTGAGCCACAGGGGCATAGGCAGTAATAGATACATAGAAGACAAAATAGTTGTTAAACTAACTGAAGTCGCGGCAGGTGGCTAGCAAAGTATCCCATATTCGTATAACCGCTAGAAATAGCTAGTAAAATATAAAATTCCAGTGATCGACTTTCGTAACATCAGGTTGCCATTTCCAGTAAACGTGTAAACACAGATAATATTTAAATTATTGTTTATACGAAGCTGTGAACAGAGATGTATGTTATATGGATGTGACTTGTAATGTATTGTAAGCACAACAGAAGAGGACTAGCTCCCGCAAACTCAGGGAATCCTACTGCGGGAGCTAGGGCTGCATACATGAAGTTATATGATTTCATAATTTTAATTTAATTATATTCTGTTTAGTGATAAAATCTATCCTGCATGAATTTTGTTAACTAAGTTAAATTTAAGATCACTTTGTAATTTGTTCATAATTTTGGCAACGTTGTAATTTGTTCATAATTTTTATAATTAAATAAATCATTTATTTAAATGATTTATTTAATTATAAAATTATAATATTAATGTTAGCGCTACATGATTACCAAAACCTACATTATTTTTAACCGACTTCCAGAAAGGAGGAGGTTCTATGTTCGCCTGTAGGTATGTATATTTTTTGTGTATGTTCATCGATATAGTCGTAATCCTACACGACATAAAAACGCAATATACGGCGTTTCGTGAACAAAAGATTTCCTTTGACAGGTTTAATCTGTAGGTCTAAAGGATGGATTTAAGAAGGGGAGCCACCTGGATTTTTGATGCAGGTGAGAGAGGGGGGAAGGTTGCACCTGCCGCGCTTTGAATAAAAAATTATAGCCGATCCAGTTATGGATACAATGGCTTGTTTGGTATCGTTTTCGCATAAAAAAAGTACGAAGAATCTGTTTTCAAGGTTATTTAAGGACACTTTCATACAAAATGTCCATTATTTCGTTAAAAAAAGGAAATTTGAGAGTAAGTTTTTTTTGCCCAACTGTATTTAACTTAAAAAATAGAACGATTTTGTGGTAAAAAAAAATACTGCTATTGAGCTCATACTGTCTAGTTTTTTGAAATATATAGTTTACATATACATGTCTAACAGTATGTACCCAAAAAAAAAATCCGCGTGAATCGAGTGACGAAATTAAAATACTTCACTCAATTCACATGGCATATTTTCTACGATAAATTATACGGCGTTTCGTGAACAAAAGATTTTCTTTAGCAGTTTCAATCTGTAGGTCTAAAGGATGGATTTAAGAAGGGGAGCCACCTGGATTTTTGATGCAGGTGAGAGAGGGGGAGGGGGGAAGGATGCACCCGCCGCGCTTCGAATAAAAAATTTTAGCTGATCCAGTTATGGATACAATGCCTTGTTTGGTATCGTTTTCGCATAAAAAGAGTACGGAAAATCTGTTTTCAAGGTTATTTAGAGACACTTTCATACAAAATGTCCATAATTTCGTTAAAAAAAGAAATTTGAAAGTAAGTTTTTTTTCTCCAACTGTATTTTACTTCAAAAATAGATCGATTTTGTGGTAAAAAAAATACTGCTATTGAGCTCATACTGTCTAGTTTTTAGAAATATATACTTTAGATATACTTGTCTAACAGTATGTACCCCAAAAAAAATTCCGCGTAAATCGAGTGACGAAATTAAAACACTTCACTCGATTCACATGGCATATTTATTGAGTAAATTAGTTTTTCTGTACTGTATCAAGGAAACTATAAAAGACAAATATAATTTGACGTCACTTAGGTAACATATTTAACACTTGAACTTAAATTACTTAAGTGTTCGGAAAAAAAGGTACACTTCTTTCCACACAAATTCACGCAAAATTATACTTAAGGAAATAAAATAATAATAAAGAAATAGATTTTGCATTTTATAAAGAAAAAATTGCTTAAAATCTTTTTTTGGTCTTCAAATTTCTCCGGAAGGCGATTATATACTATTAGAATGTACAATCTCAATGGTACCAAGTTCAGCAGATATAAAGTTATCTAACAATATAAATATACTTACAATTATCGGAGTATCTATCAGCTTTTAAACATCAATGAGGACCTCGCGGTTTATTAAATTGTAACAAAATAGACAATATTAAAATTTACAATCTCAACGACACCAAATTCAGAGACAAACTTATCTGACCACATAAATATACCTGGTATTCACACTCTCCATAGCAGCTCTTACACAGCAGTGTGCATGGTAACCCCTCTCGTCTGCAAGAATATCGGCCCCTGCAGCTGTTCTTGCATCCGCACTTTACAAGCTCTCGCGCCGCCTCCCAGATACTGGGCTGGTTTGTCCATAAGGGCTGCCATTCTTCTTTAGTTTGAGTCCATCCCCAGTCAGCTGGGGAGGAGATAACTCCTAAGGGATCAAGAGCTTCTCCCCACACGTAGCCTGCTTGATAGGCTGCCCTTAATGTGTGCCTCCTTAGGGCATCTCTCGTAGGGGGGATATTTTGCAAGCACTTATTTTTTGCAAATAAAATCTTGCGAGCTTCATTAACCGAAAGATTTTCAGTTTCAACAGTATGTAACAAGATGACGTACTTTTCTAATCTTGTCATTAAATCATTTGTCACTTCTTTCAGTGTATTAGAAAGTGCTTAAAAAGCAGATGTGGTCTCAAGACATTGCTGCCACGCCTTCCAGATCAGTGTTTTGCCTTTTGAATAGAGAGCAGAAACGGTGTCACAGCCTGTGAAAGCATGGTATCCTGTCATAGCTTCTGCTCTGTCTACACCCAGATCCTGTGCCAGGTCATGTGCAGGTATATAGTTGTGGTGTTTGCCCGTACAGAAAGAAATCTAAAGCTCTTGGAGACCTAACTGCTTAAGAGGGAAGAGGAAGGATATGGCGATTTTGACGACTTCGGTATCAACGGTGTGTATGACAATTCTTGTTGCTCCATAATGGATGCTCTGATTGGTGATATCAATGATTGATAACCATATCCTTTGCATGTAGAATAATGCGACCATCAGCCTCGGAATTCACACTAAGCCCTCTAAAAATATCTGCGTCTCCGTTCGTTTCGATGATTTGATTGCAGGCCCGATGTTGGTGACTATATGTATGAACTCCAACGTTCTCTTGAAGCGCGTAGCAAGTTTAAAAAGTTCTTCTTTATTTTGAGCATTCTTCAAGAAGTTGGACCAATGGCCCGGTAACTTGTGGTCTTCATGTACTTGACGACGAACTCCTTCACCTTCATTCTTGCAGACGAGATGGGTTACCATGCACACTGCTGTGTAAGAGCTGCTATGGAGAGTGTGAATACCAGGTATATTTATGTGGTCAGATAAGTTTGTCTCTGAATTTGGTGTCGTTGAGATTGTACATTTTAATATTATGTCTATTTTGTTACAATTTAATAAACCGCGAGGTCCTCGTTGATGTTTAAAAGCTGATAGATACTCCGATAATTGCAAGTATATTTATATTGTTAGATAACTTTATATCTGCTGAACTTGGTACCATTGAGATTGTACATTCTAATAGTATATTATCGCCTTCCGGAGAAATTTGAAGACCAAAAAAAAGATTTTAAGCAATTTTTTTCTTTATAAAATGCAAAATCTATTTCTTTATTATTATTTTATTTCCTTAAGTATAATTTTGCGTGAATTTGTGTGGAAAGAAGTGTACCTTTTTTTCCGAACACTTAAGTAATTTAAGTTCAAGTGTTAAATATGTTACCTAAGTGACGTCAAATTATATTTGTCTTTTATAGTTTCCTTGATACAGTACAGAAAAACTAATTTACTCAATAAAATATGCCATGTGAATCGAGTGAAGTGTTTTAATTTCGTCACTCGATTTACGCGGAATTTTTTTTTGGGGTACATACTGTTAGACAAGTATATGTAAAGTATATATTTCTAAAAACTAGACAGTATGAGCTCAATAGCAGTATTTTTTTTACCACAAAATCGATCTATTTTTGAAGTAAAATACAGTTGGAGAAAAAAAAACTTACTTTCAAATTTCTTTTTTTAACGAAATTATGGACATTTTGTATGAAAGTGTCTCTAAATAACCTTGAAAACAGATTTTCCGTACTCTTTTTATGCGAAAACGATACCAAACAAGGCATTGTATCCATAACTGGATCAGCTAAAATTTTTTATTCGAAGCGCGGCGGGTGCATCCTTCCCCCCTCCCCCTCTCTCACCTGCATCAAAAATCCAGGTGGCTCCCCTTCTTAAATCCATCCTTTAGACCTACAGATTGAAACTGCTAAAGAAAATCTTTTGTTCACGAAACGCCGTATAATTTATCGTAGAAAATATGCCATGTGAATTGAGTGAAGTATTTTAATTTCGTCACTCGATTCACGCGGAATTTTTTTTTGGGTACATACTGTTAGACATGTATATGTAAACTATATATTTCAAAAAACTAGACAGTATGAGCTCAATAGCAGTAATTTTTTTTTTACCACAAAAATCGTTCTATTTTTTAAGTTAAATACAGTTGGGCAAAAAAACTTACTCTCAAATTTCCTTTTTTTTAACGAAATAATGGACATTTTGTATGAAAGTGTCCTTAAATAACCTTGAAAACAGATTCTCCGTACTTTTTTTATGCGAAAACGATACCAAACAAGCCATTGTATCCATAACTGGATCGGCTATAATTTTTTATTCAAAGCGCGGCAGGTGCAACCTTCCCCCCTCCCCCTCTCTCACCTGCATCAAAAATCCAGGTGGCTCCCCTTCTTAAATCCATCCTTTAGACCTACAGATTAAACCTGCCAAAGGAAATCTTTTGTTCACGAAACGCCGTATAATTTGTCGTAGAACGGCGACTAATAGTTTCGCGAATTGTAAACCGAATCGAAAACATATTTTTTAGTTCGAAAGGGTATACCTACTCCCGAGGGGACTACCCTTTTAAATTGCACAGTAATCGGCTGAGCCGTTTTTGAAAAATCAAAAGGAATGTTTACAATTCGAGCGAAATGTTCG
>CASGGB010000033.1:0-297008 GCA_949316475.1 Hypomecis punctinalis
GAGAGCTACTAGTTAATAGTTACAGATGTAAAAACCGCAGTACACTAGACACATACACCAAGTCTTGTTCCATTTAGATATAAAGTTCATTTACTCACGACAAAATTATGGGAATGCTGACTTTTATTCGTTATATTGGGAGTTTAGTCCCATAGTAAATGTTGATCATAACATAAAGATAAGTACAATGATATTGTAGAACGTATTCGTGGCTTAGAAAAATACCCGACATAGAATGAAGCACTTTATTTCCTTTTTTCCTTACTCCCGCCTAACCCACAGCGCGGCTCTGAAGCCGAATGACGTCACACGCGTAAATCCGTCGCGAGGTTTTTTGATTTCGTGCGGTCAAGTTTAGACATCCATAACTCCGTCATTTATTAAGATATTCGAGTAATTTTTTCACTGTGTCTAATATAATTCTAACGTCCTTAAATGTATATAATTATTTTTAGTTTTTATGATAAAGGAAACTTCCCTATTGTGTCATCTCTCGGTGGAGCATTAAGGAAGGGCAAGCACCCAATTTTTTTTGTTTTTCAAGATTTTTCGAAGGGCAGTTCTGCTGTCACTTGTTCCATAAACCCACTCCATCCAGGTATGTTGGGCAGGTCAACCTATTTTCCATAGAGCCACAATAAGCCAGAAACTGATGGAATAATGGTTTCAAGCCCGTGTCGTTTTTTTCGTAAATGTTTTTAATTCAATGCACCAAAACTACCAACGACTTTTGCAGACGGCATTTGCTTTAATCGTTCAATATTTTGGTAGGGAGCAATAGCACTTTTAGGTGTATACAATGGATACCACTCATAGCATGAAAAGTGTTGTGCTCACCTAATGTCTGCGTGTTGAAATCGGCGTTGTCGAAAACAAACTGTGAAAACGACTGATCCTCGATATTTAATGATGAGCTTATTATACCTGAAACTTCGAACAGCATTACTTTGGGTACGAAGAGCAAAATCCAAGAGATGACAAAGTATTGTTACGAAATGGGTTCTTGGATAGTCAGTTAAAACGCCGATTATTCACTTTGCACTTTATTGCACACAATCACTTCACAAAAATCACAAAAACACACGACACAACTGGTTCGCACAAACACTTTACACTGGCACTGATATTCACACAAGCTAGTCACTTCACAATCACTGGTATCGCACACTAACCCGAGTAGTTATCGCTTCAACGGTAAACGAATAAAAACTGATCCCCAAGGGTCGGCCGGCGTATTTACATCCGTTATTTCCTACAGTCTCGAACCTACGAGATATTTCGCAACATTACTCGATCTTAATAAACGCCATTGTGTTAACAAGTAAACAACTTGAAAGTTCGAGAATCCCTATTGTTTTTCAAATACGTAAACACCAAACAAATAAACTCGAGTCATAAAGCCATAAAACTGAATACAAAAGGCACCAATAAAAATACAATAAAGCTTCACAGAACAATAGAGCTTCCCAGGACCAGATCACGTAAACACCGCACTCCATACCTACAACGGGCGTCTACTGCGTTACAGTATCTATCAATCGCCGAGATCCAAATTTTTGAAATAAAAATACCTACTGCTACTCCGACCTGAACCGATGAAATAAAAAATTTCAGCCATGCTGAAGCAATAATAGAATGGCAAGAGCAATACTGTTTTTCTTCCATTTGTCAAGCGAAGCGCTATTATTTTTTTAAATTATACCATCCCGGAAAATTCCTAAAGTTTCAGTTATATCTGACTCGACATCTTGAAAAAAATTGTTTGATTAAATATTACGCGTTAGCGTGGATGTATAATGGTTTACGGCGCTCGTACGCCTAAACCATTGATTTTAAGGAAAAAAGGTCATGACATAATTTTAGAATTTTTTTTCTACAACTATTTTGTATAGATATGTTTTTCCTGTAAAATGCGTCGGAAAGGAGTTATTATCAAAAAACCGCTTTTAGGTGCCATTTTTCCAATATGGCGGCGCGAAAAGAAATTCGAAAAGAGCACGTCAAAATCTATAAGATTACCAATTTTCAAAACTCCCGGAAAATTTTCCAGGTAACCTCTAATTTTTCAACCAAATAACGTGTTTTATAAAACGACCTGTTGAGAGGTTCGTGGATCGAGGCTTTTCAATATAAGCATGTAACCGCCGCACACTGCACAGCGCTCTGAATTTAACGGTAACTCGTGCGTCCACAGATCTCTAGTATACTACAGATAGGATACTTAAGCGCCCTGTAAACGATCAAATTTGTTTGACAAATTTGTTTGTCAAATTTTACGTTTTCATCAAACATCAACGCAAACGGTCAAACAACACTTCAAACAAATTTGTCAAACTAACTTGCAGATTCAGTTTTCTCCTTGTCGTGACGTGACGTGCTGAGCGCTTAAATATAATGAGTAATACAGATGACGCATTTTTGGCATTGACTCTAGCTTTGTGTATGAAAAGAAAAAAAAGAAGGCGATGGAGTAGAGAATGGTTGAAATTAAGAGAAAAATTTACTCACGAAAATTTGCTATGCGAAATATTACGCACAGAACCAGAAGACTACGCAAACTTCCTGCGCATGGATCTTAAAACTTTTGAAGAATTACTAACATTACTCCGTCCTCGCATTGAAAAGATGGACACCGTTATGCGCAAAACTATACCAGCTTCTCAAAGATTATCAATTACTTTGAGGTACCTAGCCAGTGGCGCTGATTTCGAAGATTTAAAATTTACAGGCTGCATTGCACCTCGTACATTAAGCGACATTATCATTGAAACGTGTGAAGCAATAAATGAAAAACTAAGGAACAATATTTTAATTTGAAGAAAAAGACATATTAATATTAATAAAAATTTATAAAAACTTTCTAAGTATTTTGTTGCTGTATCAACTTCGTATTTTCGTTTGTTTGCGTATTTGGAATATGAATCATCACTGGCTGCTCCGTATCCGACAAATATGTTTGTTCTATTGGAATTAATTGTAATGCTTGGGGAACAGGAGCCTGAGTGTGAGCGATAGGAGATTGAATGTATGGAACGGGAGATGGAGTTTGTGGAACAGGAGACTGAGTGTGAGAGATAGGAGATTGAATGTATGGAATGTGAGATTGACTGCTCGGATTAATTATAACTGAATGCCTGCGAAGATTTCCTTCTTCCCCTTCAAAGAGTATTTCGTTAATGAACTTTTCTGCCAGTCGTCTTTGTTCAGCAGACATCCGTTCTAATTTAAAGGCCCAGTTTCTTGCCATAGCTTGATATTCATTTTCAGGTCTTTTGAAATGATCCCTGGCTAATATCATTAAGTCATGTTGCAAGTCCTCCTTTTTCTTCTTCTTTGCAATTGATGATTGTGATGATTATTTTAATTTCTAGCAATTATCTGATGATAATTGCTAGAAATTAAAATAAAAGTGTGATAAATAATTTCTGTTTTAGGTACCCAGAACACAGGAAAATTGGAAGATGTTGGCACGACAATTTGGAAATAGATGGAACTTTGATCATTGCATTGGAGCTGTAGATGGGAAGCATATCACTTTAGAAACGATTACTTCACTTTAAACGATCACACGAACACATCGAACGATCACACTCACACATCGACGATCACTTCCGATGGTAAGATTTGAGGGCGCGAGCGTCGCGCAACTAGTGATGTGCCTATCAAGCTGTACTTCATAGTGATGTACCCTAGATGTATTTAAGGGATTCTCACAGAATATTAAAATTATTACTTAATTTCGAAAAATAAAACAAAGGATGTTTCAAAAATCATTTATATTTGTTTTAACCCGTCTCGTGCCCCCCGCTCGACTTGAAGGTCGCTGGTAATGTCAAGGTTATTTTCGAAAAATCAAAATTTGACAAGGCGCTTAACAAAATTGCTTATTTCGATATTGTAACTAGTTTTATTTAGAAAGTGTTATATACTACTAGAAAGCTACTGAAACGTAGAATGTTTTAATGTAATCTTAGTATTTAGTAGACGTACTTGATAAAAAAAATATGATGATGAAAATCTTGTTTTGAGTTTTTTCGCCGGCTCCCCACAAACATTTTGTTCTCACACTGTTATAACTAATTTTTACACAATTCACTCACTCAGGATATATACCTGCACCTTTTTACTACACAATTCACGCTTTTGTTTACTCGGAAACACGATATAATCACTAAAAAACACAATAACACTACGACGCAAAAAATGGTACGGCCATGTTTTTTCGCCGCGGAAACAAAACTGAACGAAGTACCGTTCGCAACGCAATTGCTCAACAACAATTTTTATACATTTATTTCTCAGACAAAAATCAAAGATTTATTTATATACACATAAAATAAACTATACAGATAATTATCATGAATTTTGGAGTTTATGAGGTAATCTTTGATTTTCGGTTATATGATTTTCGATGAAAAATCTTATTACGGCGATTACGGCCCAGCCGTTTTGCCGTAGCCAAATATGCCGTATGCCGTATCTCCGTCATTTATGAAACGATTTGAAAAATTCTTTCACTGTTGGGAATCTACACTGTCCCCGGTGAACATAGGCTATATTATAGTCATATATATATATTATATAATACTATATATATATATATATATATATATATATATTATAGGTGTAAAAAATACCTTGAAATATTCTTTACTAGCTACGCCCTTGCGGTGTTACTCGCGTTTACCCGGTATAAAAAGTAGCCTATGTATTGATCCAGGGTCTAAGCTATCTCCATACCAAATTTCATCAAAGTCCGTCTAGCCGTTTGAGCGTAAAAGAGTAACAAACATTTATACATCCAAACGTTCTTACAAACTTTAGCATTTATAATACATATTAGTAGGAAGTAGAGAAACTGTGATAATTTTGAATTTTGTGTGATATTTACGAGTACTTAGCATATTAGTAGGAAGTAGAGAAACTGTGATAATTTTGAATTTTGTGTGATATTTACGAGTACTTAGTTACTCCTAGATTAGTTACTTAGTTACCCCTAGATTCTTTCATACTTACCAACTTCGGCCAATATCGATCACCCGATTAGGAACTTTTGTTAGGAACACCTACCTACCTAGGGTACCTACTGAGGGTACAAAATAAAATAAACATATTTTTTATATATTTTTTGTATATTTTTTTATGTAAAACAGTGGTGGGCACAGGAAAAAAACTTAAGGCTAGTACACAAATAAATTCAACTGCCTAAACAGTAAATGATATAAATAAAAACGTACATCGTCAATGTTATTATTACTAATTATATATCGGCTAGTACACAAATAAATTCAACTGTCTGCAAAGTAAATGATATAAACAAAAACGTACATCGTCAATGTTATTCCTACTTATTATTACTAATTATATATCGGCTAGTACACAAAAAAATAACCCTAACCCTCCGCCTAGATGAAAAATGCCTGCTACAGACTACTAATCCAAAAGTAAAATCCGGTATTTACAATTGAATAAAAGATAGCAATTGTCCTGGCTATTGAAAGAAATTACTTGAGAAATATGCATCACAGATCATAAGGCATTCAAATCTCGCAATCACACACATCGTTCTCTCACAAATTGGTAAATACCTAGTCACGTTTCCTTTTCCGCCCACGAACTTCGTGTCCTTTGAGTTCAACCAAAGAATGCCATTGCGCCCAACAGCTGTCGGACGGAATGGCGTCTCCGGCACCAAAGCACAGAAATACGCCACAGGTCATGCACTTGGTATGAACCAATTTGGTTTCTGACAGCCGTTGGTGAACAACACAACGTTTTCGGTTACCTTGTTTCGTCAGAACCTGTGGCACGTGCGCGACATCCCGCCTCAACCTCATGATTTTCCCATCAGGCTCGCAAATCTCCACAGGAGCGGAGCGGTGTCGCTCCCACAAAGTGTTTGCTAGCTTTTTGCGAAAATCACGATGCGTCACAGCTGGCATGTCACGTCGTTTCAAAGAAGCGACGTACATAACGAAAGCATTGTGTATGCTCACGTTCAGCAACCTCTTGAACATCTTGACATACCATTTCACACATCTCTTGCGCTCCATCAAATACATTGACAGTTTTTGATCTTTCAGATCAACCCCTCCCATAGTATTGTTGTAGTCCCTCACGCTAATAGGCTTCACTAACGTTTTACCTGCCTTCGATCCGACGTAGGTATCGGCATTGTGGTAGGTGGAGATCATCGTGACCAGTTTGGAATCTTTCCATGCTACGATGGAAACATCACCAGAATGGCGCGCGATGATGGACCCCTTCGGCACATTTTTCGGTACCTTCGCGATTTCACTAGGCACGTTCCTACGATTCGTGCGCAAAGTTCCCAAGCAATCGTAACCCAAACTCTTGAGGTACCGCGCCAACGCTGGACAATTGTAAAAATTATCCATCGTAACGGAGTGCCCCCGATTTTCGAGTCCTTTCAATAACTCGAGTACAACCTTTGTACTCTTGCCAGCCAAGTCAATAGCAGGTGGGACGTCAACACCGTCCGAAGAAGAACCTTTTCCAACGTAAATTTGAAACTTGTATAGGTACCCCGTATGTGATTCACAGAGCTCGTACGATTTAATTCCAAACCGCGCAGCCTTTGACCTTATTGCCTGAACCCAGGACAAGCGGCCTTTGAATAAGGTCAAGGACTCATCAATCGAAATTTCTCTATGCAAATTGTAAAGGGAGGCAAATTTTTGGTTGAGATGTGAAATCACGGGTGCCAATTTTGCTAATTTCGGTGATAGCTCAATCCCTTCACATTGTAGATAATCCTGACTCGCATCAGAATTGTCCACAAAGTGCAGAAACTTGCTAAACAAAACATAGCGATTGAACGTCATAATATTCTTGAATCTAGGCATTTCAAGAACATTTTCCGATTCCCAATATTCATTTTGTGATGTACGCTGATCGATACCCATGAACATATATATCGCTAAAAGAACCATCAGCTCGTCGGCATCAGTGTCAGTCCACCGATGAAGACGAGAGGATGGCTTCAATCCCTCTTCGAGTCTCAGACCACTGATTGTTTGCTGAGCGTACCTGTTAGTTTCTAGGGCAATTCGCTCCATGATGTCTCTACCCCAGATATCAATAAAGGCATCATAGGGCGAATCGTAATCTTTGAGTGGTCCTGCAGTAGGACCCGAAAAAACTACGGGAACACCGCGGAACGACTCAAAGTTTTCTTCCCACGTGTAACTATCGGATACACCCGGCAAGCGACCAGCTTCTTCATCCATCGCACTCTCTACAGAAGCTACAATGTTTTGCACACGTTCGTCTAACTCGTCGTTATCTGGAATATCT
Source organism: Hypomecis punctinalis (assembly GCA_949316475.1). Classification (NCBI taxonomy): domain Eukaryota; kingdom Metazoa; phylum Arthropoda; class Insecta; order Lepidoptera; family Geometridae; genus Hypomecis; species Hypomecis punctinalis. The sequence goes on from CASGGB010000033.1 coordinate 7,318, forward strand.
TTTCCCATTCCAGCGACAGCGGTTGAGATAATGTCTACGTCGAACTCGTCGTCGAAGTCACTATCAAAATCGCTGCCCTCGTGAGTCTTCCTTATAGCTCGGGACCTTGGTGTTTTTCCTACTCCCGAGGTCGAAGGGAAAACACCGGCATCTGCTACAGAAACATCTGCAACGCTCCCTGGCTGAATAACAGTTCCCTGAGATAGGGAACTGTTATTGCCCGAAGCATCGCCTACGTTTCCGGTAGCAGTCGAGCTACAAGAAAGCGGCTTGGGTCTCAAGAATTCCTGACCCTGTTGCACCCACCGCAAAATTTGCTGCGCCTCCGCTTCGTCCACCTCGTCGCCGTCGTCGTCATTTACATCGAGCGCCTCCACGCGCTCTTCGACGCTGGTTCTGTAAGAGAGCCAATGTAACATTATTATTTTTATCCGAGGTACGAGTAAAAAAAGATGGAAAAATAAATTGCAAAAAAACTTACGCAAGTGACGACAACGGCCCGGTATCAGCGGCTCTCCTGATGTGGCCGCCTGGGGTACTCTGCAGCGTCACAGTCTCGCCGGTAACGCCCAGAGTACCACCAGGCGTGTTATCCACGACCATGGCGCGTATTCTAAACAAACAAAAAAATAATGTGTAAAAATGTCCCATAAACTCATGTACTTTAGTTTGTAATGACTTGTAATATTCAAAATGTAATAAAATATACAAAATGCTCACTGCTTGGGGGTGCGGTGCTGCACTTCTGGCGGCATTTCTATGTCCCGTTCCTCGGCGGCTTTGATCAACTGTGTGATCAAAGCACGCCGAGATGATGAGGAATGCGGAGTGCTCGAGCGGGAGCCGGTCGGCGTCACCGACCGCGACCTTATGTCGGCGCTCGAAGCGCGCAGTCTTGCGAGTCTAAAATAAAAAAGGAAAATTAGAACACAAATGCTTATCTTAGTGTATCGTATTCTACTTGTCAAGCCCTTTCATTTGATACCCATATTGATGAATTAAAAAAAAAATTAATTATAAATTTAAAATTTCATTTAAAATTTTTCATCAAACATAGCTAACAACACTCCCGAATAATTCACCTTTCAAACAAATAACAAAAACATTGATGAATTAAAAAAAAATTAAAAAATTAATTATAAATCTAAAATTTCATTTAAAATTTTTCATCAAACATAGCTAACAACACTCCCGAATAATTCACCTTTCAAACAAAAAACAAAAACAAAATCGTAATCACGTAATCTATTACGGCAATGAATTTTGATGCTATCGGTACTTCTGCAATGAAAACAATGGCGAGTCACTTGTTTTTGGAAAAAAATGATTTCTATCCAATATTATCACACTAAAATGAAAATATATTTAGCAGTACATATTCACAGATATATTATTTACAAACTTACATGCAATAATCAACCAATTTACAACAAAAATATACAAAATCATAACCAAACATGCATGACGCTTAGAATCGAAAACGGCTCCACGAAAGTTGAAATGGTTTTTTGCATATAAACTTGCAATTAATCAAAAAACTATTATCATAAATAGATTCCTTACACATTATTTAGTAATTTGATAGCTTTTTTACTTACCTTAGCTTGTTTTGGTTCATTTTTCTTGATTTTACAACAAATTTGCGACTTGACTTCACGGCGGAATAAAAGGACGTGAGCGAAAAATCTTTGTTTATTATTTTTTTTAAATTATTGTCTCTGGACAGATGCTAAAGTTGCGTTCATTCGAATTGTAATGCATGAATATAGCCACGAGTGAAGAGAATTAGTCTGTGGATAGATGCATAGACGAAAAATAAAATGGAGAAATCTTACGTACATAGCTATGTACGTAAGGCACTTCGTGCCATTTTTCCTTACGTACATAGCTGTGTACGTAAGACATTTGACGGGTTAAACCATCATTTGGGGTTCACCCATTTTAATTACATATTTTTCTTGAAAGTCCCCTCTCAATATCCTATTAATAGTATTGCACCAATTGTGGATGTGCATTCTCAACATTAACCCTTTACCGCATGGATTTTTAGATTCCTATCAAATTAATTTAGGGCATGTCTTACACTTTGTAGTATTCTAGAAAAATGCAGAAAAAAATAAAAAATCAGAAAAACCCGAGAAAATGTGGAAAATAAGCTCAGTTCCATATATGGAACAACATGCAAAAATGGTAAAAATCATATTTGGAACAGTATGCAGTCAGGTAAATGTGAACTATAAAAAAAAACATTTGCTAGGAAGTTTTATGCTGTTATTTCGAAATGGGTGCATGGTTTTCTTATAATGTGACATGGTTGTTACTAATATGTACAAGAATATAAATTAAAAAAAAAACTTTTGTTTAGACTGATTGATAAACTTTTGAACACCTTATATAAACGAGCGAAACAGCTGGACGCAAGTCGTATAGCCTATAATAATTTACAAAATCAGATCAATCCAACTTTAACAACTTGCACATTAAAATCAGTCTACCGATTTAGGCTCTTGAGGGTCACAAACAATTAGACATACATACATAAATACACTCGAAAAGCATAACCTTCCTTTTGGGCAGTCGGGTAAAAAGAGAACAATAATGTGAGTTGCTAAATTTTTATTATATCAGAGACATTACTATTTACACATCGTAGTTTTAATATTTTTATTATACATATATTCTTATGAATTTGATGCCTGTTCCAACGCCTCATCGACATCTTCTTCAAATTCTTGCAAATAAAGAACTTCACTGTCAATTATCATCGTTAGAATCATCAGGAGGAGCCAAAACCAGATTTGTATGTTTATATCCTGTAATAAAAGAAAATACGACATGAACATCAGTCATATACCTATTTTACCGTACACATGTATATAGAGCAATAAAACATCAAATAAACACTAATGTACTTTACTGCATATAGTTCCATTTACGACCATAGCCCATTATTGAGAGTACTGCATAGTGTTCCATATTTGGGTATGCTAAATTTACTTTGATGCATACAGTTCCATTTTAGGAACAAAGTTTGTTGGTATTTTTTTGCTAGAATTAGTTCATTTTACTTACGTTTTATGCCATAAAATCTTTGAGGATCCATTTTTCTTTCTTTTAAAACAAAAATTCAATATTTTTTCACACAGAATCAAGTAAAAATTGAAGACTCTAACTTCACAATTGAACGCTTCATGCAAAATGGTCACGACGCTGACTTTGACACTGAAATATAAAACCATAGACATCATAAACGATAACTGTTGACTTTTTTCGTTCGGATACATTTCAATGAACAATTACACATGAAATCTTTAGAATCTGATGTTGCTAGCTCAATATTTTAACGAAAAATGTTAGTGTTCCAAATATGGCACGATATGCGGTAAAGGGTTAAAAGAATTGTTCCGTTAGCGGTATTAAAATTCTAACCAGATCAATGATTGCTGTTCTATAAAGAGCATTCAAAATGTAATTATTCTCTAATAAAAACATATTTTTAAAGCCCTGCGATATTTAGAACATCGACAATATATCTAGGGCTGGCAGACTAAAGTATATAAGTCAAAATGTCATAGTTTCCAGAAACTAAAAAAAACTGAATAAAAAAAAAACTTTATTCTTTTTTTATTTTGTTTGATTTATTGGGATGTATTAAATTATTGCTAACATGCATTTATATGTCATCTTAAATCATAATAGCAGAAGGCTTTTTATGTGACTTATGTCAATAAGAACACTTACTTTATCCTTAAATTGAAATCTTACTTATGACTTAAGTTATAAGATAATCAGAAATAATTTCTTATGTTATATTGTTATGTTACGATACTTAATTTAATCATCATCCTCACTATCTATAATATCAGGGTCAGTGTTTCGTAAATCGTTTGCAGTAGGTAAATCAATATAAAATTTATGGAAAACGTCAGGTATTAAATGTAGTAAAGAAATCAAATCTTCTTTTTTCTCTTTAGATATAGGCAAAAGCTGTAACGATATGACTGGGATATTGTCAGGTGCGGTAGAACCTCTTCGTTTCAAGTTTAATTTGAAAAATGGAGATTCCTTTTCTAGATTATCCTTGTAAGAAATTACGCCAAAGGCAGAATCATAGCGCAACCATCTTTTATCGAGCCATTTAAACTGTCGTCCATCCACATCTTTAGTTCTTAATACTAACGGACCCTTTAAAAGCGAAGAGAAGTCCAAAAAGTCAGTATTGCGCATTTCAACCACTTGAAATTTTTTACTGCTTGATTTTATCAGTTGTATCCAATCGTGCGGGTGATAGATTTGCAATTCTGTTTTTTTCTTTTTCTTTTCTATAATCCCGTGATCAGCAGCGCGAGTACCGTTCTTATACGATCGTTAATTTGACATTTAAATCGCTAAAATTCGCTAAAAATCATAGAAAATATCGATTTTTACCGATTTAAATGTCAAATTAACGATCGTGTAAGAACGGTACTCGCGCTGCAGTATCTACTTCCATATGGCTATGGCCGGGAATCATAAACTTGTGCTCAATAAATTCCAAATCTAATTTTTGAAAAGCCCAAGTAAACATTGAACTTACATGAGAATTTCTGTTCTGGCCTCCACATGTATCGGAATAAAATATTACATGTTTTGTGTTCTCAGGTAGGTATGTTTGGAGGTGTTTGAAAAGACAAGAGGCTATTTGATTAGCTCCTCTTGCAGCTATTGTTTCATGCCATGTTTCGTGCTACATCACACAGCTTTTCCAGTTTTGTTGTCATGAACAGTCAAATGAAACGTCCACAACTGACGTTTGTAAAATGCTACTGAAGAGCTTAGTGCTGGAGTGGGTAAGCATTGCTGCAAATCAAAAGTGTACACTTGCACAGTGTTGTTACTTTTGTATACCTGTGTGTCACTTTTCTTTCTTTCGTACGCTTGATCCGCATCTGCCTTGTGCTGATCATGCTGAGCGATAATTTCAGCCTTTCGTTGTATTTCCTGACAAAGCTGAACTTGCATTTTGTATTTATCACATGTATCGACACGGGGATTTTTGAATGATAATCCTAATTTATGGAACTCTTGGCTGTAAATTTTTATTGACGGTGGATTGTCTCGGTTTTCACAGAATAAATTGTACATTTTATTGATGGTTAGATGAGAAGGTAAAGTGAAAGTCCCCTCTCAATATCCTATTAATAGTATTGCATCAATTGTGGATGTGCATTCTCAACATTAAAGGAATTGTTCCGTTAGCGGTATTAAAATTCTAACCAGATCAATGATTGCTGTTCTATAAAGAGCATTCAAAATGTAATTATTCTCTAATAAAAACATATTTTTAAAGCCCTGCGATATTTAGAACATCGATTATATAATAGTCATAGTCATTTATTGATAACACCACTGTTACAAGTCAAATATCATTAGTAATAATCTATTTCAATACATACAAAACACTTCATATACATCGTATATGAAATAAATGATTATAATAATTATAATGTCAAAGAGTATAGATTGAATGTCACAATAAATAATAAAACATATTATATCAAATAACAAATTAATTAATCAAAACAAACCATTATATCAAATACAAATTAATTAATTAAACATGTTATTCAACATTCTATACAGTAATTAGTGAATGTATATTTATGTATAATTATTTTGCGTAATTTTTTCTCTATTATGTCCTTCCATTCAAATTTTTGGTAACTTCAAAAAGTCATTAAAATCATAAAATCGCTCCTTCAAAAGCCAACTTCTAAGTTTACTTCTGAAGGACGCAGCAGAAGTTGCATCCCGCACGTTACTAGGAATTCGGTTTTAGGTCGCCGGGCCCGATATATAGACCGATTTTTCCGACTTCACGAGCTTATGGAACGGTGTGACCAACTGGTTCCGCCTTTTGTCACTACGCTTGTTGCGTGTTGCGTTGACACCCCTCTTTTTGAAGCAGGACAAGTGGTTTCGGGTAAATAAGGCCAGCTGATAAATTACTTCACATGGAAGTGGGAGTATACGGAGCTCTTCAAACAGCTTCACGCATGAAACGTCGTCAGCCACTCCAAAAATAGCGCGTAGTGCTCTCTTTTGCATGACGAACGCTCTGTTCACATCGGCGGCACGGCCCCACAGCTCCAGCCCGTACGTTATGTTACTGTGGACAGTCGCACAGTAGCAGGAACGTACGACGTCGCGGGTAGCAGTGCTTGCGAGCCGCCGTAGAGTGAAGCAAGAGCGGCTCAGCTTATTGCAGACGTCGTCAATGTGCGTCTCCCACGTAAGTGCGCTATCGATGTTGAAGCCCAACAGTTTAGTACTTTGGACTTGCTGAAGCGCGCTATCGCCAATAATTACAGAGAAGTTACGCGCAGTTTTTCCGTTACGGTTAAATGTCATAAAGCACGTCTTGTCTTTATTTAACGCCAAACCGTTTGATTTGAACCACTCGTCCAGTCTCTGAACGGCAGAATTTATTTCGCATTGCAATAGATTACTCGAAGGCGCCGTGATTATTGCAGCCACATCGTCGGCGTACATATAAATCTCCGCATTGTCGATGGATTCTGGTAAGTCGTTTAACAGAAGGCTGAACAACGAGTTCGAAAAGCAGGAGCCCTGCGGTACGCCCATCATATTCTCCAGCTCATCAGACACAACGCACCCCCATCTCCCACCACTACCTGGGTTCTCCCTGACGAAAAAGAGGCGACCAGAGAACCTGCAGGGCCGCGTATCCCGTGGAATTCTAAGTTATCTGTGATAAGGCGGTGGTCTGCAGTGTCAAATGCGCGCGAGAGGTCACAGCATACTAACGCTACCTGCAACCCTGCCTCACGAGCGCTTAAAACCTTCCACACTACCTCTCGCACCAAATCCGTAGTGGAGCGGCCGGCACGATATGCATACTGCCTATCAGATAAGATATTGCGATCTATTGCGAAATTTAATAGTCTTCTATTTAAGCCTACCTCAAACACCTTACTAATTGCAGATACTAACGATATTGGACGATATGACTTAAGGTCCGTTTTCTTACCTTTTCCTTTGTAAAGAGGGCTTATTTTAACTCTTTTGGCAGTAATTCTTTTCGTAGCCATTCCTTTTCGGAAAGATCTTTACGGGAATCTTCTAATAGTGTTGACACGTTGTAACTCCCGTATTTCTCCTTTGGTTGTTCTTGACATCTGCGCACCCAGTCTACTTCTTCGCATGTACCAATCGGGGTTCCTCCTTTGATGAGTTGTTCCTCGTTCCTTGTGTTGAGCACACGCACCACAGCAGTATTAGTAGTCCTCACCAAAGTTCGGGCCACTAACCATGGTTGATCACTTTCCGATTGTTCTATTAGCACACATCGTTGTTGATGTCCCAACTTCGGCGGTAATCTAACTGCCACAATGGTTTCCGATCTAGGTGGAAAGACTGTTCTCTGCAGACAATAAACTTTTCCTGATATGGCGCCTTCCATGAAGATTTCTTCTCTTCCGCATTTCAAGATTCCTTGGTTCACGTCATACTCCCAATGATGTTCTCGCATGAAGTCAAGACCCAGAATGCAATCGTCAACTATATCAGCCACAATGAATTTGTGTTGGAAAGTTTTCTCACCCAACTTAAACTCCACCAGCTTCTCTACTCGGACGGATATGTGCTGACCGGTCGCTGTCAGAAGTTGAACTGTTTTGCAGCTTTCGAAGTTTGGATCAAAGCGCTTAGCCAATCGGGAATGGATGACTGTGCGACAAGCTCTGGTATCCAATTTCAGCTTTCAGCAGATATTCTTTTTGTCGGTCCAATTTTTCTTCAAGCTGGCGAGCCTGTTCTCTGTTGCGGTCCAATTTTTCTTCCAGCTGGCGAGTCTGCCTTTCGTTGTTGCGGGCCTGTTCTTCCAGTAGACGAGCCTGCTCTTCTTTGTTGCGATCAAACATGGACTGCATCATCGACATCATTGCAGCCATATCAAATGCCACAGGGATGGCTGGTGCTGCAGCATATGTCGTAGCAAGTGTCACAGTAGGTGTTGCGGCAGGTGCCACAGCAGGTGCTCCCGGGTTCTTGAAGTCGTCGTTGGTTGCCTCGGACTCTTTGGCTTCCATTAACAGCGAATTGTTTTCGAAGCGTTGCTGGTCCACCTCCTCCTGGCGTCGCTACGTCGTTTCGTACAAAAAATGAAATGTTATTAAACATACAGAAAATCAAATAATTAACGGTTTGATTAAAAATCTTCAAAAAAACTGACCATCATTTGCACCACTAAGGTTTCTTCTCTTGACTGTATCCTGTTTTAGCATTTTCAATGCTTTTCTGAACGTGGTTCCCTGGTCACAAACCAGTGCTATAGGTATTAGACCAGCATGTGACACCTTAGCAACCTCCGCTTTTAAGATTCTCTGGACTTCAAGTGGCGGATGTTGTGCCCTCACAAAAATAATAACAAATTGGTTGTTTCCAATAAGAACACACACTTTTCAGCATAAACACAAGGGCATGGTCTGTGAATCTAAAAGATCTTTGGATTCCCAGATCTTTAAAGCCCATTATTTTGTCCTTACTCTCTATAACAGTCAAATTAGGGGTAAGAGCTACCTGATCGAATGCGATGGAGCATATTTTCTTTTTGGCATCCACCTTCATTACTTTTTCTTGTATTAATCTGAATAAATGATCATTTTTTCCCACATTGAATGATATTCTGTTTGTGAGTCAATTAAGTGTCCGTTTAGTCGGAAGCTTAAACAATTTTTGCAGGAGTCTATATCCTTTCGGACTGTCTTTCATAAGTGTCAGTGCTAATAGTTTTTCGTCGCGTGTGAATCTTACACCTTTTTTTCATTTACTGATTTCAATTGCATCATTATGAAATTTTGTGCTTGTTTGTTGATTTGGTCAAAATTCTGTAAAAATGTCTGTTCTTGACTCAGAACTCTAGCAATCCTTTCGCTAAAAGATTTTTTGTTAACAGCCAAAGCCTGTTCTTTCATGTCTGTGATAAAACAAGGATCCTTTGTTTCTTTCCCTGTAAACAAGTACATATTTTATTATTTATTAAGTTAGTATGTTGAATCTTATCGCATAAAACTTTTATTTAAAAAAAAAATAATAATTTGAATGCTCAGAATTATCAGCAACAACACCCCATTATTTTTTACGAATAAAATGGCCAGATCACTCTTCTGTTTAACAGACCGAGAAGTTATTTTTTTTAATGTGTACATTATGAGTAATCAATTAAAAACTCACTGCCGCCCGCCGCTCTGGCGCGATCCTGTCGAACGCGACCGCGTAAAATTTGTCCGAGTGAAGAGATGCGGTACTCGATTTTTGAGAAACAATAGTTCGTCAATTCGTCACCTTAATGACACACTATTTAGACCCACATCAGCGCTCCATCCAGGAAACGTTCAATACAGTTCACGCTACTGTAAGAGTGGTCATTGAAAATACTTTCGGAAGACTGAAAAATCGTTGGCGTTGTGTACACAGGGTCGAGTTGTTTGTCTAGAATTTTAGATGTACTAGACCCGCCCATTTCACCGCCTTTCTGAAAAGTAACGATATTACCCAGATACCGCCGTACTGCACTATGCAGCCCGCCCATCGGCGGTCCCAGCATCTCGATTATGTATCCTTGCCCGCCCATTGGCGTTTTCGGCATGAAGCTGCAGATTCCGACATGAATCGTTTGATATGTTCAGTTTACATGTACTGTACCGTGCGTAAAGCGTATATGTGCAGTTTTCTGTGATATTTGTGGCAATCGTGTGACAGTTTTATTCGTTATTAGCTGAAATAGTAATGGAGCCTGAAGGTAAGTCATAACTTTCAGTTGATTGAAACGAAACCATGTAAACCTGTGTAATTTAGCTAATTTTTATATAAAGGAATCCAAAATCTATTTAAAACTGTACATTTATGGGCTTTAATTAAAAGTCAGGTGTTGTCAACTTTTTTGTATACCTACAGCATTAAATTAGTAAAAAATTGGTACATATAAAATATTTTTTTTATCTTATAAGGGTTTCATTTTAGGTAATAATTAAATAGTTCTTTTTTTTCAGACAGTAAAACTGAATTGAATACTGACAATAATATGGAAGAAATCAAACGACTAATAAAAGTGAAGATAAAGAAGATTAGCAGCAGACAAACAGAAGATGCAAGTACCCAGACTAAAGAAGATATTGGATTGTCTCCATGCAATTGTAAAAAAAATTTGGTAGCTATTTCCATTAGGCGCCTAGTGGAGAATGTGCCAAACAATCGTCTGATGGAATTTCTAAATGACGTCGAAATTCTTGTAAATAATTATAAAGAAAACTGAAATAAGTCATGTCATCTAACTTTTTGCGCTCTCTTATAATATGAATAAACATTAAAGTAAAATAAAACAAATTTAAATAATTTACTAACTTTTATTTGCAAATTAACATCTTAATCACTTATACACAATTTGTATCACAACCCTAAAATTGTACATAAAGAGATATTTTTTATGTTTTGATAAGATCACTCGTTCACATCACATTCACATTAAGGGCTGTCTTTGAACATAGATCAGTACCGGTGGTATGGCTTAAAACAATTTAAACAGAGTCCTGGTTGATCAGGGCAATTAGGGCAGTAAAATATCGTGTCTACACGTTTTTTTTGCTTCGCACATTGTCGGCACTGTTTCCTTTTTGCCCGCCGACTATTTGGTTCTTTAGTAATTTGTTTAGGGAAATGTATTGGACAAATCGCCAGAGGTATTTCCTCATGTGGATGTACAGGTGGCAACAATCTTTCCAGAATATTTGCTCGAAAGTCGTATAAACTAATATTCAGATTTTTTTCTGATTTGAATAATTGGTAAGAATTAATTAAACACACTTCAATCAAATGAATTATTACCTTTTTATACCAACGTATTGATTTATGTTCACCTGTATAATATGACAGCATTTGGTCATGTTTATCCACGTTTCGCATATATTTATTATATTTAATTATAGCTCGTGGTTTCAAAGAGGTGCTGTTTCTGGTACGAGTTCTTACTTCTTCTAAGACACTATTATGCTCGCTTGAAAGAAACAGCACCTCCCGTTTATCCATCCATTTTGCTAAAGTTATATTATTGTTATCATGCAGTATTATGCATTCGCCTTTTTTAATTTTTGTTTTTAATAATTCTTTAGGATTCCCCTGTCTATTCATTTTTAGTGTCCCTGTGCAAAATGTGCCACTGTTTAATAAATCTCTTGTGAGAGGAATGCTGCAGTAAAAATTATCCACGTAGAGCGAGTGGCCTATATTTTTAAGGCCATCCATTAGTAAATGAACAACTTTATTGGTATGTCCGCGCCCAGAAACTAAAGGATCTTTTGAACCAGCATATAAATGTGTTTTAAAAATTGTGCCTGTATTATCGGCTAAATTATAAAATTTTATTCCATATCCACTGGCTTTTGATTTTATATATTGGCGGTAACTTAGTCTTCCTCGCCATAACATCAGTGACTCATCAATTGTAATTTCTCTAGTGGGGTGATAAACATTTTTCATGTTTTTATTTATTTCGTCAATTAAAGATTTAATTTTATTTAAGCTTGCGTTTCCTGCCACGTTTTGGACGTTCAATGCTCTCATTATGTTCAAAAACTTGTTTCTGGGCATGTATTTTCTAAAAATATCATTTTTGAATAAATAATGCGTTTTCCAGTAGTCTGACATTCTATTATATTGTATAGTCCCCATATGAATGACCAACCCAATAAAAGTTTTTAACGTTTCCATGTCTATTGGCCGCCATTCTTTCATTCTACTGTGCATAGCAGAAGCCGTATTTTTTAATTCCTCTCCATACCTGTTGGTGCATGTTAGAATCAAATTTAAAATCGAAGGACATAAAATCATAAAAAAAAAATCTATCGGCTCTTTCTCCCACATGTCGACTTTCAATCCAGTAGTCGCTGTAAATTCCAAATTATTGGTGTTTGGCGCATTTCCATAATGCCATTCGTGGGTGGTTGTTACGTTCTCAGTTTCGTCATCGCTTGAGGGGTCTTCACACAAGGACAAATTATGTGCTTCTGTTCCGATGCCCTGACTGCCATTCTCCAGCGTGTCCAGCGTGTCATCGACACTATCCGCCAATATTCCATAGAGTTCGTCGGTGTCGTATAATAAGCCCTCGTTATGCACAACTTCCTCGTTAGCGAGGTAGGCAGAGTCCCAGGTAGCCAAGGTATCATCAATTCCATCGCGAACAGCAGCTGACTGTGAAGTAGATGGCTGAGGATCCATTGTTTTCCTGAAAGCAGATGGTGGTAAATGATAGTTTTGCTCTCGCAAAAATTATTCCGCGCGACAGATGTCCACTTTTAAAAGTGCTTATTTAATGAGTATGAAGGGATATATGAGTTATAGTATGAAACTCATGTAGGAACAGGAGGGCTATTCTTGCAACTCGAGATTCAGTCTCATCTCGAAAAAAAGTCGAAAATCGAGATTTCCTATTCTCAACGATAGAGATCGTAATTATTACTATGTGAATATCTCGATCTCTATCGTTGAGAATAGGAAATCTCGAGTTTCGAGTTTTTTTCGAGACGAGATTTTTATCTCATTTCCCCGAATAGGGGGCCAGGTATTCTCCACACGAAACATTACGCATGGCATCTTTCGAGATTATACAAGAAACGAGGCTTAGCTATTCCAATTAGAAAAAAACAGTAATCTAAAAATCATGCACACCATTTTTAATTTACATACGTACATTGATAAATATTTTTTACAAAAACGAGCAATAATTTAAGAGAAGTTAACTGCAATGGCAATGAAGAAGATAAAATATTTATTATCTGAAAAATTAAAGAAAAAATACGAAACATGGCATGAAATTTTTATGAAGTGAAGAGCAACTAAAATTTATAAATCACTAGCTGCGCCCCGCGGTGTTACCCGCGGTTATATACTTAGTACACTATGTCCTTCTCTGTACCCCTGACAATGCAAAATTTCGTGATGATCGGTTGAAAAGTTGAAAGCGTAACATATAAACAAACAAACTCACTTTCGTATTTATAATATTAGTAGGATTATCGGAAAATATGATGTTATTTCGTGGTAGTAGAAAAAGCATTGTATGCCACTGCACGTAATCAGTTTTTGTAACACCCGTGCTGTCTATTGTGCCTTCCTTGCTTCGCCTCGTCATGGCACAAACATGCATTCATATAATAAAGACCCGCATTACTTGCCAGTGGCTTATATAACCACATTTAAACCTTTAAAGTATTTTTAATAGTTTTAGTTAGTATTTTAAGTTTTCTGTTTTATTACGGTTTCTTGTATAATATATTAACCTTTAAACTATATATTTATTTATCGTCTACATTTTTAAATTAAGGTGCTTAGTTTAGCCGAGGTATTCAGAAATACACGTGTAAAATTTCAATAGGAAACGATGAACAAATCATACATTGTAAAGACTATGTAAAGATTAAGACCAAAAACTTACCTATTTTAAGCCACAGCAACTAAAGATATCTCGGAGTCCAGTTTTACAGGCCGTAGTCGTCAAAAATGTAATCACGGGAATCCAGGTGCACAGTTCAATAACGTCACATATAGCAAATCACAAAATCCAGGTATACATGCCACAGTCACCATAAATTCAAGATTAGATCACAGTCCAGGTACGCAAGCGAATATCGTCGGAAGAGCAAAGAGTAGGAACGGAACATACGTCTGATTACTAAGAACAACAAAGCAGAAGTGATTTAAAAAAATAGTAAAGTACGAGGTACGCCGGCGCACCCTATTGTTATTTTTTATTTAGAAAAGGTTCATTTGACTTAAGATAACGCGAACGCCTAAAAAGAGCCGCCCTTTGTTTATTGGCCCGGCCGGCACTTTTTGCAATACGACGTCTGGGACGTATCAGGCCAATATAAACTCTATGTCGAAGGCATATGGTTTTTTTAAGCAAGAGACGTTCTGGAAATTTGTTTATAAATTTTGTTCCTCAGTATTTTTCCACAACTGTAATCAGAACCCTAAGAAGCCACACCGCTGTTACTTTTTGTAGATCTAATAATTTTGTGAGCAACATCCGTCAACATGCGTGGATCGTTCGGTTTGTTATATTTTGTTAATTTATGTTACTGGGGGTATGGACTGACGCGATGAGTTACAATCAACAAACAGCCATATAATGTTACAATATGTTACCGTGTTGCAGAGTGTTGCTAAAAAAAAGGAAATGAAGTGTGGATGCACGGTTAAACACGACATCGTTTCAAACAATATTAACCATAACATATGTTCTAATTTAAAAAGGCCTTATAAAGGACACTATGACATTTCTCAAGTAACGTACAGCCTTTATTTACCATAATTTAACTGTACTTAATATCGGAGGCCACGACTCACTGGCTTGTTGCGCCAACCTAGTCAGTTTCTTTAAAAAAAAACATCCTTTCAACTTTAAAAAAAAAACATCCATGACAACGACCAACTTAGATTTGTTGTATTTTAAATAACATATTGACGTCTATTATGATTAATTACATTAAACCAATAAATACAATTTTTAAACCATTACAAAGTATATTTATACAATTTTTACACCTATATGTGAAATAGAGGATAACACTTTATTTTTGTACACGAAATCCATGCTCAAGAAGTAGCGAGCATGTAAAAACTTAATAATAGTTGATAGTCGTACTAAATCTTACAAAAGGTTTGTGACTTGTGAAATCAAATCTTGCCCGCCCAAAGGCGGGCTCGGCATGTCAGATTAGAATTGGCTTTTTTCAAAACTTCAAATATCAGCAGGCCATTTGAGTTGCCAGTAAATTTTATAGAAACAAATCATTACACATCATCTCATTACTTTCTGGCGTTATTTCGTAAAGTTATTGCAGCTTAAAATCAAACCGCCCATGGGCGGTCTCGGCGTGAAAGTTAAAAAAAATTGCCCGCCGATGGGCGGGCTCGGCGCTGAATGGGTTAAAAGGTTTTGCGTTTAATATTTAATACCCTGTATATTATGATAATGATATGGATATACTAAATAGACTTTAAAAAAAATGAAAAAGATAAGGATAATAGAGAAAGAGAGAGAATCTTGATATCGAAATGCTAACATTAACAGAATTAAATTCCAACCTAAGTAAGACAATAATATACATTTTAACCTATTTACATTACATATCAAACAATAACCTAATATCTTTAAAAAATAGTAATATTACCTATTTCAATCTTTAATGAATACAAGTGATATATTTTTTTATAGTTATTATAGAGCGTATTATTTACCTACATAATTAAAAATAAACTTATACTAAAATCACTAAAACTAATATATATACAAAACTTAATTTATAACATATAAAACTTAATCTAAAAGCCCCTTTGTAGAAGGAAACGTGGCCAGATTTATTGTTTTGATAATGAACAGGCAACATTTTAATACCTTTGAAGCATCTTAGATTTTCCAATTAAAAGAAGTGGCAGTTTTTCAGTTCCAGATATATTCGCACTTACAAGTACAGTGACCCGATCTTTACTCAATTTACCACCATGGCAAGACTGACCTTTGAACGTAAATGTTTTATCCGTTAGACACTTGTAGAATAAGCCTGCTTCATCGGCGTTGAATACGTCATCGGGGGAATAATCGTGTAATAAAGCTGGAAGGTCTTTAATTCACTCATTACATTCGTTATTGTCCACAGAATTGCTCTCGCCACAAACATTTTTGAATGGGATATTATTTCTTTTCTTAAATCCCTCCAACCACCCATTACTGCCAGAAAATTTATCAATATGGAGCTTACTTGCAAATTCTTGAGCTTTCTCTTTGATCATTGGTCCGCTTATTAGAATGTTATTATTCCGTACCTGCTTTATCCATGTACAGAGACACTTTTCAACTTCAGGATACTCTGCAGCTCGTATTCGTTTTGTAACACTTTTAGTTATACGGAAGAAATTAAAAACGATAAAGTGTTAACAAAGTTTATTTTTTACAAAAGCACAAGGGGAAAATTATATAGAAAGAAAATAGAATAAAAGAGGGTAATTTGGGTAGTGAGATTAAGTTAGAATTTAGGGTCGGGGTAAGTACTAAAATGACGTGATTTGCGTTGCGCGACCGTCCGATACACTGGCCTCGATATGCTGCGTGTAGTCCGCGGCCGGCCGGAGCACAGGCAGAGTGGGAAATGCAGGTCGTCGACGCAGGTAGTGTTCCAGGTCTTCGGAGGGCAGGGTCTCCGAAGCAGATAAGGAGCGACAGCAACAGTTGCAGCAAGCGTGCCAAGTAGACGGCAGCAGCCGTGCAGAAAAACCCTGGAATTCAGGTTTCGCCGTCTTAGAAACTTCCCACATTTCAATTTGACTGCGACATCCGGCCAAGTTGCGCAAGCGAAAGCAAGTACCGAGTGATATCTACTATTAATAGCATATAAGATGAGGCAGTCAAATTTAACAACATAATATTCACTAATTACAACACAATATAATAATATAAAAAATAAAAAGACAAGTAGGTAGGTATGTAAAAAAGTAAAATAAAAGATGACTAAACTATCTAGGTACATTCAAATACAACTCGAACGAGACGTGTAAAATGATTAAAGTTTTGTTACAAAAAAATAGGTAGATTGAGATGTAATAACTGCCGTTATTACAAATCACCGAGTGTATTTGAATGTACTCACGTCATGCTTGTAAGTTCAGCTACAATGATAATGAGAAGTTGAAACACTCACCCAATACGGGGTAAAACCAATGCACAAGATTTTAGAATCAATCAATCAAATCAAGAAATTATTTTAAAGTAAAATCTTCGATTAAATATTTTCGCTGTAGGAGCGTGCTGTGCGTATGAGCAGTAACCGTTTGCCACGAGCACTGGCGGCAGCTCTGCCGCGGCGGTACGTCGCGACACGATCTCCCCGCTCCCGCGCCTATCACTTCTGTCGTTTCGTAATTGGCTAAACCGCGCGGCCGTTATGCCGCGGCCGGCTTACCCAACTACACGAAAAAGTGAGAATCGTTACAGTTTGAGTTTTCCTTTTCCATCAATACACTGAGACCGAATTTTCTCTTTGTTGTTAATAATTCTACACTGGGTTGACTGGTATGTTATTCTCCCTACACAGTTTATAACGCGACTTTCCACAATCATAATGTGATAGAAGTTTTAATTTTTCAGATACTGAAAACGTTTTATATTTGCGTTTGGACATTTTGTACACTTTTATTCCCTTGTTTTTAGGTCAAAACATGAGATAGTACTGACAATCAAAGCATGCGCGAAAGACGAGAAAAGTATGTAAACAAACACGTCAAAACGTGTTGAAACCTGATTAATTTGTCTCACTTATACAGGTAATTGAGCTACAGAGTCTCAATTATAGAGGAAAACATCGAAAAAGTCTTAAAATTCAAATCTTATTTAACCAGGTTCAAAAAGTCCCATTAACAAAGGTAATTTAATGAAAAAGAACCGGGACTTCGTTGCAACTCTCAATAATAGAGGTTTCTCATTTATCCAGGTCCCACTTAACCAGGTTTCATTGTATATAGTTATACCTACTGTAACCAAATTGATAATATCAAATGAATACTTAAACTAGCTATGCCTTAGAAAGTATTAAAGTATCTATAACAATAGCAAATATCAAAATCCTTTCATTCATTTCAATATAAGAGGTAACAAACTTTTTAGCTAAAAAAATTGTTTTAGATATAAGACTGATGTTTATATGAAGAATGAAATAAGCCAAAATTAAATAAGAGTAAGTATCTAAAGTGAAAACTTATATAATTTTTGTACATACTCTACCTTTCTTAACCTTTCTCCATTTGTCTGCTGTCTTGGTATCACCAGTGGATTTAGAATTGAGTATATTGGTTAATTATCCCATCTTTGTATATTCAAAACCCTTCCTCGAGGCCCTTCAGAGGGTTTGCTAAGGTCAGCATATCTGTAAATATTCAAATAAAAAAAAAAACAATTTAAACTCGCAATCCTGCAAAGCACTTCAATCTTTAGTTTCAAGAGCATTCAAGTGCTTTAACATGGCCATCCTAATAAACTAGCTGAGTAATAATAAGAACAAAACAAAATAATAATGCGTACTTTTCTATAAACTCCACCAATAACTGTAATTGCGTTGAACTTGTTCGCAATATTTCTATTAGAATTTTAAATCGGTGCACTGTTTATAATTCAACAGGTAAACACGTCACGTCGTAATGACATTGACTAAAGACTTGAATGGAGACTGACATTCATTTCACGAAGTTAACCAACACAAATTAAAACTCACGTTTATTCTTGACATTTGCGCACCTCTTGATGACGTTTTTATTTAGTAGGACTAGCTGCGCCCCGCGGTTTCTTCCACGCAGCTCACGATTGTGTTATAGTCCATAAAATTTAACTTGATCTCTGCGACAGTTGCATATTGACATATTTAGTGTTGAGATAGTGGTGGAAAAAAATCGATTTTCAAACAATGTTGTAATGAAATCGAATGAGTAGTTGAAGGTGAGAAATTGGATTTTATTTACTTACTATTATTTAAGATCAAGTATGTACACATGTAAATATTGTTATGATATTAATTAAATAAAATATAATAATGTTACGATATTATTTGTCGACGTTTTTCACTATTATCGATGCTAATGTAACATATAATTGGGTTTAATTTAATTACAAACTTTACTAAATTAAACGAATATTTTATTAAAAAATACATTTATTCTCTTAAAAGAGTACACCCAAAATCCACATCTGAATCAGTTTCTGAATCGCTAGAACAATTATGTAAATTTATAATGAATTCTTGTTCGCATATATTATCAAAACGGACATCCCGCACCCAATCTTCTTCCATTGTTCTTCTACATTTGGTTACCATCTTTTTCCAGTCTTCGGCAGATACATTGTCGACCGCACTTTTTAATAATTGCAACATTTTATTTGCTGTGAAAGGCGGCGTTGTGTTGAGTCTGGCAGCGTAACCTTAAAAGAAAACTTATTTTTAGTAGCATCAATTATTCCTTAGTTAATACTTAAAGAATCTAAGTATCTAACTTAAATTCAAGCAAACAAACCTTTGACTTGGGCCCAGATAAGCTCGATCGGATTATACTGGCAGTGGTACGGGGGTAGTCTTATTACGGTATGACCCTTTTCGTGGGCTATATCATCTAAGACGTACGTTGGAGTGCTAGGTTTGTGCAGACCAACGAGTTTTAATAATTCATTTTTGAGCATAGTTTCATTGGCCTCTATTCCTTTTTCTTGAAGCCATGCAATGATTTCTAATTTTCTGTTTCCCGAAGTTGGTGGTTTGTGCTTTTGGACCGAGTGATATGGGGCGTTATCCATAATGATGCAATGTGGCTCCTTTAAATTATCTAATCATTTTAAAAACCACTCTTTAAATTTTTCAAAATTCATTTCCTCGTGGTATTCAGTGGTTTTAGTTGATTTGAATGCCAATAGGCAATTAGGCACAAAACCTGATGACGTCCCAGCATGAGTGATGATTAATCTTTGGCCTTTACCTTCGGGTACTTTGGTGGTTGATTGTGCAGTATCATCGGTCCAAGCTTTGGATACGGTATGATTGGCGTTTAGCCATGTCTCGTCTAGAAACACTACTTTGTCCCAATTTCTGATATTTTTGACTTTTCGAAGAAAATTCACGCGAGCAACAGCAATGTCGGTTCTTTCCATTATAATTTTTCTTTTGTCACTTTTTTATAGGAAAAACCAATATTTTTCAGTATTTTCGATAAAGATGGCAAGCTTCCCGTGAACAAGTCTGCGTCTTTGAGAGACGTGGCAAGGTTTTTCAATGTAGGCAATTTACCCCGTGTATAGTAACCATATACATGGTTGCGAATAGCAGCGGCGTCAAAGTCGTCAATGTTTGTGATAGCCCGTTGGAGCACCTGTGGTCACGATCATTCGTCGCCCATCACTAGTCGCCATGCGCATAAAGTATGACATTAAGACGAGGCACCGGGCCGAGAAACACGAAAACGGCAAAAACGAGTACTTTTGAATGCGCGATGTGAGAGGATGAATGATATCGATTCAAATTTAAAAAATGTCATAGATAAGGGAAAATCTTAATAAATTGAATGAACCGGACAAAATTTTGAAAAGTAACCGGCTTTATTAAAAAAAAAATAAAACAAATTGCTCACCAAAAAAATTTTAGTAATTCGAATGCTCAGAATTATCAGCGACAACACCCCATTATTTTTTACGAATAAAATAGCCAGATCCCTTTTCTTTATTATAAACCGAGAATTTTTTTTTTTTAAATTGTATATTATGAGTAATTAATTAAAAACTCAATCAAATCTCTTCGCGCCTACTCTAGTTTAGCTTTTACTCTACAGTGTTTGCTCAGAATATTTGATCCGGCACTATCTGGGCCGCCGCCGCCGTACCGGTGCGACGTTGCGACTCCGACGAGCGCATGATTCGCTCAGCGTCGGGCTGGCAACGCCGCAAAGTACGGACGGCGCGAGATGCGTGCTGTTTGTTTTTGGTTATTGTCTTCTAGGTACTCTGTGCGACGACAACCGAGTAATTTACTTCAGAATTATTTTCAAAATTATAAGTTAGACTTTAGTGTACTATATTATATTGTAGCTTTAGAACATTATTATAGTAGGTAGTAAGTTAGGTACTTAGTATTTTTATTTGGTAGTGTGTAAATAGTAGTGAACAAGTGTGCATAGAAAATGGGGAGGAAAAATAAGCGGAAAGAATTGTTTTTACAAAAACGAAAAAGAAAACCTAAAAAAAATGACGGAATGTTTGGGTAAGTCGAATTACATATATAATAAACTTGCAATAAATAGTTGCACTCTAATGCCCTAATAATAAAGTCTATATTTGGCAAATACACATTCGTCTACAGATTATGGATTATCACATTCTTACTACCTAGGTACCTACTTCAATTTTTCTGCATTTACCTATATTTACAATTTTTTTAGGTCAAAAAAACGGAAACTGCAACCTGACGATTGTCAATCCACATCCTCAACAGGGCCAGTAGATAGAGAGTGAGTCCATGCCAAGTACCTATCTATCATGTCAGCAATCAATTTAAAGTATCTAGTAATAATACTCCGTCTATTCTTTATTTTCAAGTGTGTACCTACTAAGATTTGTCTGTACAAACTAACCATACTGTAGGAAACAAATATCAGAACAAAAAGCTATGGAGTCGTCTCTTGATATTTTAGAAACCTATCTAAAATAATGATATTTATTAGGTGATGTTCTATCACCTAAATAATTGTGTTAGCTTTAACTTTTTAATAATTATATAATTACATCATTTTATTTTGTAGCCACCCAGAAATATCACCAACATACGCAGAGTTACACAACGTGTTGCCGACATCTGGGGATTCAGAGGAAACGGTAAATTTAAACACTTTTTTTAAATTATCACGGTTATAGTATTGTCTTTTACCGACTTCAAAAAAGAGGAAGTTGTCGATAGGGTTATTATTTTTTCTTCTTTTAAATAAACGAAATTAAAATTATTCTCCCTGCTTTATCACAAAGATTTTCCAGGTATTTAGTGAGTAGTTAGTACCTATACCTCCGCCACTGTACTCCATTTTGTACATGTCTAATTCCTTTAATAGTAATGTAAGTAATTTAATTTCAGTTAAAAGAACCAAATCCTGAAAATGAAGAGTTACAAAATGTGTTGCCCACATCAGAGGATTCGGTGGAAACGGTAAACTTAAGTACCTTTTTAAACTATCGCGATTATTGTCTTGTCTTTTTACCGACTTCAAAAAAGAGGATGTTGTCGATTTGGTTATATTTTGAAAATGTCGTTTTTTACTTCGTCTGCAAGTTGAACTTGTGTAATTTTGTTTCAGTTAAATGAACAAAACCCTGAAAATGAAGATATTCCATACATATTCGAAAGTACCTCTGAAACTACAGTAAGGATTTTGTTATAGCTAAGGCATGTTTACATAATAAGAAATTCAAACTAAATAAATACTAAAATATGTGCTTAAATTTCAGATTCATACAGAAATACCCGACTTGGGGCATCGAGTAATAGATGTTAATCATTTTACAT
The DNA here is from genome assembly GCA_949316475.1 of Hypomecis punctinalis. NCBI lineage: Eukaryota > Metazoa > Arthropoda > Insecta > Lepidoptera > Geometridae > Hypomecis > Hypomecis punctinalis. The sequence goes on from CASGGB010000033.1 coordinate 29,457, forward strand.
CACAACTAATACAACTCTCTCAACATGAATCTCTGTTTGACTGCGGATTAGCCTCAATGAAATTAGTTTCTGAACATCGAATTGGATTACAATCGGAATTTACATTTGTCTGCTCTATGTGTAATTATAAAAACAAAATAAAATCATCTTTGGCTGATGTAAACAAAGATGTTGTTGCAGGAATAATGGCAGCAGGTTGTGGTCACGCGCAACTGAAGCAGTTTTCCGCAGCAGTAGGATTACCCATTATGTCTGAACACACTTACAATAAAATGCAGGACGATGTTTGTGACGATTGGGAAGAAACTGCCTGGGAGGAAATGAAAATAGCCGGAGAAAAAGAGAAAGAAGCAGCTGTTATTGAAGGCAGGGTTACAAAAGATGGCATTCCCATGATTGATGTCATTGTAGATGGGTGTTGGAGCAAACGCTCATACAGAACAAACTATGCTGCATTATCGGGTGCTGCAGCCATAATTGGCAGACGTTTTGGCCAAGTTTTGTACATGTGTGTCAAAAATAAGTATTGTTGTATTTGTGCCCGAGCTCAAAACAAAAAAGAAAGTCCCAAAGAACATGTCTGTTATAAAAACTTTGAAGGGGCTTCTACTGCTATGGAATCCCAAATAATAACTGAGGGGTTTAAACAATCCATTGAAATGCACGGTATAATATACGCGCGACTTATTGCTGATGGCGACAGTAGCACCTATGCCAAAATAATAAATGCTCGGCCATACCCAGGCTTAACAGTGTCAAAAATTTTCTGTCGGAATCATTTACTGAGGAACTATTGCAATAAGTTACAGCAACTTACTTCAGACACTCACTTCAACGTTACAGACAGGAAATATTTGACACAAGAGAAAATAATGCGCTCCAGGAAATATATTTGCGACGCTATAAAACTTCACAAGGAGAGCCAAAATACAGATGGTTTATATAAAGATATAAACGCATCTATTGGCCATGCGTTTAACTCTCATGAAACTTGCAACCAGTTATTATGCAAAAAACATATGCAAATAGACGCTCCTAATCCGTTTTTTGGGAGTTTGCTTTGGCAAAAAATAAAAACTCATGTCGCACGATTGGCTGAAAAAGCCCATAGTTTAATTGAAGATGTCGACAGTAATGTAGTGGAAAGATTTAACGGAGTCATTGCCAAACTTGTTGGTGGAAAAAGGGTAAATTATTCTCAAAGAAGAGCTTACCAAGCAAGATGCTCTGGTGCAGTAATATCTTTTAACACCGGCAACTTGCTGTCGACTGTCCACCGTAATATTTATGGAAATAGCCCAAAAAAAACTATTACAAAATACGAAAGAGCTGTAAATGAAAAAAAGAATAGAACAAAACAAAACTGCAAGAGGAAAAAAAATCGTACTTTGGTGCCGCGTACATTAAATCTAGATTATGGAGAAATTGTGGATAAGCCAGACTTGGATGACGACACATTAAAAAAGGCCAAAGACACCTTCATCCAGAATTTGACGAAAACCGAAGAACAGCGAAAAGACGTAGAAAAACGAACTATACTACAAAGTGAATCTGGAGAATGGTTGGAATTAAGGCGAAGCATGTTAACTGCATCAAACTTCGGTAAAATTGTAAAAAGAAAAGAGTCGAATACATGCCGAAACGTAGTAAAAAATTTACTTTACAAGCCAAATATTGACAACGTGTCATCAATAACTCACGGAAAAAAGCACGAAAAAATTGCAATCGAACAATTATCGGTTATGGTAGACACAAAAATTAGAAAATGCGGTCTATTTATAGATGAGCAATATCCATTTTTGGGGGCAACGCCTGATGGGATTACCGATGACAACAAAATAGTCGAAATAAAATGTCCCATAGCACCATTTAAAATGGGTATAGACGAGGCGATTGAACAGAATAAGATGCATTTTTATAAAAAAAATAAAGACGGCGAAATAGTAGTCAACAAAAAATCAGACTGGTATTTTCAAGTCCAAGGCCAGTTACATATTTGCAGAAAACAGGAGGCCTTACTTGGAATATGGTATGGAGACAAAAAAATGAAAATAGAAATCATAGAAAGAGACGATAAATTTTGGTCAGATATAATGGAGCCAAAACTGCTTAAATTTTACTATGATTGTCTTCTTCCCGAGTTGGTTGACCCTAGACACATAAGGAACAGGCCAATTCGTGACCCAGAATACGTGATTTCAAAAGGGAAAGAAAATGATTCAGCTACCATTTCAATAGAAAAAAATACTGGTGACGTTGACGATTGTTCGGTCGGGGATTCCATAGATTATGTGATGCCATTTTCAGAATATTGATATATTTTTCACAAAAAGCGTTAGTTTTAACATTAAGATACCTACACTTTTCAACACTATAGTAGTTGATAAAAATGATAAACACTTTACTAATTTGGCAGCTTCGCAGATAGCGTTCTAGCTTAATCAGACAAAGCAGAGCCGGAATTTCAGAGAGATGCAGGTTCATATCCTACGAGCTCGAGAGCCATAAAGGACTTTATCGTGGCTGACTCTCTGCTTAGATTCGCAAGTGAAGTAATAATTGCGAATATTTTCTCAAAATTGGACGCAATTTATGTTGGAAGAAGTATTGATGGCTCTAAGAAAAGGACATCACTCACAGTCCATATATATTTGAGCTAATTCTGTGTAAGAAGTAAACGTGCTGACCAAAGCGATTAATTGGGAGATGATCTACAAAAAGATGAGCCCCTTCATCAAACATTTCGAAATGTTTAATGAACTGGTTTCGAATACTGCTGCAGCAACTGCAAACTAGACGAAGCAGATAAGTTCACTATCTATGAGGCTACCGGAGAGTAAATTATGATGCTGTGATATATGGCAAATGGCAATAGTCATTGAGAAGCTAGCTTGAGGAGACATCCCCGACTTAAATAAAATCGTCACGTAGATGGAAAATGAATGATATAAAACGAATGCGGAAAAGACGATGACCAGAGTTTTCTGAAAATCTCGATGAATATTCTCCAGGATAAGCTGTAAACAAATTATACATACGACGCAGAAACTTAAACCTGTAAATTCTAATTTGCGAACTTGGAATATTGATGGAGTACAACATTAAAGGAAAAAGTGTCTAGCTTGCTATTATTTGCGACGGAAGAGACAAAAAAGAAAACGAGCCAATGAAGTTTTCTAAAGCAATTGAATGCGCAAGCTTATAAGTACAAATAAACTTTTTGTATCAGGGTTGATGATCAAAAGTGAAAATTACAAATATTTACGGAATGTTGACACAAAACCCGAACATATGGTTCTATGGCTAAAATAGACTTTTACAACACAAAAAAGGCGATAATAAAAGTAACACTTCAAGTGATGACGCCCAAGATCGTGCTAAGAGAATGCTACAGGACGTTCTGTTTCGTCCAGAAATCCCACTTAGATGAAATAGACAGCAGCAGACCGGTATGACAATGACAGTCATTTTGGCAAACCTGGCGAGGAACAGGTACATAAAACGCAAAAGGTAAAGCGATGGAAATGGGTGAGTTTTTGAACACATATTTTGATCAGGCATAACTCAGTTGAGATATTTGCTTTTATTCTTTGATAGCTCATTAAATAGAGGCGTAAATAAAAAAAAATGGCCAAATTGTTGGATATTAATCCACATTGGCAAAGCAAATTATATGTTAAAAAGCAAAGTAATGTTCACTGATTGAGAGCGAATACGATAAATTCGACAGAATGATAAACTTTGCAAAGTATATACGTATTAATGGTGAATTAATAATGTAACCGATCAAAGAGGTTTAATATAAAACACCCTTTATTTGACGTGCATACAGTTATGTGATCTATAGTCCTTCCGATATTTCCGAAATTATTTTGCTAAGCTCAATATAATTTAAAGTTAAAAATTGTCAATGGTGTAAATAATGGTGTTGAGTTTGTCAAATGAATAATTGATAATGATAATGAGTTCTGTTTGCAATATTATAGCGGGTATTTGGCTACCACTAAACAGTGCATCATATTGACAAATAAATGGTATGATAAATAGTACGTATTACGTACGGAGAATAAAGAACGTATTGTATGAAACGTTCAGAAGTAAGGTCTCGGAAAATAATCTAGGTGAAGTCAGTGACAACTGCTTCTGAAACCTAAGATGTTGAGCCCTACAAAGCACTGAATAACGCATTTTGTGCGTCGCTAACACACCAATAAATTATAAATTTAGTCGCATCTGGCGGCAGTATTATTCGGTTCAAAATTAAAATTTTAACGATGGAACCAAGTTTGATGAAAAATCAGTGAAAGTTATCTTGGCCGATTACTTTGATTTATTGTTAACAATATTGTCGTTACTGTTGATGCTAATTTTATTAGTGGTGCAATGGTACATAGACTTTATTGGTGTTATTCTATGGTTTATTGGTATCGATTTCGTTGTTGTTATTGTTGATGCTAATTTTATTAGTGGTGCAATGATACAATGACTTTATTGGTATATGTAACCAGGTATACACAAAAAAAAAAATGTAATCATAAAATAATGTACTTTAATCTTGACTTCTATTCTATTGAAGACTATTTTTTTTTGTTTAAATTACTAATTTATTAAGTTTAATGAATTTATTTTTATTAATTTATTGAAGTCAAGAGATATTGTAAGTAAGTTCACTAAATTAGTATGAACCGAATTAATACAAGGTGTGAGATGTGGTAAACGAAAGGTTTATAAAGCCAGTGGTCAATAGAGTGAACTCTATAGAACCAGGAAATAGATGAGAGACAATTAGCTCTTATCTGGTAGATCGTTACGATCTAGCGATAACGATAGTAGAATAGATAGTATAGAAGTTCTAACGATAATACAAAAGCCCGTTGTAGAATCAACCGACATAATGTTGTAAACATCCAGCAGATTTGATAACAATAACAATCATTTGATACATTTTAAAAAGGGACCTACTCGTACGATACTTGAAAGAGTTGAAAGGGACCACAGATTTAATTTAAAAAGGACATTTGAGAACTGAGCCAAATATTTATGTCACGAGAAGTAATGTTGTTATGATATTTATAGTGGTAGTGTATTAGAACAATCATCAAAGCACACTATTTGTTTGAATTCTTTGAACAATATGAATCAGAGTACAATACTATACCTTATTGAAAAGGTAGTTTCAATTACTGAAGCCTATGTAACTCACTGTATGCATAAATAAATAACATTTTGATATTTAAATTGTAGAGTTACTGAAACAGTATATTTAAGATGAATAATTGGTTTGATTGGGTTTTTCTGGGTTTTCCCCAATCCTGCGCAACAAATGTTGAACCAATTTGAATGTATCCCCAGACAAGGTAGGAAGGTGTGTTGTGTTATTTTAATTGTATAAAATTTCGTTATCAAAATAGGAATTGATTTTTAAATAGATTAATTTTTGAGGGGGCGTGTTGGAATATGATACAAAAACTAATCTATCTCACTCTAACATGTAATGTATGTGAGTGTTTCTCTTTCCTTCACGACGTTTACATTATAGTAAAATACCCCTTTGTTCTACAACTTTAATGCTTATTATGAATTCCTCACCACTGTTCTTATAGAGCTGTGCTAGACCGCACTCGCACCTATCCTACCAAATATCGGTAAATAAATGATTTATATTTTAAACCGATTAACTAAATATTTTATTTCTGGCATCCAAACCCTTTTCTAAGTGTGTGAAGCACGATAAAAATAAGTTCATTGATTATGATACCTGTCATAATCACATAATCAACATTAATTTGTATACAGGGTTATTTCTAATCAATTAGCATCCTTTTAGAGGTTTATTCTGTATATGTACATCAAAACTAACAACTTTTGTTCTGCAACATTTCTCAAAACTAACAACTTTTGTTCTGCAACATTTCTCAAAATTAAAAAAAAAAAGCTGTTCCATACATTTTGTTGCGGGTCACGGGTAGACTCACTATTCTACGGAGTGTCTACCCTTGACCACGGTTGATGCAACTCGGACGAAACGTCGGGATGATGAGTTATTTATTTATCTCGTAATTTCAGAGCGCGATAAGTCCCGTAGTATATAATAATAATGTGTTCAAATCGCGAAAGTTTAAAAACAGCAGTTGAAATAACCCTGTATTGTATGAAAAAAAAAAACATTAAAAAGATCAAAATAATTTTTGCCTTTTTTTTAAATTGTTGATTAAGGACAAGGCGACTCCATGATTATCTATGCTCTAGGCAAATTGAGTTGACGCGTGCCGCCGCCGCGCCGTTAGCAGCGCCACGTACGCTAGCCCAGCGTTGCCGCCCGCCGCTCTGGCGTGATCCTGTCAAGTGAGACCGCGTAAAATTTTGTCCGAGTGAAGGGGCGCGGTACTCGATTTTGAAACTATAGTTTATCAATGCGTCACCTTAACAGGAACTGTCTGTACTATTAAGAAATTTAGGACTTCACAGGCATGATTTTTCTGACAGCTGTCGCAGAGATCAAGTTAAATTTTATAGACTATAGTTGCAATACTGAGTTAAATGTCTTTGGCAATTTAACAATTTGGTAGGTATATAACATGCCTACCTAATTGTGAATTGTGGCGCAGCTAGTTATATATCTGAAAAGCCGTGGTGGTGTAAGCTATAGTGACACCCGCCTTACAATCATGAGGTCCTGGGCTCAAATCCCGATTCTGTACCAATGATTTCTTTGGAATTTATATACGGAATTTCACACCACTGGCTTTTCGGTGAAAGATAACATCGTGAGGCAACCTGCATATGTTAGTAGAAGAAATTCGATGGCTTATGTGAATCCACCAACCCGTACTGGGTCAGCGTGGTGGATATGGCCCAATCACCCTTCGCGAGTAGGCCTACGTCTTGCAGTGGGCTATTAAAAGGCTGATACAGTCAGTACAGAACAGTTACATCTCACACTGATACGGCGCATCATATTATAGTTTAGTGAAGGTACCACCCTTCATGGGTACGCCTACGTCATGCAGTGGATTATTTAAAAAAAGACTGGTACAGTAGGTAAATATAATTAAATATCAATTTTTCTCATGTTACTTTGTTATATATTTTCATCTGTAACCACGAAATTTGGAAAGACAATTAAGCAGGTTGAAGGTTGCGCAGCAGCATTTTTGGTGCTCCCACCTTAAGGAGGAGGTACTCATGTAGCATTAACTTCCTGAAACATTGAAGTGTCCAATGAAGTTTATGTATGAACATAAACTTCATTGGACCTGAAAAAATACGCCAAAATGAAACAAAAGAAATGTATAAGGTCGTCATCGAAGTATAAAGCACCTATAAACGTGTCGATTTGATGTAACATTAACGTCTGAAAAGTTTTGCTAACAAAACCAAACTCTTTAGTGTATAGTCCATGTAGGTTATATCAAAAATGTTACATGTGATGTGACCAAAATGGCACTAATTCAACGACTGAACAAAAATTAAATTGGAAAATGTGAAAGTACTCATAAATTAAGCATTTAATGCGGTTGTTTTACTCTGCGCATTTATTTATCATAGTTTATCGGATTTTTTGGGCTACTGTACCTATTCTGATCCCATTTTGCAATATCTCCTTTTATACTGCAATCTGAGGTGCGTCCGTGAACAGCGTAGAAAGGTGAACAGCGTCATAGCACTTGAGATAATTTTAAATTAGTTAATAAGTTCAATTTAACATTATTGACAGCAGCGGATAGCAGATCAAGAATAAATTACTAGTTTTATTTGCATGCAGCTAAATTCAGTAGTTCCTGATACTGTTTAAAAATAGTTCTGATGTTTTTCCTGAAAAATAAGATGGTTGAAAAAAAATTCTCTGCTAATTAATTTTCAAAACAAATTCAAGTTTTAGTAGCTTCCAAGTGTGTTCTACAGTTCTTAAAACTTTTCAGGAATAGTTCAGGCGTTTTTCCTGAAAAAAAGTTACTTGAAAAAATTATCTGCCCAACTACCTATAGCAGATCAATTTGCATCACTACAAAAATAAATGCAAGCTTTTATCGCATGCAAGTAAGCTTTACAGTTCCTGATACTTTTTACGAGTACCTAGTTCTGGCAATTTCAGCTGAAACATCAATGTCAGGCGATGATATCAGCATATCAAGGGAGAAAATCTCAAATGTGAAAACAAAGATTTTTTTGTTATACTCAAATTGTACAAGGAGGCCGGAACTCCGGTTTGGTAAATATAAAACGATAAACTGATCAGGTCTGTAACTACAACAGTCTGGATACAAAAGTCACGCGACAATACCAGCAGATCATGGGTGAAAGTCTGCACTGTACTGTATTAGCCTCTTTAATTGTCCACTGCAGAACGTAGGCCTACCCACGAAGGGTGGTTGGACCATATCCACCACGCTGGCCCAGTCTACGAATTTCTTCTACTATCATAAGCAGGTTGCCTCACGATGTTTTCCTTCACCGAAAAGCCAGTGGTGTTAAATTCTGTACATAAATTCCAAAGAACTCATTGTTACGGGACCGGGATTTGAACCCACGACCTCACGATAAGGCGGGTAGTGACACCCGCCTTATCTACTAGACCACCATGGCTTTGGCTTTGGTGAAAGTCTGAATAATGAAACAAGCTGTTTTTTTTTTTGTGTTTTCAAATTGTACAGAGGCGGAACTCCTTGGTTTTGAAGATAAACTGACCAGGTCTTTTAGGAAGAAGGTGGCGTCACTAGTGAGGAGGCTACGGGGGAGTGACAACACCATCCTGAAAGCGATAGCGGACGATTGGACATGATTCCGCAGGGGATGGCTCCAAAGTATATGACCAAATAAATATTAATGTGACGCAGTAGGATCCCTTTGTAGGTATGCAGTAACTATGATGTAATCTGCGGCGTATACGATTCTGGGAAGCTCTATTGTTTTGCGTTTTTTTATTGGTGCCTTTTGTATTCGGTTTTATGGCTTAATGACTCGAGCGGGATCAGTCTTTGTATCTCGTCTTTTGTTGGGTGTTTACGTAAATGAAAAACAATAGAGGATTCTCGAACTTTCAAGTTGTTTACTTGTTAACACAATAGCGTTTATTAAGATCGAGTAATGTTGCGAAATATCTCGTAGGTTCGAGACTGTAGGAAATAACGGATATAAATACGCCGGCCGATCCTTGGGGATCAGTCTATTCGTTTACCGTCGAAGCGATAACTTCTCGGGTTATAGTGCGATACCAGTGATTGTGAAGTGACTAGTTTCTGTGAATATCAGTGCCAGTGTAAAGTGTTTGTGCGAACCAGTTGTGTCGTGTGTTTTTGTGATTTTTGTGAAGTGATAGTGTGCAATAAAGTGCAAAGTGAATAATCGGCGTTTAACTGATTATCCAAGAACCCCATCTCGTAACATTTGGTGTCAGAAGGGTGGATAATTAAAAATGCCGGTAACGCCATACGACGACGAAACGCCGCGCACAAGGAGTCAGCGCCGACAAGAGGAAGCGCGCCGACAAGAGGAGCAGGAGCGCCGTCAGGAAGAGATTGACCAGAGGCGCTTCGGACACAATTCGCTGTTAATGGAAGCCAGCGAGTCCGAGGCAACCAACGACGAATCCAGAAACCCGGAAGCACCTACTGCGGCACCAGCTGTCCCTGCGGCATTCGACATGGCTTCAATGATGTCGATGTTGCAGTCAATGTTGGATCGCAACAACAAAAGGCAGACCCGTCTACTGGAAGAACAGGCCCGGAACAACGAGAAGCAGACTCGCCAGCTAGAAGAAAAATTAGACCGCAACAGAGAAGAACAGGCTCGTCAAAAAGAAGAGCTGCTTTCAAGCCTGCAGACGACTTTGGGCAAAGAGATTAAAGAGGTCAAGGACACGGTCGATCAGCATGACGCCAGCATAAAGGAGCATGAATCCCGTATTGTCGAGGCGGAAGCACAAATCGCCGATCTGAGGAAAGCCCTCAACGTTATCAAGTTAGGAGGCGGAACCGCTGCATCTACAACCTTCTCGCCAGCCTCACAGAAGATCAAAGTGACGCCTTTCGACGGAACATCATCATGGTCAGCCTACAAAATTCAATTTGACGCCGCCGTTCAAACCAATGGATGGAACCAGGACCAAGCCAAGAACGCCCTCATCATGAGCCTTCGTGACGAAGCCCTGAGTATTCTGGATGCCGTGGGTAAGGAAGTGACCTACGATAAATTAATGGAAACGCTGGAGAGTCGCTATGGTGATGAGCACCTGGAACGTGTGTACCGAGCGCAGTTGAAGAACAGGGTGCAACGTCGTAATGAAAGTCTTCAACAGTGGGCCGTCGAGGTGGAGAAACTATTCCGGAAGGCATATCAGTCCGCGCCATTACCCAACGACGAACATCTAGTGGAAGCGTTTGCTAACGGGATAGCTGACTTCGAAGTAAGAACTGCAGTAAAACTCGGGCATCATAAAACACTAAAGGAAGCGTTGGCTCAAGCCTTAGAAGTCGAGGCTGTACGAAATCCAGCGAAGGATATCCAACATATAAGGGAGGTAAAGGACGCACCTCACTTCGTACAAGGTTTGGCCCTAGATGCTACAACTGCGACGAAAGAGGCCATTTATGGCGGAATTGCCCAAAGCCACGTCGACCGAGGGAGGATCGATTAATGGAAGAACAGGAGGAACGGCCGCACCGTGACACCACACAGCAGCAGGGAAACGAGTAAGCGCCAGGACCAAGGGGCGGGTGCTGGCCGGTCTAAAAAAGGCCCCAAAGATTTTGATCTCACAAGCTCACGATGGGAACAGCCTGATCATCAATGGTGCCATCAACGGAACTTCGTGCAAGCTGACATTGGATACTGGAGCTTCTCGTACTGTCATCAGTTCCCGATTGGCTAAGCGCTTTCTTCCGAACTTCGAAAGCTGCAAAACAGTTCAACTTCTGACAGCGACCGGTCAGCACATATCCGTCCGAGGAGAGAAGCTGGTGGAGTTAAAGTTGGGTGAGAAAACTTTCCAACACAAAGTCATTGTGGCTGATATAGTTGACGATTGCATTCTGGGTCTTGACTTCATGCGAGAACATCATTGTGAGATTGACGTCAACCAAGGAATCTTGAAATGTTGAAGAGAAGAAATCTTCTTGGAAGGCGCCATATCAGGAAAGGTTTATTGTCTGCAGAGAACAGTCCTTCCACCTAGATCGGAAACCATTGTGGCCGTTCGATTACCGCCGAAGTTGGATCATCAACAACGATGTGTTCTAATAGAACAATCGGAAGGTGATCAACCATGGTTAGTGGCCCGAACTCTGGTGAGGACTACTAGTACTGCTGTGGTACGTGTACTCAACACAAGTAACGAGGCACAACTCATCAAACGAGGAACCCCGATTGGTACATGCGAAGAAGTAGACTGGATGCGCAGATGCCAAGAACAACCAAAGGAGAAATACAACTGTGCTGGGAGTTGCAACGTGTCAACACTATTGGAAGATTCCCGTAAAGATCTCTTTGAAAAAGAACTTCTGATGGCGAAGAAGATGCTACAGCGCTTTACCGACATATTTGCCCTCGATGATGCTGTCAACGGGAAGACTGGCTTAGTGAAGCATACGATTAATACAGGAAACGTGCCACCGATACGACAGCGGCCAAGAAGGATACCAGTGGCTCGAGAAAAAGAAGTTGAGTCAATGATTGAAGACATGGCGCTAAATGGTGTGATAGAACCTTCATCCAGTCCGTGGTGTTCGCCAGTGGTTCTAGTGAAAAAGAAGGACGGCAGTATGCGGTTTTGTGTTGATTATCGACGACTCAATGACGTAACGAAGAAGGACAGCTACCCTTTGCCGAGGATTGATGACACGTTGAATACACTGACGGGCATGAAGTGGTTCACTACGCTGGACTTGAAGAGCGGGTACTGGCAAGTGGAAATAGACCCTAAAGATAAGGAGAAGACCGCATTTTCTACGGGAAAAGGCCTGTGGCAATTTAAAGTGATGCCGTTTGGGTTGTGCAACGCCCCCGCTACGTTCGAAAGGTTAATGGAGTTAGTTCTTGCGGGACTAATTGGTGACGCATGCCTTGTCTACTTAGACGACATCATAATTGTGGGAAAAACCTTCGAAGACCACCTGCAAAACCTGGAACGAGTCCTAACAAAAATACGTGCTGCCAATCTTAAGCTGAGTCCGAAGAAATGTTCCTTCTTCAAGAGGCAAGTGAATTTCTTGGGACATGTGATTTCCGAAGCTGGTGTACAGACGGATCCAGGTAAAGTCAGTGCTGTGAAGGATTGGCCTGTGCCAAAAGACAAGACGGAAGTCAGAGCATTCTTGGGATTATGCTCCTATTACAGGCGATTCGTGAAGAACTTTGCTGACATCGCTAAGCCGTTGCATAGACTGACTGAGGAAAAAAGGCCCTTTCTCTGGGATGAAAATTGCGACACAGCTTTTCGAGGACTAAAGGAGCGACTTTGTAATACGCCTATTCTCGGCTTTCCGGACACCGAGAACGAGTTTATCGTGGACACTGACGCCAGCAACACCGGCATCGGAGGAGTATTGTCGCAAAGAAAAGGAGACCAAGAAGTGGTGATTGCGTATTTCAGCAAATCCCTGTCCAAGCCAGAAAGGAACTACTGTGTGACAAGAAAGGAGCTACTCGCAGTGGTGAAGACATTGCGTCATTTTAGCAAATACCTGCTCGGGCGAAAATTCCATCTGAGGACCGACCACGCTGCTCTAAAGTGGCTACTGCAGTTTAAGGATCCCGAAGGCCAAGTGGCAAGATGGATTGAGCAACTACAAGAGTTCGACTTCACCACGGAGCATCGCAGTGGAAAATCTCATGGCAACGCAGATGCACTGTCAAGAAGGCCATGCTCAGAGGACTGCAAGCATTGCTCAAGACAAGAGTCGAAAGATCCAGTACCTGTCAGAATGCTCAAAGCTGACATCGGCGACGAATGGAAAGAAACCCTTCAGGCTGCACAAAAAGAAGACGTCGACATCAAGCCGATTCTTGAATGGATGGAATCAGAAGCCCGTAAGCCTGACTGGAGTGCTATTGCTTCACTGAGTGTTACGACAAAGAGCTATTGGGCGCAATGGGATAGCCTGGTGCTTCAAGAGGGAGTGCTGTGCCGAAAATGGGAAAATGCTCGAGGCAACCAGTGCCATCTCCAAATGGTTGTACCCAGAACAAAAGTTCCCGAAGTTTTGAAGTTGTACCACGAAGGGTTTTCGGGAGGACATCTGGGTGTGAAACGGACCCTGTTGAAGATTCGAGAAAGGTTTTACTGGATCAACTGCAGACATGATGTAGAAGACTGGGTACGGAAATGCACGAGCTGTGCATCAGTGAAAGGTCCGCATACCCGCAGCAGAGGAGCACTAAAGCTGTATAATGTTGGAGCACCATGGGAGCGAATCGCACTGGATGTGGCCGGACCATTTCCTGTGAGCGAAAGTGGCAACAAGTACTTCCTTGTCGTCATGGATTACTTCACCAAGTGGCCGGAAGTCTTCGCAATTCCAAACCAAGAGGCATCGACGATAGCAGACAAATTGGTCCATGAAGTATTCTGTCGTTTTGGAGTACCATTGGAAATCCATAGTGACCAAGGAAGAAATTTTGAATCTCAACTATTTCAAGAGACGTGTCGGCTGATGGGTGCACACAAAACAAGGACAACATCTTACCACCCGCAATCAGATGGAATGGTGGAGCGATTCAACCAAACTCTGGAGAGATACCTGGCAAAAGTAGTTGAAAGCAAACAACGGGATTGGGACAAGCATATCCAGCCATTTTTGCTGTCATACCGAAGTGCTGTTCATGAGAGCACCAATGTCACTCCTGCTTTTGCCAATTTTGGACGTGAATTACGGCTACCCGCCGACTTAATAACTGGTGTCCCACCGGATTCTCCACAACCCATAACTGAGTACGCCAGTGACCTCCGGAACATGAACAAGATGAACGACATCTATGAGCACATTAGAGAGTATGGCCAGCAAACATCAGAAAGAATGAAGAATAGATACGACAGAAGGACTAACAACCCTGGGTTCGAGGAAGGCTCGCTGGTTTGGCTACACAACCCTATACGCAAAAAAGGGAAATCTCCAAAGCTACAAGCCAAATGGGATGGACCATACCGAGTGGTGACCAAGATCAACGACGTGACGTTCCGCATACAGAAGGGACATCGAGGTGCTCCCAAGATAGTTCATGTGGATCGATTGGCGCGATATTACGGGTGCAACGATTCTCGGGACGAGCATGTCTTAGGAGGGGGTAGTGTAACGCAGTAGGATCCCTTTGTAGGTATGTAGTAACTATGATATAATCTGCGGCGTATACGATTCTGGGAAGCTCTATTGTTTTGCGTTTTTTTATTGGTGCCTTTTGTATTCGTTTTTATAGCTTAATGACTCGAGCGGGATCAGTCTTTGTATCTCGTCTTTTGTTGGGTGTTTACGTAAATGAAAAACAATAGGGGATTCTCGAACTTTCAAGTTGTTTACTTGTTAACACAATAGCGTTTATTAAGATCGAGTAATGTTGCGAAATATCTCGTAGGTTCGAGACTGTAGGAAATAACGGATATAAATACGCCGGCCGACCCTTGGGATCAGTCTATTCGTTTACCGTCGAAGCGATAACTTCTCGGGTTATAGTGCGATACCAGTGATTGTGAAGTGACTAGTTTCTGTGAATATCAGTGCCAGTGTAAAGTGTTTGTGCGAACCAGTTGTGTCGTGTGTTTTTGTGATTTTTGTGAAGTGATAGTGTGCAATAAAGTGCAAAGTGAATAATCGGCGTTTAACTGATTATCCAAGAACCCCATCTCGTAACATTAACTAACCCTAGTTTGTAAGCATAAGCATAAGTTACTAACAAAAGATGGATTATGTTTGAGTTGTCCGAAATAAATAAATTTTGAATATCAGCCGATCATGGATGTCTTGAAAAATAAAAAACTCTAATATTTCTTTTGTATACTCGAACCGTACAAGGAGGCCTTGGTTTGGTACAGAAGATCAGCGGGCTCAGCATGCGACCAGAAGAAATTATTTCTACCGAAATACCAATTCGTGTGAATTAAATTCTTATCATAGAACTTATCGCCCTGTGATTACCTACCTTGGGAATTTAATTTTGCAATCAGGTAAAAAAACTGCCTATTGCTCACTTCAGATAGCAGCACTGTGTGGTGTTCTGTAGATTTGACTGATATCTGTCAATTTCCATAGTTTTTTTGTATACAAACAAATTGAAACTGATTTATTTTAACAATGACGCAATGTGTGGCTATGGATTGCAAAAACACGGGAACTCACGTGTTTGTCTATTCAAC
The DNA here is from genome assembly GCA_949316475.1 of Hypomecis punctinalis. Lineage (NCBI taxonomy): Eukaryota > Metazoa > Arthropoda > Insecta > Lepidoptera > Geometridae > Hypomecis > Hypomecis punctinalis. Next base: position 44,800 of record CASGGB010000033.1, read on the forward strand.
TTTAAGCCCGATGGTTCATTTCATAAAATATTACCGTAGTGATGTAAAGAATATTACCCATGAAAATCATTTTTTTATGACAATGATGAAATTAAGAGAAAATAAATGCAACTATATTTTTAACATGGGTTAATTATATGAACTAACTTTGGGAAAAATTAAATATTTGGCCTGAAAAAGCATTAGTGTCTTAACAGTATGACAAAAATACCAGAGTTATTATAGATGGGACCGAGATACGAATACAAAAACCTGGCAATCCTGTATCTCAACAAGCATCATGGAGAAGTTACAAGCATAGTAACACATTAAAGGTATTAGTTGGTGCTATACCTGGTGGCTTGCTTTTCTACTGCTCGCATGTATATGCTGGGTCAATAAGTGACCGACAAACTGTAGAACGAAGCAACTTATTGAATATGTGTGAGCCTGTAGATAGTATTCTAGCAGACAGAGCTACAATATCCAAGACAAGTTTATAGGAAAAGATACATTTTTAAAGGGATGCTCAAATACCCTATTTGAAATTGTTAAAAGATAGGAAATTAGCAAGTCAACGTGTTAATATTGAACGTTTATAGGATTAATGAAAACTTATAAAATTGTAAAAGAAGAGTTCAACCATAGTTATGTACCTCTTGCGTCGAAATTTTTTTGTGTGTGTCTAACGTGTTGCAATTTTAGAGAATGTATAATGAAATAAAATATATTGATATACAGGCAGTCCTCGTACTTACGGCATGTTAGGTTCTCGAAATACGCGACGTAAATCGAAACGACGTAAGTCGATACATATTTTTTCATATGTTTACATGTAAAACTCAAGGGTTAGGTTCCACACGGACTCGAAATAATAAAAAAAAACTGCATTTATAACAAAGGACGTACTTTATTATTAAAAGTAAGTTCTTAAAATAATTATATATTATGCACTTATGAAATTGCTAGTTATTTTTGGTATTTGTGTGTTATTAATTTTAATAATAATTATAAAACTTATACATATGTAATGATAAATAATATATTAAACTTTTGGCTTAAAGAAACTATCAATTCTAGATTGCTTGGCTTCTTTCTTCTTGCTATCATACAGATCTTGGTAACAGTGATAGGCTGCACAAATTTTGTTATTAACGTTAAAACTTCTCTCAAAATTAGGATCATTTTCTTCAAAAATTTTCATGGCATTCTTCAAATTTGCAAAGGCTACGGAAAGTTTTTTTATTGTAAGTTCTTTTTCAGAGTCACTAATAGAAGAAGCTATTTCTTGTGACTCGAGTGCTTCCTTTTGTACTTGTGCCTCCAATTCAATAAGATCTTCATCAGTCAGTTCTTGCGAATGTGAGCTTAACAGATCATCAATATCATCAGTAGTAACTGCAATGTCAGGCAAACGGTTAGCCAAATGAACAATGTCAGTTGTGATCTCATCGACATTTGGTTGATCTGTAGATGTAGAACTTTCAGATGGCTCAAAAAAAATGGGCATAACTTTTTCCAAACTCCTTTTAAATTGTTGGGTGTCACCTCATCCCATGAAGTACCAATATTTTTTACGCATTGCAAGATATTATAATTTTTCCAAAAATCTCTCAGCTCCATGCCATCATTTTCATTAGCCTTTACAGCCTGTGAAAAAGTTCTCCTGAGATAATAGGCCTTAAAAGACGCGATAACTCCTTGATCCATCGGCTGTAACAACGAAGTGGTGTTGGGAGGCAGGAACACGACTTTGATTTGAGGATCAATATCGGCAATACGCACAGGATGGCCGGGAGCATTGTCCAAAAAAAGTAAAGCTTTATAAGCCAAATTATTTTTTGAACAGTACTGTTTCACTTCAGGTATAAAATGCTTAGTAAACCATTCTTCAAAAAGTATTGATGTAACCCATGCCTTTGGATTAGCCTTCCATATAACTGGAAGAGTACTCTTGACGTAATTTTTGAGAGCTCGAGGATTTTCAGACCTATAAACTAAAAGGGGTTTCAATTTAAGATCACCTTCAACATTCGAACCCAATAACAACGTCAAACGATCTTTAGCCGCTTTAAATCCAGGCATAGACTTTTCTTCCTGTGATATAAAAGTACGAGAGGGCATTTTTTTCCAAAGCAAAACCAGTTTCGTCCACGTTAAAAATTTGTTTAGGCGAATAGTCTCCACTTTCGATAATTTCCTTTAATATTCCAGGAAAACTCTGAGCAGCCACATGATCGGCACTAGCAGCTTCTCCTTGCACTCGAATGTTATGTAACGAATATCTCGTTTTAAAGCGCATGAACCATCCGCGACTGGCAGAAAATCATTTTGTTTCGTCACTATTATTCTCGCCACGTTTATTTTGCAGTGTGTTGATGATACTCAGCGCCTTATTTTGTATAATAGCCAAACTTAGAGGAACCCGTCGCTGAGTTTGATCTTGAATCCAATTGTACAACAGTTTTTCCATTTCATAAATTAAAGCATTCCTTTTGCGTATAATAGTGCTGTTTGAAGAGACGGAAGGAAGAGCTGTTAAGAGTTTTTCTTTATCTTTCAATATTGTTTGTACCGTCGTGCGTGATAAATTAAGTTCTCGTCCAATAGATGAAGTCGAATAACCGCGATCTTTGAGTTTTAAAATCTTAGATTTAACCTCCATTGTAATTGACTTTCTTACTCTCTTCTTCTCTTTATTATTACTGTCTTGTTTAGGTGGCATTGTTTAAAATTCACTTAAATATGTATGTGCCCGCGCGCGCCCCTCACGGACATTGACCATGCGACAAGTGAATTCTCCGATATGCCGGAAATCGAAACAAATGACGTATGCTTGAGGAATAGTGTCAAAACATTGTTCGACGTAACTTGAAATGACGTAAATCGAAACGACGTAAGTCGAGGACCGCCTGTATTTTAATTTAGTTTTATTATTGAATCATAATTTTTGTACATATATTTATCTAAGATGGCTGGTTGTAAATATTTTTCATAGAATTGACTAAACTTTAATAACATTTCTTGAATAAACTCATTGTCCCTTTCTATGTATACCACTTTCATATCTTTAAATGTGAATATTAGTAGATTGCAGTACTTTCTGTCAGTACACAACAGCTGCCCTTGAATCTGTGCGTAGTAATTAAGTTTTTTTTTAACTTTAGTTCACCATTATCATGATACAAATATGGTACTGTACTTGGTGTGATATAGTGGTTCCTACTCACATAAGGACACTTTACTTCAACCACTGTATCATTCTGCAGTAACCAGTCAGGCGATGCTCCAAGAAATGGGTGTGTGATTGATATGCACAAACCACACCTTTCTATATCAGTGCTCAAAAATTGCTCATATTGTTGTAAAGCTACGCTTTTATTTACTATTCCATGTGTTGTTGCTCTCGATGAAAATTTTTTTGGGTATAAGATATTGTTAACCAGCGCTTGGTTTGTCCCTCCATTGCTATGGCATACAGCATCAAAATTACTTGCCGTTATTCTCACACTTCTAGCCTCATGCCATTCTTTCGAGCTTTGATATTTTCATCATGATGTTGAGTAATATCCTTTAGCAAAAGCTTTTTTAAGATCTGATCTTTTTGTGTTTCCTGCAAGTAATCATGATCTTTTTGAGTTGCGTAAGGGTTAGCCGGTTTGATTACTTGCAGGTATGGCATTTCACTGCCAGAAGCACTTGCAAATCCTATTGTTAGATTTTCAACATAATTCTCAAAGTCACTCGGCATTTTCTCTTCACTGATTGGTTGATACAGCATGTCTGAAGTCTTTTTCATGCGTTTTACAGGTAAAACATGGGCTTGTATCGGCGAGTCAAAGAATATTTTTTTGGGTTTCTTGAATGTCATCAATTCTTCTGTGCACATTTTATACATCACAATGGTTTTTGAACGCATTATGTCCTCTAGTCCATACAACACAGTAAACACATGTTTACAATGTGCTTCCAAGCCACTTCCAGCAGCACATTCACAATGGATTTCCTCTATCATGCCGGTTATATCCAATTTAACTAAGACAATGTAAAGCAACTTTTTCATTTGAGCTTTACATTGTGCATGAAAATATGCATAGCTCCCCTCGAAAGCCTCGGGACAGGCTTCTAATTTCATACAGAAGCCTTCCTTTGGGTGGTACTTGGAATCTGAAACAATATTTTAAATTAAAATATTCACTTACATACATTTACGACCAGCAAGTCTAAAACGGCCGCTTTGAGCAATTCATCGAATAGCGATTTATATTATGAATTCCTGGCAGATCCTAAGCCGTTCTGCTATTTTGCGTAAAATGGACAATTAATCTGAGGATACATCTACAATTCAATTCACCAGCAGATTCATTTTGAGCGATAACATTGCCAGACGAATAAAAAATAACCGGTAAGTTCCGGTAAAGAAATAATTCATTATTTTTGTTGTTTCTGTTATATATTTTACAATAAAATGTTTGCTACTAATATTCCCGTAATGTTAAGATAAAAAATGTAAAAGATATCTCAGTCTACGTATCAAATAACAGTTAATTAAATTAATAAACTAATTACATTTTTACCTTGACAATGAAATAGCAAATAGCTTAACAAAAAAAAAACAAAAACAAAGAAATAACCTTAAATTTATTCTAAGACTTAATCGAAAATGAGTTTTTTGTTTCTTTTTAAATGTGAACTCTGTTTCTAAACTTTAAAACAATCACTAACCGCTTATAACGTAGGTAAACTATTGTTGCCGATCACCACTTGACTAAAAAAAGTCTACTTGAAAGGGTCCCTTGGCTATGTGAAGTGGATTGTTACGAGGGCTACAAGTTCGACCTAATTTGTTTAATTCTACGAATAAAAGAATGTTTGAATGGAACGTTTTCAATCATGACTTCATGAACCATTCCTTACAAATAAGTGTTACGGTTCGGACGTTGGAGTTAAATAAAAGTAAGTATTATAACTAGTACCATAACTTTATTGTCGTGAGATATTTCATTTGTATGAATTATGAAATTAAAAGGTGACTCATTTTGTAGGAATGGAAAGACGTTCGCTAAGAGTTTCTGAGAAGTGGAATCTGTTGCTGGACTACCTCGAGCAAAACCCCAATCTCGCTCGGGGTTATAAGAACAACTCCCAGGGACGGAATGAGTCAGCCCGTCTCTGGCAGGAGGTAGCTGGTGTCCTCAACTTTGTTGGATCTGGGGATATCAAAACTCTCAAAGAGTGGTATATTGTAAGTACTTTTTTGTTATAATAGTTGTCATTGTGTTAGTAGTCCCTTTGTATAATTATAGGTGTATAATAGCAATTTTAGCTTAAAGTTTGATTTCTACTATAAAAGTGAATTAAAAGAAATAGTGTCTGACATTGATGCTGATGCCCGTGGCATGGAAGTCCTTGTGAAAGCAGTCTGTCAGACCAAGGACTCACATTTCTTGGCTATTCTAGGACCTGAGTAGGGTGTTCTAGGTTTGACTTGTGTATCTGTGTGTATGTGTAGGGGATACCGGGGCAAGATGAAGCTCGGGGCACGACGGGAAGTGTGCTTGTATGCGTGACTAGTGATCATAGCTGAGCTTAGCACAGCGCCATTCGCGCGATGTTCAGTCGCGTCACACGAGTCCGAGCGGCGGGTGCGTGTCACTACTTGTTTTGGCTGCGCGGCGAGAAAAAACATTGTTTTGAAGGATTTTTATGTAGTGTTCTGTTTGGAATCGATGTGCAACAAGGTAGGTATAAGTCCTATTTTAATGTTTTACCACACTCTTGTTGCATTAGTATAAATCTAAGGAATTTTGGTTGCCTTTATGCAAAATAATGTTGTAGGTTAGAACTGTTATTATTATTGCAAAATGTGTCTGCTGGGGCAAAACGGTCGGGGCATAATGGGATAGTATCCCGTCTTGCCCCATATGTGTACGTAGAAAAATACTTCATACCCACTTAACAATAACGTTGAATATAATGTACCTACTTATAGTATGAAAATAGTATTACTCCTGTCAGCTGTGTATCTACACACTGCGGTTTTTACCCATTCATATGTTGCGTTTACAGGTTTTACCCATTCATAGGTGTTAACAATAAAATAACCCTTGATGCCCTATTATTTTTCCGGGATTAAAAGTAGCCTATAGCAATTTGAAATAACGTAGCTTCATAGTACTTAGTGTTATTTTTCAAAATCGGTTCTATTGTTTTTGAGATCATCACAAACAATTGGGTTCATTGATTCTGTAACTAACTAGCGGATCCGGCGCGACATATTCGGTTTTAACGAACCAGACCCGTTCCCTCGGGAACTTCTTGTTAATACAAGAAGTATTATAATTAATCCTTCCTCTTGAGTCCCTCCTATCGATTCAAAAAAAAAGAATCAAAATCCGTTTCGTAGTTTTAAAGATCTAAGCATACAGAGGGACAGACAGACAGTTTTTATCATGATGTTTATTCCCTCACTCAAAGTCACAAAATAGCATATTCCAAATAACCGATAAGATTAATTATTTTTTGTTTGCAGTTAAAATGATACGGAACTATAAACGTAAAACAGATCGTGGAATATGGGAAGAAGACGATATGAGAAGAGCGGTCAGAGCTGTACTTAATGAGACAATGGGATTTTTTCGAGCATCAGCTACATACGAGTATAACGTACTTAAATCGACCTTGGAACGACGAGTGAGAAAGGCTCGATTTGCTGAACAAGCTGACACTGATTCAGGCAATGACTATGGGAAAAAGAAATTAGGACGCTACAAAACGGTTTTTAATAAAGAACAGGAAGAAGAATTATCTCAGTATATTAAATCAATGGAAGCCCGCCTTTTTGGAATAACTGGCAAAGAGCTTCGTATTATGAAAAGAGCTGAAAGAAACCGTATTGAGAACCCATTCAAGGTAGGGACTGGAATGGCTGGAGAAGACTGGCTCAGTGGATTCCTTAAAAAGCATCCTGAACTTTCATTTAGACGTCCAGAGCCAACTTCTGCAGCGAGGGCTATGGGTTTTAACAAAGTTGCAGTAAACGAGTTTTTCACATTGTTGGAAAGTGTAGTAGAAAAGCATAGCCTTACGCCGGACAGAATTTACAATGTTGATGAAACCGGCGTAAGTACAGTGCCAAAAAGTCAGTCAAAGATTTTGTCCCTCAAGGGTCAAAAACAAGTCGGGTGTTTGTCATCAGCCGAAAGAGGGCAGTTAGTTACGGCGGAAATATGTTTCAACGCCGCTGGAAGTTATATAGCACCGATGCTGATCTACGCCCGAAAACGCATGAAAAATGAGCTGTTGGACGACGCACCGCCGGGATTTTGGGGGACCTATAGTGACAATGGGTGGATAACTTCACAATTTTTTTATGATTGGTTCAAAAAGTTTGTAGGAACCGTACAACCCACTAAAGAAAAACCAGTCTTGTTGCTACTTGACGGTCATGCGTCCCACACCAAAAATATTGATTTAATTGACTACGCCAGGGAGCATCATGTAATACTCTTGTGTACTGTATCAGCCTTTTAAACAGTCCACTGCAGGACGTAGGCCTACCCACGAAGGGTGATTAGGCCATATCCACCACGCTGGCCCAGTGCGGGTTGGTGGATTCACATAAGCCATCGAATTTCTTCTACTGGCGTATGCAGGTTGCCTCACGATGTTTTCCTTCACCGAAAAGCCAGTGGTGTGAAATTCCGTACATAAATTCCAAAGAACTCATTGGTACGGGACCGGGGATTTGAACCCACGACCTCACGATTGTAAGGCGGGTGTCAGTACCTCTAGACCACCACGGCTTTTTACTTTTTACTTTTTTAATACTCTTGTGTAAACCACCCCATTGTACACATAAGCTACAACCATTGGACGTCGCCTTTATGAGACCGCTGAGTACATACTATGGTGCAAATGTGAAAAAGTGGCTAAGAGACCACCCTGGACACGTAGTTTCACCCTATCAAGTGGCAAAGCTATTTGGGCAAGCATATTTACAAGCGGCCACAATGCTGACAGCTATAAACGGGTTTAGAAAATGCGGAATATGGCCACTTGACAGAAATGTATTCTCAGAGGCAGATTTCATAGCAGCTGAAACGACAAACACCGAGACTTTGCCGTCAGAAAATATAAATCTTGAATCTCAGGCTACAACAACTTCGATGTCAACTCCTGTAGAGGCAACCCAACAAAATATGCCATGCTCTCTAGCTCACAATGAGATTGCCCATGAGCCTAAATCTACTGGAACATCCATTATCGAGTCTGTACCATCTGAAAATCAAAATATAGAATCAACATTTCAACCCACACTTTCAACACCATCGATATCAGTAGTAACCCAAGATGAGCCATCTATTCCTGCACAAAAAGATATTTCTACTGATCCTGCAGCTCCAATGAACACATTGAGATTTTGCCTCAGCCTTCAACTTCTGCACACTCCATTAAAGAAAAGACCCCTGAGAGACAAATACAGACAGCAAAATCCTCGTTTTCCGTGACCCCAGAAAATATAATGTCTATACCCAAGGAAACAAGAACCCAAAAGAGAAAAAATAGAAAATGCGGTAAAACTGCAATACTTACAGCTTCTCCGTATAAAAATGATCTCATTAAAGATATAAATAAAAAACATAAAATAAATAAGACGACTGATAAAAAGAAACCTGATAATAAAAAGACTGAAAAGAAAATAGTACCTGAAATAAAGAAAGCGGAAAATAAGAATAAAAACAAAAGACGCAAAAAACAAAGTGACACGGAGACTTCATCCGAAGACGATGAAAATGATTGCTCTTGTATATATTGTGGGTATTTATATTCACAATCCACTGAAGGATGGGTTATTTGTAGCGTTTGCTTTGGCTGGGCCCAGAATTCCTGCGCAGGTGTAGAAGATGACGATAATAAGGCACATATATGTGAACGTTGCCAACCTGATTAAAATGTGTACTCATTATGTCCCATGGGGTTTCCCATTTTGCCCCGAGCATGGGGCAGGATGGGATATTTGACATGTGCCATTTACATCCTGTTTGCCAAAAAATATGTGACTTAGTGCTAGAAGTGATTATAATTTATGTTAATTAAATCTGTAAGTGTTGCTGTGGTAAGACCACGATTTTAATAAACAGTTAGTTTTTAATTTTATAACGTTTTTTCTCTTAAGTATCCCATGTTGCCCCGGTCTCCAGCCTGTGGCAATATAGCTCCTAAATGCATGCAGTAACTAAGATTAGGTTTTATTTGTTTGAAATCTGTATTCATAAAGAGTGTTCTTAGTTAAAATAAAATTAAAGAAAAGCTGCTGTCAAGTAATTTCAATTAATTGAATTTAACACGTGTTTCAGGCTTGAACTAGAAAATGTTATCATGGGTCCATCTCTAACTCCACATCCAGCACCAGTATCGCCAGCCCCCGCCCCGGCCCCTCCCCCAGCAGCAGTTTCACCCCCGGCTTTATCGCCTGCAAGTGGTACAGCTCCACCTCTACCTCGAAGACAGCGGCAAACAAGATATGACAGTAAGTACTACTAGTTTGATAGTAGATGATAGAAATAATGTGTAATGACACGACTAGATACTGTTATAAACTTGCAGCCCAGTTTTGCCTATTATAACCATTTACAGTAGATCCTTGATAATCCGAACTAGCAAAAACTAACCCCTGTTCGGACTCACGAAGCGTTCGGATTATAGTATGTAAGGAGAAAAAAAAACATTTTTATTCTTAAAATAGTGTTTGATTATATACATAGTTTAAGAGGTACAGTAAGCAACGAGCTGGGCTTTACATATTGACCTTGGGAACGCTCTTATTACAAGCAGCGTAAGGACTACAGTCGTAATGCAAATAAAAAGCCCGGCTCGTTGCTTACCGTACATTTAAATTAATAATTAGGTACCATAAAATACGTAAGGTGTAAATTGTCTATTTAGTCATAAACTGATCTATTTTAGTTTGGCGAGTCCTGTTGATGGACCAGAAAAAAAGCTTTGTCCCTCAAGTTACGTAGCATCATCTTTTCCGATAAGGACAGGTCATTTTCTTCAGCCCACTCCAAGCAAGTGTTCAAAGATGATATGGCTTGTGAATGAGTAATTTTCTTGACATTTGAAGCAAAATAATCTTCAGCTAAAGACTCGTCATTCTCTTGCGTTATTTGGGTTATGATCTCATCATCAATTATAGGATCTGTGCAATTCTCCTCTTCACTCATGGACAAGAAAGTGGAAATGGTTTCTTCTGTATAACCACGATTACGTAAAAGACTGAGCGACTGACTTCTGTTGAATTTATTTTTTCAGGCCAAAGAGGCTTCCAAGATTTTTCGATAAGAGACGATGATACATGATCCCAACATTGCGCTAGCGAAAAAATGGCGTCTTTAATTGTGACACTTTTTATAACATCATGCAAGGTTAAAGCCTCATCGGCTTCTTGCTGCACGAACATTTGAATCAGGAGTTTCTTTTTGTAATTTATCTTGACATTTTAGATTACGTTTTGATCCATAGGTTGGATCAAAGGCGTACAATTTGGAGGCATGTACAGTACAGAGAAGTTGCCGTCTTCTGTTGTCAAATCTTCAGCATTTGGATGTCCAGGGGCATTGTCTAAGAGTAGCAATGCTTTTTGTGGCAGTCCCATTTTTTTTAAATGGCGTTTGACTTCAGGAACAAAATGGCCTCTAAACCACTCGAGAAAAATATCTCTGGTTACCCAAGCACGCCTCTGCCCTTCATAATGCACTGGTAATTTTACAGATCCAAAAGATCTTGGCTTTTTTGCCTTCCCCACAACTAGCAATGGTAATTTGTGATTCCCTGTAGAGTTTGCGCAAGGCATAAAAGTTATTCGCTCTTTAGATACTTTCGACCCAGGAGCGCTAGTTTCAGCAGAAGAGGCTAAAGTTTTGTCCGGCAGAACCTTACAAAACAATCCTGATTCGTCGGCATTGTAAATTTGTTCAGGGCAAAGGTTCTTTTCTTTTATCTCGTTTAGGATTTTTTCTTGGAATGGTTGAACAGCTTCCGTATTGCTAGAGACTTTCTCACCTGACACTTTCAGCTGACGTATGCCATGACGTTTTTTAAAATTATCAAGCCATCCTCTACTTGCAGAAAAATCCGAACCTGTTAGTTTTTTATGGAAGAATCTCGCTTTTTCCATTACGACCTCACCAGACAATGGAATGTGGCGTCGTCTTTGTTCTAAAAACCATGTGAACAGTGCTTCTTCTAGCACTGGATTCTCTGGTAATTTTAGAGTTTTTCTGAACCCTGGTCCTTTCTCAGTTTTAGCTATAAAAGATCTCAATTTTTGCTCATTTTTCTTGAGGTCTGTAATTGTTGATTTTCCAACGCCATACTTACAAGCAAGAGAAGTTGCCGACACTCCGTCCTTTAAACTGTCTAGTATGGTGCACTTTTCGGCTATAGTTAAAGTTTTATGTTTGCGTTTTGGTGTTGGAACCATCTTTATAACCTCAAAAAACACGCCGCGCACGAGTACAGAGCAGAAAAACGTGGAATGGACGCGCAACGTGGCAGTCGTAACTGCAGACTAATTAATAAACAACATAGCAGCGAGGCGAAGGCGAGGAAGTGGGGTGGGGTATGCAGTTCGGATTATAGCGACGTTCGGATTAGCCTGAGTACGGATTATCGAGGCTCTACTGTATTATTCCAAAATTAAACATTATGTCTTATTAGTAGATTTTATTCAAATATTTACTACCATATTGCTGAGTTGAGTAAAGCTAAGTAGGAATGAACATACTCATGGTGTCTTTGCAGTATCTGAAAGGCATTTTATTTAGCTAAGATATTTTATATTGTCTATTACTATTATTTAGGTAGAGTCCTATTGCAGCACAGTATTTGCTGATAAAAAATATTTTCATCACACACCAATACATCGTTCTATTGTGTTCCGAACCTGACAATGCAAGTCGGTGTAGTATCTCGGTGGAGAATCGGGCTGGGCATCCACTATAAGTGTCATTAAGTATTAATTTTGTAATAAATTATCCGAAATCACCTATAATAGTAGATTTATATACACAGCTCATAATCACATCAAATGTCATTAATAATCAAATTAATTAATATTGGGTCTTGACTATAATGTATAAACTTAATAACCACACTGTTTCATTTTCAGCTTGGTGAAATATTTCAAGATGGCTCTTAACCCTTAAATGCATATTGATGCAGTACTACATCATACCGATTTTATGGCAATATCTCTGTCCAAAGTCACACTGGCTGGATTTTTTTTTCTTTATTCAAAATAAAAATATTCGGTTTTTAATTTCTGAACGCATCTTTTCAATTTAGACACTTATATTTTTTTATCTGTGACGTTTTTTCGCACCAAACCTTACTTTAGACTTGGTCAACTTTAGCGGATGATACAAATTGTTTTTATTCGACAAAAGTGAATAAAATACTGAAAAATAATAATTTGCGGCAAGATTACAGGTAAGTGTAACTAATAATAACAATATTTACTACAATTTACTTATAATATTAGAGATTACGAGCATATTACGTTTGATGTAGAAATACATCACCATGCAAAATCGGTACGAATAAATTATATTTCTCGTACCAGCAATTCTTTGAAATTCATTATTGTTATACTATTGATTTTGATAGAAAACAATAAATTTGACATATTACAGATTCCACTATATATATATTCATATTCATTTATTGATACATTTTAGTATATATATATATATATATTATATTACAATAAATTAATCATATATTTCCATAAAATCGTAGTTTTCATTGGATTTTTTTTATTTTTTAGAATGTCTCGTCGTCCACTTGAAAACCGCGACATTGAGGAGCTGTTAGCTGCTTTGGAGAGTGGCAACATATCCGACGATGGCTTGGAAGACGAGAACGATGATGAAGAGGTATAACAATGCCAGACAGTTGCTGCGAGATTTAGCTTAGGACGAAGTACCACCCGAAGACGAAGTCACCGATCCAGCTCCAGCGGAAAATATTGCTGATGAGAGAGCGATCCACCGCTAATTGAAGAGGAGCCGGTGAGACAGGAGGAGATTTCATTTGGTTTTGATAAGCGAAGTCTTTTATGGAGGGTAAATAATTTACCTTACAACGACGAAAGAATAATAAACGAGCCAGCCACCTTCAATAGCGAAATAGCAGACCTGGACACGCCGTATAGATGTTTTTTATATTATTTCACACCTAATTTTTTACAAAAGATAGCAGATGAAACTAATTTATATGCTGTACAATCTCATCCAAATCATTCAGTACATATTTCTGTTTTAGATATAAAAAATACATACTCGTAGGTATTTTGATATTTATGTCGGTCGAACATTTTCCTAGCGTGCGATCCTACTGGAATGAAAAATTTGGATACAATCCCATAAAAAACACCATGCCAGTTAATAAATTCGAAATGATAAGAAGGTTCCTACATTTTAACAATAATGAAAATCATAAACCCACAACAGATCCGGATCATGACAGACTACATAAGATAAGACCAATAATAGAGCACCTAAATGAAAGATTTTCATCTTTACCTTTAGACCAACGTCTGTCTATCGACGAACAGATGTGTTCTACAAAAATTGGTCACTTTTTGAAACAATATTTGCCCAATAAGCCGCATAAATGGGGCTACAAACTTTTTGTATTGTGTAGTCTAATGGGTTATGCCTATCGCTTTGAAGTATACTCCGGTCAAAACAATAGGCACAACCCTGGTGAACCCGATCTTGGTGTAACCAATAATGTTGTTATTCGTTTACCCCGCGTGATACCTCGTATAGTAAATCATATAGTATTCTTTGATAATTTTTACACACCCTTGCCTTTAGTATATGATCTATCGAAACAAGGAATCCTTTGCGTTGGAACTGTACAGCAAAATAGGTTACCTAACTGCAGACTACCAGATAAAAAAGCTTTGATGAAGACATCAGTTCCTCGAGGTACCTATGAGGAACGAGTCGCTCATCACGACGTTGTTGACTTTTCCGCTACTGTCTGGAAAGACAATAAAGTGGTTACTCTTTTATCTACATACGTAGGATCACAACCCGAAGGAAAAGTTAGCCGTTATGACAAAAGGGTGAAGCAAAAAATCGATATTCCTTGTCCCAAAATTGTTCAGGAATATAATATGCATATGGGGGGAGTGGATCTGATGGATAGCTTCTTAGGGCGGTAAAAAATAAGAGTCAAAAGCCGCAAGTTGTACCTAAGGCTATTTTATCACTTGCTGGATTTAGCTATAATAAACTCTTGGGTGCTAATGAAAAAAAAATAGCACTGCAAAGGGCGTTGCTAAAAAAGATCTGTTGAATTTAGGCGAATTCCGTAATGAGTTGGCAGATGCCCTTTGCAACGTAGGTTCCGCTAATGGATCCAAAAGAGGACGGCCTAGTAATAGTTTGATTGAACAAGCGTACCAAGCTAAAAAGCTACGAGGCCCGACACATCCAGTCCCCTCAACGGATGTGAGGAAGGACGGGGTAGACCACTGGCCGGCGTTTTCTTCTAGACTCAGATGCAAAATGCCGGCTTGTACAGGTAAAACGCAGTGGTCTTGTACCAAATGTCAGGTACCACTGTGCCTAAACGCAAAAAACAACTGTTTTACAAATTTTCATACTCAGTAATACAGAGAGTATTACTAAGCATCTATGAAAATTTGTGAAACAGTTCTTTACTTTACTTCGACCAATTGCCTATACAAAATAAGGTAGCTAAGTACATATTGATGTATTTCTACATCGTAGGTATTTTACGTATATATAAAATAAAAATATTAAAATTGATATCGATTTTTTATTATGATTTTCGTAATTCTGACTTATTTTCCCATCCTATATATTTATTTATTTTTTTTACATTAAATCATGCAGGTAAGGGGCTCTTTAAAGGATGCAGGTTCCAGACAAAAGAATAATGATTCGCTCCACCGTGACTTGCATCAATACTTAAGATATTCATGTCCACATCACATATCTAAAAATAAAAGCTATTATACAAGGTGTCCAGAAAGGGTATCGGGTATTTGTTTTCGCGCCATATTCGAAACGGGGCGTCTAAAGGGTGCGGGGAGGGGTTCGTGGCATCCGCCATTTTGTGGAGTTTTAGTCACGATGGAACAGTACTCGGGGACGCATCGCGCATTTTGCGTACGAGCGTATTATCGTGATGGTGATTCAATAGTGACTGCTCAACGTCTCTATCGTGCGGAATATTGTACACGCCACGCGCCAAGTGACGATAGCATTAGAAAATGGATCAGGATGTTCGAGAATACAGGTGCGGCAGTTAAAATTCAAAACTCTGGTCGTCCTCGTTCAGTTCGCGATGAAGAAACGATTGAAGAAGTTGAGGCGTCGGTTCGTCAAAATCCGTCTTTATCCATCCGAAAGCGAAGCCAAGCGTTAAACATCAAAAAAACGTCTTTACTTACGATTTTAAAGAAAGACTTACAACTAAAAGCCTATAAAATTCAATTGGTTCAAGAATTGAAGGATACGGACTATGCTAATCGACTGAATTTTGCGAACGAAATGCTGCAGCGATTTAACAACTTTAACAACATACTGTTCAGTGACGAAGCAAATTTTCACCTGAATGGTCATGTTGATAAGCAGAATTGTCGGTACTGGGCAGTGGAGAATCCGAGACGAAAGCATGAACGACCCCTGCATAGCCCAAAGGTCGTTGTTTGGGCCGCTATGTCTGCTAAAGGCATAATTGGTCCTTATTTTCATGAAGATCAACGAAGCCGAGCAATTAATGTGAATAGTGACCGTTATTGCGATATGTTGCGATTTTTTTTGGTTCCAGAGTTGCAGGAGTTTGCAGGTTTCAACTCAAGAGCGTGGTTCCAGCAAGATCCACTTGCCATACCTCAAATGACTCAATGGAAGTTGTTAACGAATTATTCCCTAATAAAGTAATTTCGCGAAGGGGTAACATCAACTGGCCTCCCAGAAGCCCCGACCTTAGCCCGCGTGACTATTTTGCATGGGGATACCTTAAAAGTAAGGTTTATCAAAACAATCCGACGAATCTAACCCAGTTAAAGCAAAACATCAAGTCAGAAATGGCAGCAATATCGATAGCTATGTGTCAACGTGTTATCGCCAATCTTCGTATCCGTTTAGAAGAGTGCCAGCAACGTAGTACCGTGTAAATCCAATACACTGTAACTATAAAACATAGATTTTGAGAAAATCAGCTAAACAGTTTTTTTTAGTTTTTCGAAGTTTATTCCAAATTTTTACTTGGGAATGTACTTAGTGTTTGGTATCAAATTTAAGATAATTTTATAACTTATCAATCCCCTATTGTTTCATATACGTGTAAGATATACACAATGAATTATCATAGATAACTTGTATTGCCGTGATAGTCGTCAGAAGCGAAGAGAGAAATTGTTACGACAATACACTGTATTTTAGACATACAGTGTTTTGACTTGTTAAAACAGTATCATTGGAAGGAAGTTACAGAGTGGGTGTTTTTATTAGATAAACGCTATAATTATTAAAAATGTATGTACTGAAAATAAAAAAATATAAACAAGTATATCAGTAGCTAAAAAATATATTTAAAATTAACAAAAACAGTCTTATTACTTACATTATAATATGGCAATTACAGAATCAGTCTAACAGTTTCATGTAGGAACTTGAAAATACGTAAAAAACTTAACATTTAACCTTACAATTGCAGAAAAAATTAACAATAATGGCTTATATAACTAATAATCAAAATCAGCTTGTTGGGCGTTAAATAAAACAAGATTATAAAAATTGACACTACAATGGCTAACTACTAATATTTCAGCATATACTAATAGTTTTCTTCGATGTCGTGTTCGTCAAGATCAGGAACAGAAGATACCACAAGATTTTCATAAAATACTGATCTTGTGGGAAGCATAGATTTGCACAGCTGTAACAATTCTGTTTTTTTTACTTCACTTATGCCCCTAGCACTATTTTCTCTCGGCAATGAGTGGAGAAGATCGGTTTTGCCATTTGCAATTTCATCTGAAATGTTTTGAGCAACCTTTTTCAAAAAATGTATTTCCTTAAAATCATCATTATAGTTATTCTTGGCAAACATGGACAAATGCCCCCTCGTAAATTCTATCACTTTCAAATTATAAATATTAAAACCTTTGGGGAATGCTGGCTTCGAATCATTTGTAAAGATAATCATATCTTTATGAGTAAGTACTGCAACTTCTATGTTTTTTCGCGACATCTTTATGTTGTGTACAAAATCATCAAAATCGTAGATTTCTCCAACCTTTTTGAATTTTTTAGTAATAGCTGCATGCACAGTGTCTGCAGCCATAAAGGTGTGACCACTCTCAAAATACTCCAACGTTACTGTTTCAATTTCAGTCATCTTATCATTGATCAATCGAACTAAAGCTGAGATTAGGGTTTTATTTTTATTCTGTGCATTGCAGTTATGCAGAAAAAAGTAAACATGTTTTTGATCACGACAGTAATTTCTCAGAAAAAACGTAAGTTGTTGCCACATTATATGCTTTTCTGCCGCGCTTTCACCTTCGTGCCAAAGAATACAAACTGCAGTCTTATTTTTGCCTGGTGGGACAAAAGATTCATTGAAAAGCACGAGTTTGCGGGAAAAATAAAACTGTTTTGTTGTTAGTAATGACATTTGTATGGCTTTTTGCATGTCAACTGTGTAAATTGAATCCTTTCCTTCGCTCTGTTCACATCGTTCCTCCGCTACTTTTAAGTCTCTTCTCGAATTATTTTTGTTCTCCAAATGCTGAGCCTGGTCAAGACAGTCATCACAATTACAAGGAAGTGGCATTGACTCATGCGCCAATTTGTAATTTTTGCATTTTGTACATATATCATGTACTGGCTCTGCAGTAGAAATATTCATTTCTTTAATCATCTTATGAAAATGAGACCAACTACATAGTTGCATAGATTCTTCTACACAATAACTTTTAAAATTTTGGAAAATAGAGGAAATAGTTACCCCTATTGGCAGATAAAGGCGATTGGGCGCATGTTGAATGTTATAGTGAGAATGAACTGGCTTATATTGCAAGATGAAGTTCCTCATTTTTTCCTGATACGACTCGGAAAATGTTGTTGAAGATGGGTGATGACCTCGTGGATCTCGCGCAGCTCCTATTTTTGGATTTACATTTTGAGATGTAGTATTAGCTTTCAAAACCGCTTGAACAGCTTCATCGTTTGTGTAACCCAATGTGCTGAGAAAAAACTTCTTACACACAATTTTCTCATCAAGTCTCCAGACTAAAGTGTTACGCCTTCTGGAGGTAGAACCAGCAGTTTTCAGAGCAGTTGGTAACTTTTCCACCTGTCTTGACAAGAAATCACGGCGCCTTTGTCTGTCCATGCTCCAAAACTGTTCATGTATTGTTTTTCTTTTTAACTCGTCTATGTGTTCAATACACGACTTAATACAGCTGCTGTTACAAGGTGGTCTTATAGGATGCTTGTTTTTTTGAAATATTAAAATATCTGCAGGGTTTACTTTTTTCTTCGGATGTAAAATTTCGTCATCATCATGATAGTCGATATCATTTATTGTACTGGGTGGTGGTGTGTTCTGCCTATGATCTATGCTGGTGACAAGGACGTCGTCATGCCTTAAGTGCAATGTTAAATGGCTGTCCAAGCTATGAGGACTTGATTCCGAGACTTGTAAGCAGTCGTTCTGCGACAATGAAGACGTAACGACATCTAATAACTCCGTGTAGTTCCCTTCACCTATTTCTTCACACATGCTTGTATTATACTCTGACTCATTTAATGGGATTAAAGGGCTAATATTTCGGCAGTCTGTACTTGTATCCATATGGTCATCATTATAAGGTACACATAAACTTGGAGCGTCCATAATTGTTTCTTTTTGTATATCATGGTTTAGCTCAGACGTCATTGTAGCACGATTAGAGTTATTATAATGTTGCGCCTTATTTTGGGATAACTTTATCAGCAATTTATTTCGGTAACCACTCATTGTTACAATTTATAGCCACAATAATCACTAATTACTCCGGAAATAATTGAAACGTGTCAATCACGGCCGCGGCGCGGCGTAAGTAAACAATAACATTATCAGCTAATTCCCGCCGACATGCGTCCTCGATCTAAATTGACCAATAGACATTAAGATCGCCGCCGGTTCTCGCTTGTGATTGGCGCGCCCGCGTCGCGCGAGCCGTGCTACTTTGTTTTGACAAAACACTGTAACTTTTTACGCGCGAAGATTATTTTGGCAATACACGGCATATTAAATTACCGTGTTTTACTATAATAAACCTTTAGCTTTAGTAAATACAGTGTAATTACCATTGCAATATTTCAAAACTTTTCATACAAACTAAAAAAGGTATGAATTGGGTATGATAAAACAAGCTAAAAGGAATCGAATGAGCGTTGTGAATTCAAAACACTGTATCTTAAGATACAGTGTTTTGGATTTACACGGTACCATAACAGTCATCATTTGGATAACATCATCTTTTCCAAATAATTTCCAATTCATATGCTAATTAGAAACAATAAACTTTTTTATTGCGTACAAATATTTTTTGTTTCATTGAACTTACAAATACCCGATACCCTTTCTGGACACCTTGTATATGTAGTTTTAAATTTGTATTATATATTTTGTTGTGTGGTATTAGAAAAAGTTTTTAATTTGTTTGTATGTACCTATACTAGTGTTAGAACCCAATAAAATATTTTTTAAGCATGTTATATATATAAAAATTATTTTTCATTGTAATTTTCCTAAAGCTTCATGAAAATGTACCGAAGATACTCATAGGTAGGTATTAAGTCAGGTTGATATGAAACTTCGTTATTTCGCTTACCTTGCAGATGACTCTTATTCTATGTCGACTAGTTGGTAAATAGGGCTCCACTTCCTGAATAAAGCTCGAAACATACTATCGGACGCGGCTTACGGACGCGACTGACATCCGGCGTGCCAGATTGCTCTCGGACGTCCGAACGCTCAAGGTCGTCTGAAGGTGACGTCCGCGACTTATGTCCGATAGTGTGCACGGCTCAGTGTACTTTCATAGTCTGGGTCGTGTCCGTAAGCCGCGTCCGATAGTATGTTTTGAGCTTAAGGTCGTGGCAAAATTTTTTATTCAATCTGTATAAGCCTACAAATTCAGAGTCTGGTATTTCGAATGCCAGCTCGACATTACGTAAACTCGCATTTTGCCGGCGGTAATTTATGTTTCCTAAAACACGTTCATGTTCCTAAAAATTCTCGTAAAGACCTTAATCAGCCATAGTGCATTTATTTTTATCAAAAATGTGAGAAATGAATTGCAAGATGTTGGCCTCGAGCAACTCCTAACATTTCTGCTAATTGATACAAAAGCAAGTCTGCTACAGTGGACCATTTTACGAATTTCCATAGAAGACTGTCAAAAGGATGAATTGCGATAAATGAATCATACGCAGTTCCTATGGTAAATTGTCAGTATGTGACCATTTTACGATTCAGTAAATGAATCACCAGATGATCATATTATGAATTGGCCAAAGCGGCCGTTTTAGACCTGCAGTACTTGCAGCCTATCTGGCTTTTATGGTTATAGTTATTAGACAATTTAAAGGTCTGATCTTCTTCGAAAAAGCCTCAACCTTTCTTACCTATCTGCGAACTCTTGAATGTGATGTTTCGAGAGTGCCGGAAGATTGGTGCTCGCATTGACATCTCTGAACTTATCCAGAGCAGGAAAGTCAGGAATCTCATCATCCAATTCATCCTAAACCCCGATAAGGTCGTTTCTGTCATATGCTTCTAGACTATAACAAACAAAGCGTTAAATAAACAAGAGATGAAACATATTATTACTATATACTGCGGGACTAATCGCGCACTAAAATTACGAGATAAATAAATACCTCATCATCCCGACGTTTCGGCCGAGTTGCATCGACCGTGGTAGACTGGACCAGTCTAACTTAACGTGATTAGACTTTTTGTGGTGGTACATTGAAAATGTTGTTTATTCTGTGCCGTGCGACTCCAGTCCAGAGAGAAGATGATCCCTCGCATCGCGGAATTTCAAGGTGGTGAACGTGAGAAAATTTATGGCTCGACGTACCTACGTACTCGGTTGTGCTACGAGCGGGAGGTCAGCATTTCGAGCCTTTCCTTTGACTTTTATTGAGTGTTTGTGGACGCCCCGGTGTGTGTGTTAACTTTAAGTAGGTATGTGGCAAATAAAAATAGTGTAATTAAAAAAAACAATCAATTTGTTTTTTTCCTTCACTTCTGAGTGCCCATAGGACCTAATTACCTAGGTAGATAATTTTATACGCCATGATAAGATAGGGTAAGTACCCACATGTACCTATAGCATTTGTTTACTTTCAAGAGTGTCAAGAAACCTTACAATTAGGTGAGTAAATAGGTATTTGCCAAAAATAGGATACCTAAATTGGTTATCTACTCATATGAAAATTCCTAGGTACAAATTTAAAATAAAAAAAATAAAAAATATGACTTGTTTATTCACATTCATACAATCAAAATCATATCAATAAATATTTATTCAAGACAACATCGGTCCATGGTTAGTAAAACAAATTATTTACTTATAACACTATGTTAGTACTTATTCTAAATTTGTTCACACTAAAATTATTTAAATATTTTATTTATCCCTGCCAATATCGTGCGGGACGAATTAAGGCCGTCGGCTCGACCGTCATAATCCGCACAAAAAGACGCAGCATGGGAGCATTAAGATCTTCGGATATGGTTTTTAGGATGGCGTTGCGGCTCCCTAGCATAAATCAATGACGCGACTTTCTTCCGAAGGACATCTTCCGTCGGTTCGGGATTGAGCGAACATTTCTGAGGCGCTACAAAAACGCGGGAGTCCCAACATCACCCTAAAAACATTATTAAATTGGACACGCAGGGTGTTAAGCGACCTCTTGGTACCTGAACCACAGACTACCCGAGTACAGATTCTGACAGTAAGCTTTGAAAAGCGTAATTTTAACTTGTTCTGTACAGCGGGCAAATCTACGGGCCAGCATATTCCCGCGAGTCGCCAACGCCCTAAGCTCCCTATCTATATCGACATCGTCTTTAAGGTCGTCGGCAATATAATGCCCTAAATATTTAAACTGAAAAACCCTGTTTATGTTCATACCGTATATAGGGTGACGGGTGGGATAGATTCAGGGCATTTACCAGCGGCCTTAAAGACCATGTACTCACACTTTTTTACGTTGTACACTAGGCCATGCGACGCAGCGTAGGCCTCACACACTTTTAGCAGCTTACAGAGAGCGCCCACAGTTGGACCCAACAGCACCATGTCGTCCGCGTTACTGATGTTATTTACACTAACACTCCCCACCCGACATCTAACAGGCATGCTGCTGAGCCCAACTATGAGATCATTTATGTACAGGTTGAAGAGCTTTGGCGAGGATAAACCCCCCTGCCTCACCCCGCACTCCAACCTATACGACTCGGAGAAGCTGTTCGACCATTTTACAATGTTCCTCTGATTACCATAGCAGAACTGAAAGATGCTCAGCAATTCTCTGGGTACACCCCTGTCCCCAAACTTTTTCCAGAGCACTTCGTACGAGTCAAGATCAAATGCCCTGGATAGGTCCAAGAAACAGGCGTATACGGGAGTCTTCCGATCTGTGTAGTACTGGACAGTATGCTTTAGACTCAAAATTGCGCTCTCAGTTGATAGTCCGGGCCGAAACCCGAACTGTGCGTCATGTAGATCTTCAAACATCTTTCTAAACAAGAATCAAGCAAACTGTCCAGCACATTTGCGATGGTAGTAGCAAGGGAGATCAATGACATATATTTTTTTTTAAATTATGTGGCCTCATTTTTGCACACTATTAGGTACAGATTAATGTTATTATTTTTATCAATAAAGCTTTTAAAGAGCTATTTTGAACTGTCCGATGATTCACCGAACAATTTGATATGGGACTTCTTGACATTGAGATATTTTTTTGTTTTATGTTCAACGTGACAAAATCCTGATCATCGCTAGGATGATCACAATTTTGAGGATGTTTCTAAATCAAATATGTTATATATTCGTTTCTCTTGAAGTGGGAGTGGCTTTGTTAGCCATTTATCTTCATCGATGCTTTCGTCATTATTTCCTTCAGTCTTTTTAAATTTGATTTCGTCAATCTTTTCAAGGGTGGTTTGTTTTTTATGCATGATTTTCGTGTGAATCTATGTTTTGGTATGTTCATTTGGCTGGTGATCATTTTGTTTTCAGTATTGGTGGTCTTTCGCTTCTTTTTCACTGAAAGGTTTTGAGATTTTCTTTATTTATGTTTCTGTAACCTCTCTGCTCGTCTTTTAAGAATTCCCGCACTTTTTTCTTTCTTTTGTTTTTCAACTCTACGTTGATATTCTATAAATTCGTCAGCAACAGCGACAGTTGGTGTAACTTTTGTGGTTTTTCTTATTTTGCTGTTTTTCTGCGCAGATTTAGGAAAGAAAAAAGCTGCTTTAAATGGAGTTGAGAAATTCAGGTTTTTGTGCAAAGACGCACTTTCAATCACAATTTTATCATCTGTGCTCTTGTCGTTTGTGTTATCAGCAGGATTGAAAGCTTCAAGCTATAAATCACTGCTGGCAGCCGCGAGGTTACTCGGAATGTTGGAGAATCTAGAGTCTTGGAACAACACGGCTTTGGATCAGTGTGCGCATTAGTGCCGGTCTGTGAGGATTCTTGGCTCATAAATACTTTAGCTATACTCTGGTTGTGCATATTTTCTGTCGGTTCTAAAGCATATAGCGATTGGTCACTACTGCCCCCCTACCGCCTAAAGCAATAGCAATCGTAATAGCCGTTTATGATTTCATTTTAGTCATTTGGCACCGCCTATGTGACGTTAGCCATCAATTATATATTATTATATTGGATGATCTTGGTCCCGGAAAATACATGGCTGTGAATTCAGACACGTTTGTTCAATAAAATCCCAGGTGATGGTTCTCTATGTATATCAGTGCTGGAACCGGATAAAAATCTTGTAGAACGTTTCCGCGGCGTCAGCTGTCCATCTACTAGATGCTGTTCACCATCTAGTAGATGGACAATATCACTGTTCGTTATTAATTTAGCAATTGGGCTAAGGAGAAGAATGATACTGCCGTTCGGTCCAATTTCCATATTCATGACAACATCAGATACATCACAATCTGCTATGTTGTTCTTAATTGTTGAGTCGTCAAACATTGTAAGAGGCTGAGATTCTTGTTGAATCATCTTCCAAAATTCAAATAAACTCCGATATCTTTCCTCACCCTGCCACTCATGTCCACACTCTTTAAAGCGATGAAGCACATCTGGAGCCAGCCGTTTCTCAAACTGCTCAAGAAATCCGTTTGTTTGAATACACAATTCTTGCGTTTTATGAGTGATGTCTGCTTCTTGTGGAATAACCTTGGAAAAATCAATATTGTTGGCATCAAAAGTAAAAATGCCAGCGGTCTTAAAACTGTTTTTGATAGTATCTATTTTTAAGCTTTTTACAAAACATTTTCTACTTCTCTGGCGAAATCAGTGCGTTTCAATTTGGCGTAATTATTTTTTGTTCTGAATTCGTGCACAACATTTTGCCACGTGCCTTTAACCGGACGAAACACTCCAATATCAAGTGGTTGAAGTAGATGCGTCGAGTTTGGTAGTAATGCTACCAGTATGATCCCTTTGTCTTTGCAGAAAGGACTTAACGGCAGTGAAATGTGAGAGGTATGGCTATCCATGAATAAGACGACTGGCATTGGTATTTTGTTGTCCAGCAGCCACTTGTAAAATACATTCGCGACGTATTAAAAAAACTTCCATATTCATCCACCCTGACTCTGTGCACCCTACACCCCATTTAGGCGATATGGTCAAAGGCAAGTTATTCGGGGATCGTTTGTATGGATATAGTATCATAGGTGGAGTTATTTCGCCACCAGCAGAAACGTTGACTAAGATTGTCAAACATTCCTTTTCATCGTTAGCAACTCTTTTATACACACGCTTGCTCCCTCTTTTAACTAAGACATCTTTTTCTTTAGGGCAAAGAAAGAAAGCCGTTTCGTCACAGTTATACACTCTCGACTCATTTTCAAGTACATCTAAGAAATTGATTGTTTGAAAGTAACTTTTTACTCTATCAAACCAACTGCGTACGTCTCGTTCAGTAATTTTGTTACGTTGGGTTGGCAAATTCTGTGCAACTCTCTTTGCGACAGTTGGGTTTCTTGATAAGAAATTGGCTAACCAGTGTTTACCAGGCATGCCATCTTTGAATGTGTTTGGTCGGTCTAAAATTTCGACTAGCTTTGCCACTCCTTGCTTCAATTGTTCCTTAGAAACCCTGTTTTCCTAAGTAATGGATCCAATAGAATCTACAAATTTTATTTCTTCTGACATTGTGAGCACCGTTCTTTTGCCGGGTACACTGGTACAATATTTTTTGTCGCGTTTATCTCGCAATGTCGTTTCTGGAATCTTGAAATCTCGAGAAGCTCTATAAACGCAACTGCCACCGTTAATCTTTGTAATAGCATTTTGGAGATCGTATTCTGTATATTTTATTCTAGGCTACATTTTTCTATAACAAAAAATAAAAACAATTTCATTATCAAATAAATAAAGTAAGAAGTGACCTACACACATGTTAAGTAGGTATCAGTCAACTCAAATGCACCCAGTAATACAAACGTTTTAATATGGGCTCTCTGCCAAGTATAGTATTATGTAAAATGATAGTACCATATATAACCTACAAGGAATATAAAAAAAACCTAATAAATACATTATTTTTGTATTTGAAACTACATACACTATGAAAACGAATTAGTAATTTCATTATTTTTACTTAGTGTTCACATAACTGAAGCTAAATGAAACTGCATTGTAACCTGAGTAGTGAGTAGAGTAAACACTCTGTATTTTAGTAGTGCCTATGCCGCGGAATAATGTGCTTATAGAAACTTATCCCGACCTACTGTACATCGAAATAGCAGTTTATATAAAAAAAACATGTTTCCTGATTCCGATATTCATGATTTTTGTATATCTTATGTACGGAAAAATCCTTATTTGTAATATCGTCTTAAAGAGATATAATACTTGCCAACACCTATATTGGATTTTATGCGAACTTCAATTTTTTTTCTTATCTTTTCCATACAACGATTTAAAAAATTGGTTAAATAATTCACCTGAACTATTTTATAACTAGTGAATGTTACGCAAAAATGTACCTCGGAAATAGATTTTAATATTCATTCACTATTTTATATGTCAAATCCAAACCGAGTTATGTCTAATCCTAAAAACAAGCTATAAAATCAAAACATAAATAAATTCTATGAAATCGCTATTCCGCGGTGTACATCGGAATAAGATACTGACTAGAAGATTAAGCACCTAATTCCGAGGTTTATTCGAAATGCATTTTTGACTTAATTTACTCAGAAAATGCATAAAAGTGAAGTGTTTTTCACTAAGAACATAATTTTTACAATAGTTTAATTTAAATAGGTAAAAACACAGTATAAAAAGATTGAAAATAACACTATTTGAAAAAAAACATGGTACTCACGTGCACAGTGTCCAAAATGTATGAAGCGTGTGTTAGATCACTATCAAAATGAGGCTATTACTTTATCTATTTTCTATTAAAATATCATTGTCAAGATAGAAATCTTACTTTAAACTAATGTAGCAACCCTGATTCTAACATAATAACAAAGAGACTCTGTAAACTGACCTTAAAATGTTAGTGAGGGTAGTTACCTAACTTGAGGTTTCTAAATTAGTAAAGGAAACAAGTAAGTAGGTATTCTTTGTTTATTCATATACCTCATGGAGCCCGAGAGGGTCCTTCCATGTAATGTAATAACTCTAAGCCACATTCGTATCGTATAATCTTTTAATTTTTTGATACAATGTACAATGATCAGTCACATAATTTAGATATTACACAAAGTACTTAACTTTAGCAACATGGCTATGTCCACTCGGCTTGGCTTCGAATATAAAAGTACCAACACTCAGCATAACTAGCTAAGCGAGACTCAAACTTTATCATGATACTGTTAAACTTGTAGAACGCTCAGAGATAATAAAAGAATACCAAAGGTACTATGAGAACTGAAGCGAACACTAAGAGACGGTAGGGATATCAAAAGGTACTAAGAGGTACCAAGAGAGCGAAGCCACGCCAACAGCCTGTTTTATACTAATTTCACAAGCTCCCGCCATGACTTACCACCACTGCTCGATGTAAACATTAACAACGACCAATAGGGAACGAGCAAGATGGCGGGCACGGCGGTAGTGTCCATTTTACACTACTTTTTATACGTAAAACCATCTTAAACTGCATTTCTTACTTATTAGAATTATAAGAACAATTATTGATACACTTCAAGTCATCTATAATATTATGAAATCACAGTATTAAATAAATAGTGTATGTAAACAACAATGGCCGACATTCTGATGTCATGATATTTCTCAGTTCTATTTAGTTACTAATAAGTCTTATATTACATAATACATGTTGTAATTGTTACAAAATATTATCCTATCAACTATTAGAGAATATTGATAGGATCATAATCACTTTGACGATAGAATAACATACTGATAAACAATATCGCCAACATACTAGCAATAGCGGATATGGTGTCTTGATTTGTCTGTTTATAATAATGGAAGGTAAATAAATAGCTTTAGACCAATAAAGGAAGAACAGGCTCACTTCTGAGTCCATTTTAAGTGATATAGAATATTATAATGAAATCCCTAATCTAACACGGCCAGACTGACAGTGCTTCGTCCCGAAGTACAAAACAACCTCATATCCACCATTACACTAGAATAATACTTAATACTGTATTGTAATGTTAATATTAAATCATATAGATTTTTTTTTTCAAATCACATTTGAGTGTTTTATTTATATAATGTTATGGAAAGATAATTACATAACATTAGTATTAGGTTCTATTTC
Organism: Hypomecis punctinalis; assembly: GCA_949316475.1. Taxonomy (NCBI): domain Eukaryota; kingdom Metazoa; phylum Arthropoda; class Insecta; order Lepidoptera; family Geometridae; genus Hypomecis; species Hypomecis punctinalis. The sequence goes on from CASGGB010000033.1 coordinate 72,894, forward strand.
AATGTCAAGTGTAATTTTCACTTAAATAAGCCATCGGTTACGTGGAGAACATCTAACAAATAAATCACAATTTTATTATTTGTAGGATTCGTTACCAAATTATCGCATCGGTGTCCTTCTTAACGTCATAACATTCTATGGACAATAAAAAAAGAAGTAAACTGGGTGTACACTAATTTGATTCCCCATGTCACCACTACCCGGCTCCGACCGGCCCATCGGAAACGAACAATAGTAGGCACGTGGTATTTCTTTTTCTTTTTTTTTCATTTTAACAAGAACCCGCATACAGTGAATGACACGTAGTTAGTATAACAATAATTTTCTTAAAATAGTACGATAATTTTAAACAATGATTATTAAAAAGCTATACTAAATAAACACTATACTAAACATTTAATTAAGCACAGTAGTAATGACGAATATCGTGGATAATTATGGATTGCATAATATCAATCAAGCAATAATATGACAGGCATATTATAACCCATTTAACACAGTTATAATGGCCGTAATTGGTTCCCGAAGTACAAAAATACTAAGTCCAAATTCAAGTATATTTGCATAATATAATATGTACAGTGTTATTAACTTCAATAATCACTGCCATTTTTCTTGTCTGACTATAATAACAGCAATGTTTCTTTTCTTTGTTTTCATTTTTTTTATTGGGCTACCCTTCCTGTAGAATACCTACTCCTTCCGGAACCCTTTACCGATATCAATCAGCCGCTACTCCTGAGACATATCGGCACCAACAGTAGGTCAACTAGCGGTTACAAGAAAGGGTACCCCGGCCGCACCTTTTGTCGTAGTTATAGTCTAAGTCGGTTGTAGTAGATTGTCATTATTATCACAGTCTAAGTCCCAGTGGCACGACTCTTGAACACAACCTACTCGCTGGCAATAGCCTCACCGTTCACCACTGCCAGGCCACGGCCCATCAGCGACCTAAGCTACATATTTTTTTCTTAAGGCTACCCTTCCTGCAAACTAAACCAACAAGCTGTTACAGGAAAAGTACCCGACCGCACCGTTGTCATAGTCAGAGTCATGGCCGTAGTCGATTTTCAGTCCCAGTTCACGACTAAGCAGACGCAACCTACTCGCTGGCAATAGCCTCACCGTGCAACTGGATGGTAACGGTCCTCCAGCGATCTAATCTAATACTATGTATTATAATCAGACAATCAGCATTTTTATTGTCGACGTTATATTGAAACTCTTTGTCAATATCATTATCTTGTTATTTTATTTTACATTTCGTTCTGTTTCACTTTTTTTTTTCTCAAGAAACAGCCTTATTTTAGCGTTATAAATCGTTTTCATAATTTTTATTCCATAAGACGATAAATTAAAAGAGTACTTCATATTCGCTTTGTGAGATCTGTTGACAAAGTCTGTAATTGACAAGTTTTCATATTTCACAAGGCTATGAAAATCCAAAACCACTACGAGATATCAGGAAGCTGATCATTGTGCTTATTTTTCAAAAAAATTTAGTGCAGTAACTGCTAAGAAATTAGATAAAAACTCTCACCCAAGCCGTTTCGGGATTTATACTAAAAGTTCAGTTGTCAATGATAAAAAAAAATACTAGCAATATAAATTGACACTGACAGTGTTGACACATAAAATGTAGTTTAAAAATAAAATGTCAGTATCATTTTCAAATTACTGATTTTGCTTTAGTCCGAGAGGTAAACGCAAAAAATTCAAATACTTTCCAAAAGCTCAATTATTGGTATTAAGTTATCAAAATAGTGTACACCAATACCCTGGAGTCAGTCAGCTGGGTCCCCCTAGCATTTGGTGGAAGAATCCGTTTGAATTTAAAAGTATCTTGGAACTAGTACTACTTATTCTTCTTCTTTTAAGTAGTGCTAATTCAAAGCCTGTATGGCAGACCCTGCAACATATTTCAGGTGATTGGCAGTTGTTAAAGTTTTTTTTTTTATATTTTTCTTCTCATAGTATACGGCGGTACATAGTGGAATTTTTGCGCTGACCTCCCGGCCTATTTATTGTGAATTGTGATGGATTGATTGGCATTGATAGTGACAGCAACGCTAGCACCTATTTTTTCTAATGTGGCTTCCGTAAAATTGTTTATGAATCCTAAGTTTTGCAGTTACGTCCTTTTAGAATAAGCTACTTTTCAAAACTTAATTTTACGGAAAATATAAGTAGTATTGGTAAAATAAAAAATACGTGTATGTTATTTTGCAATATTCTTTTAGATAATAAATAAATATAACTATGTTAAAAATTTGAAATGTTGTCAATTCCGTTGTTTTAGTTTAGTTTTAATTTTTTTTTTGTTTATTACACCGTTTGGTTATTCTGACACAATACATGTAAACTATTGAAACATGACCTGAATTCTCGCATTATCTTCAAACCCGATGATAGAAGCACCATCCTTATTTTTTTGTTTAGAAAAACATTTCATACTTGGTCAACTGATCTACATTGTAAAACTGATCTAATTTACAGTAAATTATGTATGATGACGCAACAAAACAAAGAAACCATGGTTTGTAAAAGCAATCATTGTTTTGCGTCGCAGCAACAACTATTTCTAAAATTTATAAAACAGGGTGAGCCCTGTTTTATATACCACACTCAGCCCCTTACCTCATTTGGCAGTAGAACACTATTCACTTCACTATTTCACCTATTCACTTTACTTGGCCAAAAAGCCTAATAGGTCTGGGACCTGGAGCCCTGTAGCACAATTTCCCAGGCATCTATTGCCAGGAAGTCGAGTAGCCGCTGGACAGGCAGCCTCTCAGCATGGATATGCAAAAAGCTTATCAGGATTCTCTGAAATACAACGAACGGCATTAATGTGGGTCTTTGAGCACGATCCCACTTCTGATGTTAGATCACTATCAAAATGAGGCTATTACTTTATCTATTTTCTATTAAAATATCATTGTCAAGATAGAAATCTTACTTTAAACTAATGTAGCAACCCTGATTCTAACATAATAACAAAGAGACTCTGTAAACTGACCTTAAAATGTTAGTGAGGGTAGTTACCTAACTTGAGGTTTCTAAATTAGTAAAGGAAACAAGTAAGTAGGTATTCTTTGTTTATTCATATACCTCATGGAGCCCGAGAGGGTCCTTCCATGTAATGCAATAACTCTAAGCCACATTCGTATCGTATAATCTTTTAATCTTTTGATACAATGTACAATGATCAGTGACATAATTTAGATATTACACAAAGTACTTAACTTTAGCAACATGGCTATGTCCACTCGGCTTGGCTTCGAATATAAAAGTACCAACACTCAGCATAACTAGCTAAGCGAGACTCAAACTTTATCATGATACTGTTAAACTTGTAGAACGCTCAGAGATAATAAAAGAATACCAAAGGTACTATGAGAACTGAAGCGAACACTAAGAGACGGTAGGGATATCAAAAGGTACTAAGAGGTACCAAGAGAGCGAAGCCACGCCAACAGCCTGTTTTATACTAATTTCACAAGCTCCCGCCATGACTTACCACCACTGCTCGATGTAAACATTAACAACGACCAATAGGGAACGAGCAAGATGGCGGGCACGGCGGTAGTGTCCATTTTACACTACTTTTTATACGTAAAACCATCTTAAACTGCATTTCTTACTTATTAGAATTATAAGAACAATTATTGATACACTTCAAGTCATCTATAATATTATGAAATCACAGTATTAAATAAATAGTGTATGTAAACAACAATGGCCGACATTCTGATGTCATGATATTTCTCAGTTCTATTTAGTTACTAATAAGTCTTATATTACATAATACATGTTGTAATTGTTACAAAATATTATCCTATCAACTATTAGAGAATATTGATAGGATCATAATCACTTTGACGATAGAATAACATACTGATAAACAATATCGCCAACATAACTAGCAATAGCGGATATGGTGTCTTGATTTGTCTGTTTATAATAATGGAAGGTAAATAAATAGCTTTAGACCAATAAAGGAAGAACAGGCTCACTTCTGAGTCCATTTTAAGTGATATAGAATATTATAATGAAATCCCTAATCTAACACGTGCGTTCGGGCCAGCTGCTGAGGCAATACTAACCGATTATTTCAAACCATTTACACATGACACCACTTTTTTATGATATAGCTACCCAAATATATCTTTTGAAAGAAAGATCTTGCATTAATTATAAGTAACTAAATATCTTGTAAGCGCCGTTTTTCTAAATACCTCGGAATATGATGCCAATTTTAGAACCCCTCGGAATAAGGTGCCCTTACCTTATATTGACTTACCAGTCGCGACCTTTACCGAAGACACATGTTTACAATTGGCTAATGTGGCTGTGGTCGTTACCGAAGTAAAATTATCTATCAAACGTTTATTGCGGCAGTATACAATGAGGCTGTAATAATTTAAAACATCAACGCCTATTATTGGCTTGGTAACGTCCGCAATTACAAAACACCATACAAAGGTTCTTCGCAATCCAAAATCGAGATCAAAATTCACATAGCCGTAGGTAGCAATATCAGAACCGTTCGCAGCACACAAGTTGTACTCGTATCCAGTTCGAGAACGACGATCGCGTAGCGCTGATCGTGGAAAGACGCACAAGTCGCTGCCTGTGTCGACGAGGGACTGCGTCTTTGACGATCGGTCGGTAACGAACAGGCGACCAGTAGCAGTTGAAGGGCAGTCTTTCGTCGCCATTACCGACCGCCCGTTGAGTTTTCCGACTTGTAGTCACAGGGGCGGACACATGCGCGCGCTTTCTCTCCATACTTGCTGTGATACCAGCATACAGGGAATTTTCTGTAGTTCGACTGGGATCGCTGCCGAGAAGAATTGCGATTGCCTGCAGAATTACGGGAGCGGGATCTGTTATTCCTTCCTGTCGTTAGCTGCTGGACCTGTCTCCGGAGTTCGGCTACTTCCCTCGTGAGATCGCTGAGGAGTGAACTGGGTACTGAATTCTCCATAGAAGCAACTCTGGGCGTGGATGAAGCGAGGTCGTTCACCCTATCTGCCAAATCTGCCAAGTCTTCGAGAGAAACCACTGCTGGCGACCCGCAAGTCACTGAGCTCCTCATGCATAAGTAATTGTTTGATCTTCTTCTCGTTCGACGCGCTCAACCTTTTTATGAGTTCGAGATTTGTTGGACGCGGGGGATTTTTGTTGGATTAATAATAATATCTTTAATCTCCTTCGAATGCTGGTTGTTTATGATGTAATTAAACTTTATAGCGTCATTGGTTATACCGGAAAAAGAGAATTGTCCACTTGGGCGAACCAGATCGCCGGCTCCTCCGGCCAAAATGGTGGAACTCGAACTCCAACTTTAAAAACATCGCCGCGATTTATCGACATTGTCCCATCACAAGTACCGGGCAATGGCGATTTGGGTCTGCCGGTGGTATCGTCCGGTTGCAATTGTTTGCTCATGTTTCGTGTCACAAATGTGAACAGTGTTAGGGGGTGTGATGTATGGCCCAGTCTTGGGATGAATATACAAATAATAACCACACTTACGATTAATTGTCGAAGGTTTTATAATCACGAGCAAACATTAAAATTAAGTACAGTATTGATTAAAGCGACATGCGCTCCGCGGCAAAGGTGTTTGCGGACTGGTCCCGTACTCGACTTGCCCGTTTACCTGATCTTGCGCATGCGCATCTAGCTATAGGTATGGGGAGAACGCAGTGCGTCGTGCCATTAGTGGAACACACGGTGGACGAGATGGGGCAGGGTGTTTGTCTTTAAGAGCTGCCAATGTGTTCTCGTTGAAGGGTGCGAAAGTACACTCTGAAGTCAAAAGACGTGCCGCCCCACTATGGGACGAAACGGTGCAATCCATATCAAAAATCGATAACTTTTTTGTTTCTTAACATTTTGAATTGAAATTTTGTGTACGTATTCTTGAATACATATGCCATTAGATAAATGAAACACCGCCACTGTAATAACTATATTTATTTAATAAAACATGGTACAAATAAAAAAATCGTACTTAAATTAAATTAAAAACAGATTATTTTAAAAAATACACAACTAAATTATTTTTTTTGCTTACGTTAGGTTAAAATTAAATTACCATATTGTTAATAACTACATGGATACATCATTTGTGGACTGAACCTGGACTTCGTAAGATACCTATATTTCGAAGAATGGTCTTTTTCTTCTCTTTTTCTGTACTTCTTATCGTACTCCCAATCGAAGCTTCATAATTTTCACCCATAGATCGTAAACCTTGCACATAAGAGTTGTGCACTTGTTCCATTCCATACTCCTGGACTAATTCCATATTTTTACGTTATTTTGTAGATTCCGAGCACACATCATAAGGTGGCGGTTCGCGTCACGACAGAGACAAGCGACCGAGACCAGAGACTGAGACGGGAGACCGCGACAAGTGTCTCGGTCTCTTCTGCATGTACTATAGGTCGAGACCGAGACTGGAGACCGTGACAAGTATCTCGGTCTCAGCAGTACGGAGAGTGTGTCGATGGAGTCAGTTGTGTTCTGTGTCATGATGGAAAACCAAGTTGTAGAACTTCTATTGGAGGAAGAAGAAGACGATGATTTGCTCTTATACTATTATTACAAATACAAAACTAAAAGAAGGTTACCCATTAAGGAATTATATTTAACTAGAGGTCAAGAAGGATCATTTTCGCTATTAGTGAAGAAGCACCTAATGTGTGATGACAATACATTCAGGAAGTATTTTCGGCTAAATAAAACACAGTTTGATTATGTATTAAATTTACTAAAGAAAACAATGCGTGAAAAAGGAAAAATATCGTTGAAAGAAAAATTAGCTCTAACTCTAAGGTAAGTTTGTCAAATCATCTAAGTTATTCTGGTCGTATTCGTCGTGAAAAATGCTTCGAAATGGTTCACTTGAAATATTTGGCAATTGGCGAGATGTTAAGTCAATCAATTCACTTTGTGATTGGTGTTCTGTGGAGGCTACACTTATTGGCGAATATGTATTATACGATGAAGTTGAAGTACATTGCAATTGGCGACGTGATAAATCACTTGGTGTTTGGTGTCCCGATGAACCTGCACTTGTTGGAGAATATGAATAACTTGTATAGGGGCGTTCACCTTGTCCATCGATATCTCCGATCTCATACTTGGAGATAATATTAAATATTTCGGTTTTTGCCATCGCTCTTGATCGAGCGCTCAATTTTCTTAGCATAGTTTCAATGTGTTTAGTAAATGTAGATATATCATCGAATGATTCTCGACCTTGACATTTCAATGACTCCAGCGTACTATTTCGGCTTTCATGTCTGTCTTTCATAAATTTTATAAATTCATCTTCTTTTTGTCTTTTTCTCTTAGTATTCTTGCTAGTTGATTTTTCGGAACTTTTACTTTGTGGTATAGATCTTTCTTGTGTAGAAGTTCCTGGTACAGGTTCTACTAACTCCCTTGAAATAGTATTATGTACTGACGCGTCTGCGGCTACGGAAGGAGTATCTTCATGTCCAACTTCTGAGGAGGTATTAGTAACTTCTTGTACTACACTGGTGGAGCTTTGCTGTTCTTGATCTACACTGGTGGAGCTTTGCCGTTCTGATGGTGTGTTTTCTAAAAATCTTAAGCGTTCATAAAATTGCCACTTTGAATTTTTAGCTGGTGCTGCAGATCCCGTTGAACTTTTCTGTTTGCGCTTGTATCTGTTGTAAGAGTCCCTGATTAGTTTCCATTTTTTACGGCATTCCGAATCTGTAATATATAAATAATAATATAAGTCTTTTTTTTGTTTCAGGTTTATGGCAAATGGAGAAACATATGCTTCGCTATCATTCGCATTTCGTATATCACCTTCTTATATTTCACAAATAGTCAAAGAGGTGTTGAAACATTTAAAGATTGTTTTAGTGCCAATTCTAATGCCTATTCCAAAAGAAAGTGATTTTAGGCTTATATCTGAAGGCTTTTGGGACAAATGGCAATTCCCCAATTGCGCTGGCGCAATTGATGGTAAGCACGTGAGAATAAGAGCCCCTGAAAATAGTGGGTCGTTGTATTTTAACTATAAGGAATTTTATTCGATTGTTCTTCTGGCTATTGTAGACCATAATTACAAGTTCATTGCAGTAGACGTTGGCTCTTACGGCAAAGAAGGAGATAGTGGAATATTCCAAAAGTCTACAATGGGAAAAAAAATCATGAAAAATGAATTTAATTTTCCAGAACCTAAAAATCTACCAAATTCGAACATAATATTACCACATTTTTTAGTTGGAGATGAAGCATTTAGTCTTGATACTTTTATGATGAAACCTTACGCTAGAAGAGTTGCAAAAAACGATTTAAGCAAAGGAATATTTAACTACCGCCTTTGTCGTGCGAGACGAGTATCGGAAAATGCGTTCGGTTTGCTGTCTCAAGTGTTTAGAATATTTTACACGCCTATCGGAATAGCGCCAGAAACATGCACTGATATGATCTTAGTTGCCTGTTGCTTGCATAACCTATTAAGAGATGGATTTTTAGAATCTGCTCAAGTGTCCGTACATCAATGGAACCAAGAAGAAAATTTACCTTCAAATTTCGTTTCATTACGTGGAACAGGAGGGTTTTCGAACAGCAACGGACTAGATATTAGAGCAAAATTAACCGATTACTTTATGTCACAGCAAGGAGCGGTAGACTGGCAAGAACAACATGTCACACGGCTTGTTTAAGTTGATTCCACATGTTTCCTTTCAAATATTAATTCTACGCAAAATAAAAAAAAAAAAATTACTCACCTGTTTTATTTATGCTTTCAGCTATGCTCATCCAAATATTGTCTTTCAAATTTTCATTTCTGTAGGAGTCTAGTCGTGCATCGTATATCGGAGGGTGCTGTCTGATCAGTTCAATCAGCGTTTCACAGGCTTCGTCAGAAAAAGTATTCATTTTTATATAACAATAAACACACGTGCTTTTCGAGCGCGACACGAGACACTACTGGTCCGAGGCAGCGACCGTCTCGCTGTCTCCTGTCTCGCGTCTCTGTCTCCTGTCTCTGTCTCGCTCGCGAACTGTCCCTTATACATTTCCTAACGTCAAGTAACGGTCGCGGTCGCCGGTCGCGGTCTCCGGTCGCGGTCTCCTGTCTCTGTCGCGGCGCGAACCGCCACCTATAGGGTTTTGGTTGTTTACCACGATTTCCAGCATTCGAGTCGGAATTCTCAGATGATGATGTACCGCACGAGTTCAATGGTGCTCTGAACTCGCCATTTAACCAATTTGCGTTTTGGCTCTCAAACCGATCTTGTTTCCTTTGAGCTTTTTTGGTTACAACTCGATATCAAATTTCGTTGTATACTTTGCATAACCGTATCCGCATCTGTCGTTGATAAATGGAAATCGTCCATCAAATATTGTTTAATATCTGAAGTAGTTTTCCCGCTTATTATTTGAGCACATATATCACGAACACAAACAAATTCACTCATTTTGAATTTTTCTAGCAAATTTAGTTACTGAGCGAAGGTATCCGGATACTTTAACGAATATACTGAAAACTCGACTATTTATAGGATCCTAGTTTTAGTAACTTGTGCAAAATCGATGGGAAAATTGATTAATAATATTCCCATGGAAATGTTGCAATCAATACCTACTGATTATAATTACCGCAATTGATACGAAGTACAAGACATTAGACAAAAGATAATTTTTATCATACATGTCGTCAAAATGATCACCGCAAAAAGAAACTCACTTGAAAATATGTTTCGAAATATGACACAGGTACTAATATTATATGCTATTTTGTGCTTACTTATTAAATAAAAAGCATTTTATTGCAAATTAACAAATAAATAAGTGCAAATTATAAAAATCGACAATTATTTTTTTCCCACGGTCGACATTTTTGCATATAGCTTGAAATGGCGCAGTAATGACGCAGGTTTTTTTTTATTTTTTATTATTACTGAATAGTTAACGAATCTAAAAATGATATTAACCCGACATCGGCAGCTATCGGCAACAACGAAACCTCAAGTCGAAAATCAATAATAGGAAAAAAATTCTCCTGTCACTTAAAAATTATAAATTATAATTAAAACACATTTTACATAATAAAATTATAAATATCCGTAAACAAAAAACTCTGAGCAATCCAAAAATATATAATACTTATATATTTCCTTGAAAAACTTGCATAATATCTTACGTTGAACTTCCATACTGAGTAGTCTAGTTAATATGAAATTATCAAAGTTCAAACTTTGGGTGCAATTTTTTGTACCTAAAACTGATTATTATTATTTTTTTACCATAATATCGGATAGGTCTGTGTTTTTTGAAAATAAAACAATCAAAACAACTTCAGTATCATGACCTTTGTCTAAACCATTTTTGAGATGAATCGCACCGTTTCGTCCCATAGCCTAAGGTGGTCGCCCTCATAGACCTTGCTCTGAACCGACCTATACAAAGAAGGCGACCTATGAGTTGCACTCACATTAAGGATCTCTGGCTGACTCTCCTCAATGTTAGCTTTAACTTTTGCCGTCAATGATTTTCCATCCGCCTGGTCAGGTAACCTCAGAGCCGTATACGCAAAAGATAACAGTGCAAACCAATCTTCCGAGCTATTTGATTCCAAACACTTATTAATCGCGGATGACAGCTTACCAGCCGCCAAGTACCTCGCCCCCTTGGGCACATGTCTAAGGACCCGAACACTATTTTTGAGAGAAGGGAGGTCAAGCAACGCTGTTGGACTGGACGCTGTTTCACCAGAACCCGCCGACGGCGTGGAGGGACCAACCACGATACGCGGCGCCAAATCCCTATGCATGCGACCGATATGCACTTTAAGGCCGTGGGGAACGGCATATCGTTTTACTGAATCTGAGGGACAATAAGGGCAGATAGCACGTTCAGAGCTAGACATAATTGAGATATTAATTACATAGAAAACGCAGACAATTACAAAAACCAAAATGTGTTGTTCAATTTTCTAGTGCGACTTAAATCAATGAAAATAAAATTATTCGTTTTTAATTATTTTATAATAATAAAATTGGTAAAATTAATACTTACCAAAAAAATAACTGTAACTAAAGATGTAAAGAAACATAAGAATTAAAAATGTTGAAAAACAAATTACTTAATACAGAATGAATATGTTGAAAATACAATAAAAAGTACAATTAAAAAAAAGTTATTGCAATGTAAGTCAAGGAGGATAAAAAACTACTTAAATGTAAGTTGCGAATAAAAGTAACAAATAAAAAAAATTGAACTATAAATAACTGCAGAAAAGTCAGCAAAGGTCAAATTAAATTTAATCAAATAGAATTGATCTAATGAAATTAATTGGAAAAAAGATATCAAAAATACCTAACAACATAAATAAATTTACAAAACGCGCCGTTATTAACCTAGCACTAAGTAATCAATTAATAACCTTCACAAAATAGTAATGTCAGCCAATGCAAAATTTTTACTAAGTATAATAAACGTACCAATAAAACTAAAATTTTAATCAAATTCTCTTTTTAAGCATACAGAACAAGAATTCAATGCAAGGAATCAAACTTTTGAAATAAGTCGATACTACGCGAGTAGTAGGTACCGCAGGTACGCAGGAGCTAATGTTCTCAGCTGTTTCTTCCTTCGAGATTCAAGCATCCAAAAAAAACCCGTAGCAGGACAGGTCACGACATCTATGATGTGTTTTACAAGCTTCGCACCTTGTTGCAAAGCAGGTGTATTTAGAGTGCAACTGAAACATTAATTGATTGTATCGATGAAGTACGATATTCGTTACATAGATGGCGCCAGAAGTAACTATTAACAGCACGACGAGGAAGGATTAATCAAACGTAATTATTCCTTAAGCTTTCACTGCAACACTTCACAATCTTCTCATTTACAGTAAATAAATAATGATATGATATATATGATGATACTGGACGCTGCGAACGTTGTGGCAATGTTCTTTACACGAAAAATATCGAATGTATTTTTTTACTTTCTGCCGCTTGATTTTGATCGAAACTTTTTGATAACTCGCGACCCGAAAAATTGTAACTTGTACTATCGTATTTTCCGGAAAAACAAAATTAAAACCACATATTTAATTATATATGATTATAAAATGTGGAAGCTTAAGGTTCGTTGCGGGTCTCTTACCCGCATTCATATTGTATTTGCTTCCTCGTAAGTGTGGGTATATTTTTATAAGTACAATTTTTCTAAAGATATGTTTAAATATAATTATTCTCATATAATTATAAGATTTTTATTACTATGAATACACTTATGTTTACTGCTATGGTAAGGAGGAATACTTTAAGGTTTAATTAAATACATAAGATAATCTCATTATTGATTTAAAAAAAGGATTAATTTTATGAATGATTTTAAATAAATGTGTTACATCACTAATTAAGTCTATTCATTAACATAACACACTATTTTTAACACTAAGATAAGCATATTATTATCTGTTAATATTACTGGTAAATCAGACAATACTTGTTTTAGTTAAATGTAATTGTAAAAACGTTACAATTTTAATATTAAAATATTTATTTTTTAAAAGTTCCTATTTTTATTACCCTATATAATATTATATTACCAAAAATGAATTTGAATCATTTTAAGAATATAGGCTTAAATATAATACATACATAATACTTTAATTATTAGGAACTCTATCGAGTAACTTTGTACTCGATAGAGTTCCTAATAAGATAGCAGGAGGTCATTAGGGACCATTATTATGGACATATTTTACTAAGGGGCCCACCTAGAATTGAAGAAAAAAGTCAATGTCCAATAAAAAAATACAACGTGGAGGTTTCAAAATATGTGACTATGTGACACACCTGATTTTTTCATGAATTATGGGTTTTTGGTCGTTGAGGGGTAACGACTTTGGTGAGGGCCGTGATGATGATGATGTCGCACGTCGCCGTCCGTGTCCCAGTCGAACGTCCGTAAATTCCCGTAGTGTACGAACTGGGTGGATCAGTGCACGAACGGCTTCGCTGTTATCTCACGACCTTCACCACTTTAATAAAATGCAGAAGGCGGTGCTACACGGTTTATTGTAACGGCATAAACGTTTCAAATACAATAATTTAGTGATAGGATAATTCGATTTATAACTTAGGCAAACGCGCGAACAATGTTTGCGGTAAATAAACCGATAGGTGTCGCCTCGAGTGTATCGCCGTGACTTGACTACTTTTATCCACTCGCGCGGCGCGCGAGCGAGCCGGCCGGTAGGCAAACCGGTTCCGCGGTTCGAGGTGGGGGCGCGCGCGGCTCGTCACCGCGGCGCTTGCACCGTTAACCTACTGTTAAAAGGTGTGATGCGTTATCAGAAGATTATATTTATTCGTGTATTAAAACTGTATTTAACTAATGTGTTTTATTTATTTGATATTTTATTAGTATTATTTATTATTATGTATGTATGTATAGTTTTACGTTTGACCACATCTCGCCTGATGGAATATTATAAAATATTAGTAATTTATATATAGATTCGCCACAGGTTGATTAATCCTATAGTAAAAGTTGTATAAAATAATGATCTGAATAGAATCAGAATCAGAACATTTATTTGCACCAACAAGAGAGTATTAACATATAGAACTTAATATATATGCTTACGTCTACACCCTATAAAACAAGGTCCTCAAGACCTTGTTTTATAGGGTGTAGCAAAACAAGGTAAATCTTATTAGCTAAATTTAAATCTAAATTAGACAAAATGTTGTATATTATGACAGTTTATTTGTTAAGTGTCTTTGTATAACCTATAACATATATTGTTTTTATAAATATACCTATAATATATATTGTTTTATTTTAATTCTTTGCATAATATATGTAGATAGGTAATATCGTGATATCAAGGCGCTTTATCATTAAGATAGTCCTGTACGCTATAATAGCATTTTGTTATAAGCAGATTTGTCAGTTTGTTTTGAAGGTATATTTAGTTCATCTCTTGTTGATTGGGGTAGTTAATTAAATATTTTGATTATTGTGTATTCTGGTCCTTTTTTAACGATTGCCATCAGAGGTTCGGGAGCCAAACCCGCTTCTTGCTTTCTTGCTTAGTAGGTACACTTTTTCTGAAAAATTCTGTAGGTGTTACTATACAAAGTGCAAACAATAATGCAGAGTACATAATGATTTTTTGCAAACATCTAAGATAGATAAATGTTACCTAATGTGACGAGTACGCCACAAAGTATCTATTGAATGTCTTCGTCGTGCCAAGCCTCGAGAAAGTTCTTCCTGTGGTCCAGGGCCTGCATCTGCCAGATCTCTGTCTTGCACCTGTTGCAATTGAGAAACAAGACTTCTTTCTTCTGCGTCTTCCTCTGGAGACATTATCGGTGCTACAAGACCAGCACGATTGCATAAATTGTGTAGTACACAACATGCAGTTACAATTTTTGCAACATATCGGGATGATAATGAAGCACTCTGTGTACTAAGAGGCAGCGGAAGCGACCTTTTAGTATTCCTAATAGTTCTCTCAACGGAATTTCTGGCAGTTGCATGCAGTTGATTGTAATGACTTTCAGGGCTATTATCTTCTGGTGTCGGCACCACTGGAGTCATCATATAGCGCCTTTGTGCATAGCCCGAGTCACCTGAAAATGCAACAATTTTATTTATGAATGAGTGTGTAAATTTATGTTTTACACCTTTATGACTAACCTTCTAATGTCAAACGAAAAGTTACTAATGTTGTAGCGATTATTGCGTGAGGAGTGCGTGAGTTAATACATTTCATATTAAAAAAAAAAAGCAAACAAATTGATTTTGTGTTTCATAGAGGTAATAATTTTTGGTGTAAAACTTTCTAATACAGTCTTTAAGGTTAGCTAGAGCAAGATACACACAAAATAATGTTGAAATCTTTGGAAAAATGAAGTGAAGTGATGTGAATTACACCGGTCTACAACATTTTTGCGCACGGGTTATACATACCTAATTTTTATTCCTTTTATACCTAGAAATAAGAAAAATTACAAAAAATAGTTCTGAATTTGTTTTTATGTGTGAAAAACGGAAAATTTAAATAAATGAAAATACATAAAAAATAGACATAGAGATGATTTATTAAAAGATACCAAACATCCATTTATGGTTCATTCTTAAGGTGCGATTCCACCAAAATAGTGTGCAGCACATTTGCTTGCAAACATTTTGTGCAAAACTCCAACAGTGCAGGTACTAAGCTGGAGTCGCATTTGGCTTCCGTCTCCACTGGTAAGGCTGTGCGTAACTTTTGTAAGCGCACAGTTCAGCACACTTGTGCGCGAACATGTTCACTGAGCAGAGTTTCTGCCGAGACAGTTCAGTAGTTAATATGAACGGGCAGGAAAACGTAGTGCTTTGTGCTGCAGCATGTGTTTTACTATGTAGTCTCCTTAAAAAGAAACGAAGGAAGAAACCGCAATGTTGGGTGAGGCCGTTACTACAGCGACGGAATGAAGAAACGAATAAATTTCTAGAAGAAATAAAAATAGATTCATTGAGTGGATTTAAAAATTTCACACGTATATCTTGCGAAGATTTTGAGTTGCTGGTTAATGTAACTGGTCCTTTTATTGCTAAGCAAGATACCAACTACAGAAAATGTGTCCCTGTTTCAATAAGGCTTGCAATCACCTTAAGATATCTTGCTACTGGAGATTCTTTTGCAAGTTTAATGTTCTTATTTAAAGTTTCAAAAGAGCTTATTGCTCGGATTGTACCTGAGACTTGTAAGGCGTTGATAAGCGTGTTGAAAGAAAATATAAAGGTAAGAAAATTAAAATAATATACCATTTTATTTTAGTCACTTTTATTGCATTACATTTCATGCCAAGATAATGTTTCGCCATCATTCTACCGTAAAAGATCTGAATAATCATTATCGCGGACCTGAAAACATGAAGCCGGTCCTTGACTCTGACAATTTGACGAATCTGAATACGGTGAAGGCATTGGAGTTGTAACATATTTTCCAGTACCAATAATAGCGTCATACAATAAATTATCTATATCCCTTTGTACTAAAATCTTGGTTCGCTCATCTCTAATTTTCCTTAATTTTGTTGCGACGGCTGCAGTAAAAATGTCTTCGTCATCAGGTTTTTTTGCTTCCATCTGCTTGTTTACGTTATTCATAATGGACAAAGCTTGGGCGATTCTCGGGTCTTCTTCGACAATACGGCGTTTAAGCGAGTTCTTCGGAGCCTTAAACTTTTCGACTGGCCTTTCATGAAGAGACTCTTGATCTTCATTTACTGTGTCATTCTGGATAATAATATCTTGTGATACCTGAAATAGTAATAAAATTTCCTTTTTCAGATGCCTAACACTTTAGAAGAATGGATGATCTTAGAGCGCCAATTTGACCATCTTTGGAATTTCCCTCATTGCATTGGGGCTATGGATGGCAAACACGTTGTTATTCAAGCTCCAAGTAATACTGGAAGCGACTTTTTCAATTACAAAGGTGATTTCAGCATTGTGCTTTTAGCACTGGTTGATGCAAATTATAAGTTTATGTACGTAGATGTCGGTTGTAAAGGAAGAATATCGGATGGTGGTGTTTTCAAAAATACTGGTTTCTATGCTAATCTTCAGCAAGGAAAATTAAATTTGCCTGAACCTTACCCGTTACCCGGAAGGAACAAACAAATTCCACATGTCATTGTGGCAGATGATGCTTTTGGGTTAGATATAAATTTAATGAAACCATATCCCGGTCAACATGACAAAAGATCAAAAGAGAGAATATTTAATTATCGGTTGAGCAGAGCGAGACGTATTGTGGAAAACTTATTCGGCATTATGTCCGGTGTATTTCGCGTACTCAGGAAACCTATTCTGTTAGCTCCAGAAAAGACACAATTGATAACACTGACATGTTGTTACTTGCGTAATTTTTTGATAACACAAAAATCGTCTTCACAACTTTATACTTCTGCTGGCTGTTTTGATACTGAGAACCAAATAACTCATTGCACTATCGATGGAAGTTGGCGGCGTGATGCAGCCATGGCAAACTTATTGCCTTTAAGACATGTTGCAAGAAGACCCCCTGGCGAT
The DNA here is from genome assembly GCA_949316475.1 of Hypomecis punctinalis. NCBI lineage: Eukaryota > Metazoa > Arthropoda > Insecta > Lepidoptera > Geometridae > Hypomecis > Hypomecis punctinalis. Next base: position 90,009 of record CASGGB010000033.1, read on the forward strand.
GCGAAAAACATAAGAGAAGAATTTGCACATTATTTCCAAACTGACATCGGAATGGTGCCATGGCAAGAAACACTGGCGTAAATAGTATAGGTATCTAAGTAATAACATTAGAGCTAAGAAAATAAACATTTAAAACGTACCTACCTGTTCATTTATTTCGTCGTGTGAGTTCAAGCTGACGTTCGGCTCATCCCTTCCATGAAAGAAATTCAAATATGCATAAGCAAACCATTTCGGCTTATATATATCTAAAATCCCAGAACCTGAAGATTTTGAGTCCGCGATTTTCTTCTTTTCTCTTCGGTATTGAGCCAAAATAATCTTCCATTTTCTCATTACCTCAGTCGAGTCACAATTGAAACTTTGCGCCAACTCTTGAGTGGCGTCGTGTTTTTTGTTTTTATTTTTATAATCACTGTGACTAGAATCCCATAATACAGGATAAGTTTCAATAGCTTGAATAAAATTGATAATTTTATCATTCGTCCAATCCATATTTAGCTTGGTTAATAAACAATGTACGCGCACAAATAAATGTTTTCACTCCGGTAGCGGAAGCAAGACAGTTCGCGCACAACAGGTTTGTACACGTCGCCGCGAGTCCACTGCCTGCATGTGTGCGCGCACAAAAGTATACAGATGTGCGCATTTGTTATTGTTTGCTTTAGTGAGTCGACCAGGATAAACATTTGTGTCGCACACTGTGCATTGCAGTGCCGCACAGTTCAGCACACTGGTGGAATCGCACCATTACAATAGAAATTTTAAAATAAAGTCCAAACGTTTAAAATGAACAGTTTTACTTTTCCTTTCATGTTCAGTAGAAGTTTTTCTTATTAACCCCCAAATATAGTGCTATATAGTGCTTTCGGTATACTGGCCTTGGTAACGTCTCTCCAATTCCATTATATCTTGATGGAAGCGTTCCCCTTGCTCCCATATTATTTTTGAATTTATCCAAATGAGAATGTAACATGTGCATCTTTAAAGACATTCTACATCCGATTATGGAAAAATTTGTAATCATGTCAGTGATCAGTTCGTCATAATTTTCAGCTCTATGGTTTCCAAGAAAACCATGAACTACTGCCTTAAAACTGTTCCAGGCATTTTTCTCCTCATTGCTAAGTAAGTCCGGGAAAATATCACAATCCATGTTTTTTTTTATTTGAGGGCCCAAAAAGATTCCAGCTTTAATTTTCGCCTCTGAAAGCTTTGGAAAAAAACCTTTCAAATATTTGAAAGCTTCGAACTCATGATTAAGAGCCTTTACAAATTGTTTAATCAGACCCAATTTAATATGCAATGGCGGCATTAATATAGTTTTAAGATCGTCAATTGCCTCCCATTTAATAATGCATTTTCCCACTTCATACACAGTACGCACAGGCCAATGTTTTTGACGGTAATGAGCGTCATCATGTCTACTATCCCACAGGCAAAGATAACAGGAGTATTAAGTATACCCACCTTGCATTCCGGTCAAAAAACACACCATCTTGAAGTCCCCAATAACTTCCCACTTGTATTCCATATATTTAATTGCAGTTAATAGCATGTTAATACTGTCATACATTAATCAGGCATGAAAATAAAAAATGCTATAACTTCTTAAAAAGCAAATATTTTCATTCTGTAATCGCAATTTTTTATATAGATTTGCTTATATAATCAAAATATATTAGGTAACACCCATGCGCAAAATTTTTTTTTTTTTTGTTGACCGGTGTTACTTATTGAGTATATTTTGTGCATATTTCAGTATGGCTCGCTCTTTTCTAATGCTAAGTATATTAAAAGAAGCCAAAGACAGACTTAAGGGAAAGCCGCCGCTATTTTAAGAGTAAAATAACGTCTTAACCTATGATATGACCTTATTTTCGACGAGACTGAACACAAATTACGTCATAACCTATAATGTGACCCTTTTTTAGATTGGCATGTAAACATTGTTTAAGTTATGTTTATAAAATGCAGTCCTAGAATGTAATACGACTGTTTTTCACTCGCGAATATACATTAATGACAAAGGGACTTACCCAAAATACAGTAATAATACAGCTTATGACAATTTTTACGAGCACTAAGCACACGTGCTGTTTACGCTCTGCAAAAAACCGCCGCTTGCACAATCTTTTGACCATTACTTGCACTAATTATATGGCTGTTTTATTGATAGATAGAGAAGAAAAAACTGCATCGAACTGTATTTTTATTTCAAAACGAGGTTTTATTGTGTTATGACAGTTTTTCAGAGGATGTGCGATATGTGGGTGATTTAATGCTTCTACTACGTCTCGTATGCATCGCGATGTTGATGCCTGTGATAGGAATGCAGTAACATTTCTTCCTAGTTGTTTTTGATAGCTTCCATTGGCTAAAAATGAAAGTGTGCATAGTATCTGAAAAAAAAAAGTAATGAAAGGTATTCAATGTAGGTATAAGTAGATAGGTACTTATTTAGCTTTTTGTGTCATATCTTTATAAAGATACTTTTGTCCTTGTTGGGATATATTGTCGATTCGTCAAATAAGGTTGCAAATCATCTTCAAAACAATCAATTAAGTTATCTGAAAGCCTATAAAGCCTGATATATTCTTCTCCTCGTGTTAACAAACAGAACCGTCGCAAACCATATGATTGACGGCGGCTTTCCCTTAAGTCTGTCTTTGGCTTCTTTTAATATACTTAGCATTAGAAAAGAGCGAGCCATTCTGAAATATGCACAAAATACACTCAATAAGTAATTCACACAATCACTTCATTTTTCCAAAGATTTCAACATTATTTTGTGTGTATCTTGCACTAGCTAACCTTAAAGACTGTAGTTGAAAGTTTTACACCAAAAATTATTACCTCTATGAAACACAAAAATCAATTTGTTTGGTTTTTTTTTAATATGAAATGTATTAACTCACGCACTCCCCACGCAATAATCGCTACAACATTAGTAACTTTTTGTTTGACATTAGAAATCGAGATTCTTAAGCGGAGTGATAACTAGGTGAGGTGAGTTTGTGTTTGTAGAATACGAATTTCATAGAGAACGGCGACATTGATCACCCAAGATTAGTTCATATCACTTCGTACTCACGCGGGGGGCGCTTGTAACGCTAGGTGAGTTTGTGGAATACGAATTTGACATCTCACTGTTAGACTGGTGCTCACTTCGACGGTCACTCAAGCGAGTTATATTACAGAACCGCATGGGTGACGGGAGCACGCGAGCGCTCGGCCGCCGGCGCCGGCCACTTCGCGATAACAACATATTGCAATGACATACATATGGTGCTAGAGAGAGCTGGAAACCATGAAACAATGACTCTACCAGGGTTTCATAAATCTAACGCATTCCTGGAAAAGAAAACCCGAAATAAAAAACAGGTGTCGCGCGTGTTTATCAGATCGTAGACTGTTATTTCGTCCACTTTTCGTACTTTATTTCATAATGTTAGGAAAATCATAAGACTTGCATGAATTTCAGAGTGTTCACAAGAAAGACTCCAAGATTACTACTATAGGTAAAGATTTGAGAATCGACTTCGCCATATTAAATAATGTGTAAGTTAATATTATAATAAGCCATCAATAACTTTATTTCAAACTTTTCAAAGTGAACGAAATTTACACTATTAATACGGACACGGGTTATCCCTCCATTACGGAAATGAGAAACATAGGCCCAAGCTCTATCTGGCTTCAAGAGTTCTGCACACTGAAGAAAATACAGCATTGATCAAGTAGCACTTACAGCTGGTATTCAAATAATGTGTTGTAACAAGTATTGAAATATAGCATAAGACAACTCTGAAATCCTCATACTAAATGCAAATAAAATATAATCAATCTAAAAAGAACACTCTGATCTTCACAAGTTTCTACATTGTTAAGTATGGTAATGATATCGCGATACTATAGAATTTAGACTCGACTATCGTGGACTTCCTTAAATAGGTTGCATGTTCACACATGATTAGAGCTGACAAAGACAAATAATTAAAATATCTGTATTTCATACATAGAATACGCAATGGCGAGTAGTTAAAAGTTCCATCTCCCACTCGTGAGGAAATGTTTTGAATTTGGTCTTACTCCAATGAATTTCAATGTTTGGACTTTAACATCATTGACGTTTCGAAGAAGGAAAACATTGTATATCGGTAACATACTTCCATAGAGCAGATGCAACGGCATGTAGATCCTTCATCTCGCATTAGTCCTATATATTAAAATGGCTCTACCTCCTTAGAGAAGGAAACATTATTCTATCAGCTAGGTGCATGCTATTCATGCAACTTTTAATAGAGATCCTTTATTTATTCAGACTCACAATTATGGCACACATAAAATGCATTCTCATCTTTAGTGCACGCAGCGTGAGACCACTTTTTATATTCAACTCATTGAATTCACTTCTCATTTGGTAAACTATTACTGAATTTTTCTAAACAAACGAGGCAATAGCAATCTTCTTCTTCAGAAGTGTTGCTATTTGTTGCTGAAATGTTTTCGTTGACTGTTTTCTTACATGGATTCTTCGTTCTCCCTTTTCCTTTAGCTTTTGTAGATATTTTTTTCTTGCCTTTTCTTAGATTTAACTGAAGTGCTGGTTTTTTGGCCTTATTTCTTTGGTTATACTCTTCTTCGATTGCATTTTTTTCTGGCGTGTCAGTTAGAATGGCAGTTTTACGTTTTTTACGACCTCTTTGTGTTTCAGATCTAGGACCAGCTCTCGGAAGGGGTCTTATCACTTCAGGTGAAAAAAGAACTGTGGATGCTGAATGTAGCTTACTAGGTCCTGGTTGTGGAGAGCGGGGTGAAAAAGAAATTGTCGAAGTCGATTGTAGTCCATTAGTTCCTGGTGGTGGCGAGCGTGGTGATGGATTAAGGATAGCAGCGGTTGACAGTTGATTTAAATCACTGGCTCGTAAGTCCGATACATCCAAGATAGAAGTCGATTTGGGATTATTATATGTGATGGAACGATCATCTAGTGGGTCAATCGGCACTCGTTCTGAACTATTATGAACTTCTTGTGCTATTCGTTTATTTCCATCTTCAACTTGCAAAGGACGATCTGTTACAGAAGACGATGCTAAATCGACCGCAGAAAAGACGTTTCTATTAAATGGACTTATGCCAGTGCATTTGAAACCAGCAATAGCGTTGCTGTCGGTGACGGCTAGAGTAAATGCCTCTCTGACAATGACAGGAATATAATGTATTGTCATTGTTTGACCAGGATTATTCCGCATCCAGTTATCTGTGGCAGTGTTTACCATTTTCTTAAACGGTCCAAAAACTGCTCTGTCTAACGGCTGCAACTTGTGGGTGCAGTGCGGCGAAAAAGTCAACAACAACGATCCCATTTGTTTTACAAAAATCCAGTGCTTTAATAGAAATATGGGACGCGTGATTGTCGAGCAGAAGCAGGCATTTTTGGTCAGGAGTGGTCACTTAGCAACATTAAACTCAAGGTGGTTTAGTTCACTCCATGCTACAACACTATCGATATCCCTCTGGAGCGCTTCACAATCCTCGACAGATTCTACTCCCAAGAAAAGGTTCAAATTGTCAGCAAACATGAGACACCTAGCTGTCTTGACAACACTCGGCAAGTCATTGATCATAATTGCAAATTCAATTGGACCTAGCGTGCTGCCCTGACTAACACCAGAGCAAGACACGTACGGATCTGAGCGGTAGTTGGAGAGCTGTAAATACTGTTGCCGATTTGAAAAAGAGCTTTATTAATACATTTCGTTGGCTCACTATTACAAGGTTCTAAGTTAATTTTAATGAAGTTGAGTAATTTGACTTTTAAATTTTCGACTTAAGCAAAAGCTATACATGTAGCTCTAATGCCTAAGTAACATTTTAATATCTTAATTTAGGACTATGTAATGCTTTCTAGGAACAAAAAAATGGATATCAACTTTTATACTCTGAAATATTAACGAAATTAAAATAACATAGAACTTTGTGATTCAAAAAATGTTTATTTATTTATTTCAAACCAGAACTTAGCACTTTGTTCTTCTTAAATAAGTGAAAGAAATCATCATTTCAGCCCAGTATCACACACTGCTATACCTATAGTATACCTATAGTATAGGGCTCTCCTTATTTTCATGTTACAGTAGCATTAAAAAGCATTTATACCATTAAATATCTTTATTTATCATAAAAACTATGCTTATTTAGACAAAATAAGTCACTAAAAGTTAAATTTAGACAATATTAAAAAGTTAAGTCACATTTTATTTTCTGAATATTGCCTCATAGTACTCCTTGTCCAATGTAGGCATCCACCGATACATCGACCGTATATTATCCGTTTTAGTCTTGCACAATACAGGTCTTTTTAACAGTTTTGGTTCGGTGATAAAATCTGTGTTTAGATTCCTTCGGGTATTCTGGGGTCTCAGATTAGCTACAGTGTATGATTCTGTAGTGTGTGAACATTTAAAACTCACTTCTAGTTGTGACTTCGTAAATCGAAGCTCTGTCACTTTGGAAAAAGGAATTAGTGAGTATTTTAGCCTTGAACAGGCTTCTTGAAAATTAAAAAAATCTTTCCCACTCATTTGCAAGATAGAATAGGGTTTAGCTGAATTTACCTGCAATAATAATCTCATCAGAGATATAGGTGAATAATATTCAGCCTTTGCGAGGACTCTATCAATACAGCTATGCACATTGTCAATTTCTTGAATGCAAGAATGTCCAGGTGTTGAAAATTTTAAAGTAATTTGTTCCAATGTAGGAAATTTATCCATAAGCTGTCTTAAAGCAAAGCTCATGATGCTGTTGCGATTTTGTGGAACACAACTATCACTCCATAATATAATTGATGTGAAATGGGGGTTGTCAAGCAGAACCTGTGTCAAAATTTTGTATACTGCACTTGCTATATCATTTCCGCTTCTTCCAGCAGTGTGCTCACTCCAAATAGCACAGTACACTTTTTTATTAGTAGAAAGATGGCCAGTCATGTTGTAAGTAGAAAATTTACTTTTGTAAAAAAAATTGCTTACTTCTGCCTTGGGACAAGATAAAACATTCTCTAGATCAAAGCACAATACTGGAATGGTACCTTTTCTATCTTTATCACGGTTTGACCTAGCAGCCATCTTTTCTGTTTTGTGCCTGTTTATCTTCTCTTGTAAATCTGATGTTAATGTATGTCCTTCTTTGTACTTTATATCAACCTCCTCACATAAATCACATCTGTCTTTTTTGGGTTTTTGAAAGTAAATATTGAAATCATTACAGAATATACGTCGATATACTTCTTGTTTAACTGGAACCTTGTTCTTTTCTGTAATCCAGGCAGTATACAGAGAATACATTTTTTTTATGGTCAAATAGCGTTCTAAGTACTCTCTAGAAGAGTCTTTCCTGCAATAATGTGATGGAACCCGGGGAAATGAATTAATGTGTTCCTTAACAAGCAGTCTATCTTCTTCAGCTGTGGCTCTTTTTGTATGTTTCCCTTGGTTACTGGGTGCAGGAGTATTTGAGATATTGTTCTTTGTTTTGTGAATATTATATATTGGTTTCTGACTAATCACCAAAGTATCACAGAAGAAATTCTTACACACTTTTATCTTCACAGAGTTCACAGTGAAAAAAAACTGATAGCTAACTTTTTTCTTTGAATTTTCATCATTATTTCCTTTGCGTCTCCTGTCAGGTTGCAAACAATTAGTATTATTCAGCAAAAACATTCGTTTTTCTTCTGAAGATAATTTATAATAATTAGTAAAAATTGATAACCTTTCATCATCAGTAATCTTTTGGCTACATTTAAACACACATTTATTTAGACAATCCTTGCTTTTTCTTATCTTCTTTGCCGGCATTAGCTTCTTACGACTAGACACATATTCTAACCCCTTATTTCTTGCATCTTTTCGTTTATTAATCTTCCATTCTTGTTCATTTCTCTGTCGCTTACGTGATCGTTTTTTAGGTTGTGCTTCACACACAACATTTCCTTCATCAACGTTCGATTGATTGTGTACAGATCTGAAAATAAATATATACTAGTTTAGTTCATGAAAATTATCTATTGAAAAACTTCAACTGTATAGTATGAAATTGAAATTAACTCACCTTCTATCTTCGTCAGAATCTGTTGAACTCATAGAACTTGAAGATATACGACAAGGAGGTGATGGAGGCACGAAATCTTTATCTGCCACTGAGTCATCACTTGAATAGTCCATTATTATACGACGCTCACTATTTTACACGAAATTGAAGGGATAACCAAGAGTATTCCTTGGGATAACCGTTCTATTGACACAAAAAACCCGTAACATTAGCCGCGAAATTGAGATGATTTTGACACTGACAGCTGAACTTTGGTCATAGACACGTTGATGTTTTTTTCTCTAAGCAAGTCCTATGTTTAACATAGAACCATGTTATAAAAAAAATGAATAAAATCAACATGGTGATGGTTCTATGTTTAACATGGAACTTTGTTATTTCTTTGTGTAATAAAAATGCAACATAGGACTATGGAACATTAATATTTCGTAGTAAATGTGCTGCCATCTAGCGGTTTGTTATTTAAAAAGTGTGGCTAAATGACACATAGAACCTTGCAGCATTCATACCTCAATAAGTAGTAAAATTGTAACATAGAACCTTGTAATAGTGAGCCAACGATTTATTACCTACCAATCAAAAAAATTTACATCTTACGCTACACGTTACTTTTGTCCTGCCATGAGATGTTACTCTTGTAACCGACCCCTTTTTTGATATTTTATGCGACCTAACCTTAAAACTTAACGTGTTACACGAAAACTGGTATAACTTACCATGGTAAAGACAATTTTAACGTCAATCGATAAACAAATAGTCTCATTAGTATCAGCATCTTGATTCTACGTAAACATTTAGTGTTTACGTAGAATCAACAACAAAAAACTTATTTTTGGTGGTAAAAATTACAACACGTCTACTGACACAATCTTAGCGCGCGGCGCGGGGGCGGGTGCAAGCTGACAACCAACGGTCGCGCACGTCGTTTTCGCCATTGGACAAGGCTACAGAGCGTTTGTTACTTTCGACACGCTGTTACTTTTGTCCACGGTCTCCCCTACATAATCGTAAGAAAATAAATATGTACGAGCATACATACCACTTCGTGCCAGCGCGTCGAACATAGGCTTATCCTCCTTGAGTAGATCTTAATTTGAAATTAAAACATCCAAAATACCAATACAATACAGAGCTGGACATAACATTAACCGCTGAACGTATTTAGAATTTCTTCATGTAATTTATAGAAAGGAATACGATACCAAAATAAAATTGTAACCATTTTCGTCCTTCGATAGCAAACATCCTGCTTCCAACTTCATATTCTAAGGCATGGAACTGATTTCCCGTCGTTCTATCTGAAGAACAACCTTCTTTACTTTCCGGCACGGGATTTTCTTCGTTGCTTTATCATTTTGAGCTAGAATAACTGGAATATTTCAATAAAACTGCAAAAATAATTATAATTTTTCCCAAGTGAAGTCCTAACTGACAATCCCCGTCAACCTCCTTTCTTTTTCCAATTCTCTTATTTAAAACATGACGTTTTTTTTACTCAGCGTACTGTAAAGAGTTTATATACCTAGATTATAGTTTTGTTGCTTTTTAAAATGTTTTTATTTACCTGTTTGTTTGAATATTATTTGAATGAAAAGTTTCTCTGAATAATATTAGAAAATATGATAAATTCATATGAGAGATTCTTGACCTACAAGAATGCCTTCTTCCTATGCCTAATTACTCAGGTGTAGACGACAAACCACCTGAGGTTTGTTACACAACTAACAACGGAGACTATTGTATCATCTACATATGTCTCTATTTCGGTGGCAGATCCTCTTTCTTTCTTTTTAAAATCTGTAATTGATGGTAATTTAGCCCTTAGTAACCTATTGGCTCTAACTGTTCCCAAGGGTAAGATCCCTTTCTTGTTCATTTCAATCATTAAATCGACACTCGTAAACCAGTAGTCAAAAACACCCTGTAATTAAGATTCTCTGGAATCGTCTGTGTTAGTCTCAGGACAACATTGCTGCTAGTTCTTATGTTTCTTTCACCTTCTGGTATGACGCAAGATTGCTTGTCCGCGTAAAAATCCAAATCATAAGAAAATCCCGAAACGCCGCTGAGCATATGGACTTTATATCCCCATTTAGAAGATTCTGGGGATTATATTGCTCTCAGATACTTTGCCGGGTTTTTGTAGAATGCATTTGTTCGTCTACCGCAAGATACTGTTTTTTTGGCACTTTATGTAATCGATCTCTAACTTGAGAAAGAAAAGGCCTTATTTTTTGGAGCTTTTCATACTGTGGATTTTCTGGCTCAAGATTAGTCGAATTATCCACAAAGTGAATGTATATCTTGATCTCTTTAAATCTATTACACGTCATTGTTTTACCAATAGGCTCAAATCCTATCCCAGTTTTCCAGTATAGGCGGCTGGTTGGATAATGAACTATAGACATGTAAAGTAGAATTCCTATAAATTGTCGCATTTCCAGCTCCAAAATATTTGCCTCTTTACCCTTTCGATTTGCGTAACGATTTGATTCAATGGTTATTTGTTTGATCATTTCAGGTGTCATAAAATAATCATAAACCTGTGATGGTGTGGTCAAAGCTTTTATGACATCTGGGAGATTATCACCCCCCAAAAAAGTGTAATCATCTTCATTGTACTGTCGCTCACCAGCACCCCAATTGTATATTTTCTTACCTTTTCCCTCTGTTTTTTTTTTGACTTGTTGAAGGGTGGACGCTTTCTTCATTATCTGATACATTAACTTTTTTTTATTTTCAAATAGGTTTGCGTTTGACTACACACTGCCTGATGTTAAGCAGATATGCGGTCTAGGATGTAGCACGCTTACCTAGAAGATACCTATTTACTCGAGATTTGAAGACACCTACATTGTACTTTAACGGAAAGACATTGACATTGACGTTTACAATTATAGGTGACCGCGCTGAAGGCGCGGCCTACCATTGTGGCGGGAATTTAAACCGAAACTATAATGTTCAAATTTTACAACAAGATTTAAAATAATGAGCGCGTCGCTAACACTCCCCACCCTAGTGCTGGAACAGCACTATTCTACCGTGGAAATACGAGCAACGCGGGCTGCCGATCGTCTCCAGACGCCAGTTCTCGTTTTGACATCTACGAGTCGAACTCGGTTGTCCTTACCTGGGTAGGTGCCCAGAACTCTGCCTTTCGGCCAGGTGTTTCGGGGACTATCTGGGTCGGCAATAAAAACTACTTGTCACCTACTTGTAGTGGTCTCGCTTCTGCATTCCATTTCTGTCTCGGAAGCAATTCAGGCAGAACCTCTCGCACCCATTTGTTCCAATACATGTCGGCTAACCTTTGGGCCTTACGCCACTGCTTGCGCAGATACATGTCAGAGCCTTCGAAGGTTCCTATTTGGGGCAAATTACCGTAAGTTCCTAGAAGAAAATGATTTGGAGTTAAGAATTCAGAACTGTCTGGATCTACAGAAACGTGAGTTGCGGACGGCTGTTTACCATATTTTCTACCTCTGCCATGAAGGTATTTAAGACCTCGTCCCGCGGCGCACGTTCTTTCAGGACAACATGCAGAGCTGTTTTAACGCTGCGTATCAGCCTTTCCCAGGCTCCGGCCCAATGAGGGCTAAAAGGCGGTACGAAGTGCCTATTCATGGCATTATTAGCTTCAAGAGCTTTCAGAGCATCCATGTCAAGCCCTTTCATGGCCAGCTGCAGCTCCATGTCAGCACCTCGCATGTTTGTCCCATTGTCACTGTAGAGATGGCTCGGCCAGCCCCGTCGAGCTGCCATGCGGCGCAGCGCCATTATCAGGGAGTCTGTCGTTCAAGTGTGCACAACGTCTATGTAAATACAACGGACAGTAAGACATGTGAAAAGGACTCTCCACCGTTTCTGTCTCGTCCTTCCAACGTTTACTTCCATCGGCCCGAATAAATCCAGACCACAGAAGTTAAAAAATCGCTGATGAAGCGCCACTCGAGCAATTCGGATTCTCTTAAATGTTCAAGTTCGGAAGAATGCGAGACTTGTATTGATCGCTCCGTGATAGTTGCGGCAACTGTCTGAGGTAAATTGTCATTCAAATAGTGTTTAGTTTTAGCCCAAATGGTATACAATGACAGATCTTCATTCGGAAGTAGGCTCTCAAGGTTAGCTCTGGGTATATAGTACAGCATGGTGAACAACTTCAATTTTTCATTTGTAAACAAGTTTCGTATTTCTGATTCTAAGGTATTCATGAACTGTTTTGTCGTGTGATTTTTTTTTCTAATGTTGATGTCGAAACAGTTGCACGATTCTGGGAACTTATTTTGTTCATATCAACGTATTCTGGACCAAAGTGAAACAGTCCACTTTTTCGAAATCCGTTTCTAATTGTGTCTGTGGCAATGTTTCGCAAAGCTTCCTCAAAGTTTGGAGCAAAATGCTCTCTTTTCATTGCTTGCTTCGGATATTCTATTTTCCAACTCTTAACTTGATTCTGCCACGATACCTTTAAAGGCCTAAAGACCGCAACATCCATTGGCTGAAGTAGATGTGTCGAGTTAGGGTACAGGAAGATAACTTCAATCCCATTATCTTTGCAAAAGTCTGATAAATGTAGGGTCATGTGTGACCTGTGACCGTCCAAGAATAATATAACTGGTTTAGGTATATTACTTTTTTCTATCCATGGATTGAACACATTAGAAATGTATTCATAAAACGTTCTAGCACACATCCAGCCTGAATCTGACCTGCCTATGCACCAATCTTTTGGTACGCTATTAGCAATTACGGCAGGTAAACGTTCATAAGGGTATACTATCATTGGTGGAGCTAAAATTCCAGCAGCATTACCAGTAATCAACACAGTTAAATTTTCTTTCTCATCTCCCGATGCTGTATACACATGTTTTTCACCTTTACGCACTATGACTCGTCCAGCTTTCGGTTGTAAGTAGAATGCACTTTCATCAGCATCAAAAATTATTTGAGGGTCATTTATTACCTCAAGCAATCCATTATTTGCAAGGTAACCTTTCATTACTTGAAACCAACCGAGTATGTCATCTTCTGAGACTTCATCTCTCGCTTTACTTTAATTTTGTGCTATACGTTCAGAGATAACTGGACGTCTTTTTAAAAATGAAGAGAACCATTTTTTTCCCGGTCTATTATTCTTGAAAGGGCAGGAATCTGTATTATTCTCAGTTATTATTTTCTGGACACTGTCAAGCAATTGCTCTTTGGTCACAGGGAAGTGCTTTTCAGCCATAAATGTTATCCACCTCACAAGGATCCTTTCTTCCTCATATGTAAGCACAGTAGCTGGACCCGGATTGCAATCGACATGACTTTTCCCGGTGACTTTATTATGCAATGTTATTCTCGGTACTCCGTATCTTGTAGCGGCAACAGATATCTCTTCTCCTTTTCTTACATCTTCAAATAGCCTTGGCCATTTGTTCCTTTGTATACTCTTTTCTTGGTGCCATTTCTAGGATAATAATAAATTTGTTTGTATTAGAAATACGCTGAACCTACTATGGACACCCAGTCATGGACAGAATGTCCACTATTGGATAGACTAATAATTTATAGGAGGTTTCTAGAGAAACATGAGCATATACTAGACCAGACGTATGATACATGAAAAAAAATAGAAATAAGAAAGTTCACTTTATGGACACACTATCCATGATGGGTCTAATTGCTTGAATAATATCCAGTTATGGACACCATTAATTTTAGGGTTAGAATGCCAATGACATTTTCAGTTATAATGTAAAAGGAACGTAACGTTTTAATAAAACACTAAATAATATGAATTTCAACAATTAGCATACACCTGACCCAAAATAAGATGTTAAGTGTACTTACTTGCATCGCGATTCTTATAATAAATTACGATTCCCGACACCAAATAACACCGCGTAACTAAACACCGTTATGGCCGCAATCAAAATGGCTGTCGGCTGTCAAAAACAGTTTAGATGACAGTTATAATATTTATATTATTTTTACATTCTTAGAAACTAACAGCTTTTATATTACAGCTTATAAACTTAAATAGGATAACAAATAAGCTAATTATAAGTTTCTACTAATAGAAATATTATGAGAATATTAAACGCTTGAGAATAATAATAAAAAAAAAACTAAATTTAAATAATGGAATACAATGTCACACTCGTATTTCAGTATAAATTAAGATATAATTCTTATTCAATTTAATTTTGTTCATACATTACTAAAAAAAACGGTCACTCAGCTGCTTCCTAATAGAACTAACATTAGAATGAAATATGTCAATATCCAGGTCATGCAGTAAATTATTATAGGTGCTACACGCACGACTTACGAGTATAACACTATTTTGGCGATAATTGGTTGATGCTGCAGGTGGTTTGAAAAGGGGGCTGTGACGAAATGTTCTGGGTGGGGTAAAAATATTGACTTTGCTCAGTAGACTGGGACAATCAAGGATAGAAGTTATAACTTTTTTAAGAAAAATAACATCAGATGTTTCTCTACGGTGATATAATGGAAGGAAATGATGTTTAGCACAAGATTGTAAGTAGCTTTTATTCTTAGTTTTAGTTTTATAGTTAAGGAAACGAATGAATTTCTTTTGAACATTTTCTAGACGATCAATATACACATTGTATCTAGGATTCCAAATTTCAGACGCATACTCCAAATGGCAACGTACGTAAAACTATACAAAATTTTAAAATATTTTGCCGATTTAAATTCTTTAATAGATCTCATAATGAACCCGAGAGCTTTAGAAGCCTTTTTTACAATGGCTGATATATGCTCATCAAAGATCAACTTAGGGCCATGAAACACTCCCAAGTCTCTCATAACTGGCACGCGAGTTAAAGTTTTATTTTTAAGTGAGTAATTAAATTTAATAGGGCAGGCCGCCAACTTATCAAGCAGTAAAAACAGGTTCTCGGAATTGCGCAGAGGAATTCCTTTGATTTCGATGTTATTTAATCGCGACCATAAATCACGGCTCATCTGCTGGTGTTTCAGATTGGCCAACTCGCCGGGTACGTTGTCCAGTGCGGCGACACGCGTATCTAATCTTGCCAAATTAGAGTCAAAATCCTGAAGTTTTTTTGACGTAGCCTTCGTGCTGGCCTGTAATTGGGCGATGTCGGACTTGATCCCTTTTACGTCTTGTATCAGAGTGGGCAACGCATTCAGTTGCGAAACCATCGAGTTCAGCTTGGCCATGATGGTGTCAAGCGAAAAGGCCGGCGATAACTCCAGGGGGCTCAAGGGCAATGGGGCAGAGGACGCGCTGCATGATCTGCACGTCCAAGACGCACGCTTTTCCGGTTTCAATCGCCTGAATGCCTTTTCGACCACTCCTGCACAAGAATAGTCGAAGTATTTTTTGCACGATGAACATTGTGTTCCATCATTAAACTGTTCTCCACACGTCGCGCAATCCATATTAGGAAGTTAAAAATAATGTATGTAAGCGAAAAATAATCGCGGCGCGGCGCGGATATCGAAATCGGTGCGAGCGCACGTAGTACGTGCGCTGAGAACATATTGGCACAACTGATCGGTGTTGACATTACCATTACCTTACTATCAAATTAAATTACTAGTGATCAATAAACTAGATTATAATAACACTACCGAAGACTTATAATAATTTATTACATCAAACATAATTAGGTACTATATTTATTAAAAACAAAAATAGCATTTAATGTATATACTATAGTTATTAAAATTAACCTACTTAAAATTCAAATTAATCAGATTTCATCAACATATTAAACTCTATTTTAGTCTTCTTTAATAAAATTTTGTTTCTCTCTTCCTCTAATAACTCTGCTCTTTTTTTGATTTCTTCTACTTCCAAGTGTAAAATAAACATTCACCATTAAACCTTATATCAATGTAAAATAAAATTATATCAAAAATAACTAACCCTCTAATATTTACGATCCACAACAAAATGGCTGAATAGATGTTAAAAAATTAAAAAAGACATTTTTATGTTATAAAATCATTTGTTATGTACCTGTGTCTTTAATATCTGAATTTCCATCGTTTTCTTATTTTCTAAATGCTTTATTCTTATGACTGCTTCGCGGCGAATGTAGTCAGTTGGTCTACTGCTTTGATCTTGACTGTTCAAAGTTGGTAAGTTCTTTTTGAAAATCTTGTTACGTGTGGTTTGCTCTAAAAAAAATAAACACAAATGTGAGCCAAATACAGTGAAAGTTTTGTTGTTTTTAAACTTTCGCGATTTGAACACATTATTATTATATACTACGGGACTAATCGCGCACTAAAATTACGAGATAAATAAATACCTCCTCATCCCGACGTTTCGGCCAAGTTACATCGACCTTGGTCACTGAAACAGTCTACTTGAAACATATTTAATGGGTTTATGGAGCGGAGCGAGCGATATCAATCCAGCCCAGTTGCTGATAATTCATTTTCGCCTTAATTGCTTTGACGCTTAAGTCTAAAATTGTGTAATAAAATGTCTGGTGTCTCGTTTATACTTACGCGTACGCGTAGGTACAATTTTTCTTATGCTATGACAGAGGCATACGCGCGCTGAATTCTTCTCCAGTAGCTAAATCCTCAAAGTATGAAAATGAAAGGTATTTTTATTTATTATAGTTTGCATTGTGTCAACTGTCATTACAACTTTAAATAAGAACACTAGAGTTACAATGTTTTGTATATCTACATATTAATGTCATTTATATACTTACATAATACGAAAATGTAAAAGAATTTATATTTGCTTAAAAACACGAGAATTCCATATCCGAAACATGGTTTCCGTCCGATCCGAAACAAGATTTACCCCAAGCGAGCTGTGCTTGTGTTGCTTTAACTAAAACAGATAATATCAAATATCTCGGAGTACAAATAGACTGTCTCCTCAATTGGCAACCCCAAATAGAAAACCTATCGTCACGAGCTAGACGCCTCATATACGTTGTCAAGAAGCTTAAGGCGGGTACAGACTGCTGCAACGCAACATGCAATGCAACACGAAACGAGCATTGCATCAGTGTAGACGCGGGGCGCGCACAACGTGCGCACGAACCGCGCATGTACCTACTCACATCTGTTTCCGAGATGCGCGCGAACGGATCGCTCAGTCAGTCTGCAAAAGAACACGCAAAGGAATGGATCGTGACGACCAATTGCGGGCTCTGATGATAGTCAGTGCTTCATTATTAATAGTGAATCATGTGATAAAACGCAGAAGACATCGACGTTGGTGGCGTACAGAGTTGTATAGTCAGAGAGCTGGTGCAAAACTAATGGCCGATATGAGATTAACTGGACAATTTCAAAATTTCTTAAGGATGAGTCCAACGACATTTGAAGATCTACTCAGATTAGTCGGACCAAGAATTTTTCGGAATCGCACACAGTTAAGGGCTCCAATTTCAATCCAAGACAGACTGGCAATAACACTTCGTTTTTAGCTAGTGGTGACTCTTACACAAGTTTACAGTATACCTTCAGAGTATCAAAACAAGCCATAAGTGGCATTATTACAGAAGTATGCTCCGCCATAATTGAGGAATTAAAAGATTATATCAAGGTAAGTTTTATTCTTAATAAGTCAATTAAAGAACAGTATTATCACATCAAATCATTAAAGTCGTCATAGGATTGGTTAGATTCTAGTGACGTTACAGACGATGGCTGTTGGTTCATATATTCTTCGTTCCTTGCCGTGGTATAGCCATAGCGTCCGGCTTGATTTGTATCTGGAGTTTGCGCGGAAGGCGAGGGACGATTAAATCCGGAAGTTCCAGGACGATTAACATATCCGGTCAGATCCACATAATCTTGTCCTTTCTTCTGTGATGCATAATAGGATTCTTGGTATGAACTGGGGTAGTTATCCTGCTGTCGATATGATGATTCATAATAACCTCTGTCAGCCTTCATCAAAATTTCAAAAATTCCATGTTCGACCGAATTCCTGGTTTGAAGGGAATAAGTATTCATTTTAGCTGATATATAGGAAGCGAAAGTTGTAGTTAAATCTGGAGCGCCTGAATTTCCCAACTTATTGGCAGTAGTTTGTAATATGCCCACTACATCGGCCAGTACACTGCTGCTTTCATCTTTTTTTGCTTGTTTAGCTCGCGTAGGTTCATACCGTGTACGTGGAGTAGCAAATTCGTTCTGCAGATTTTCTTCATTAATCGGTTGTTGAACCGCCTCCTGAAAAACATAAAAATAATTTATAACTGTAGGTCCCATCTCTTGATATAAACTACTAGATAGTAGATATAACTCTCCAGGAAGGTAGGTATCGTGGCACCGATGGACAAATGTCGAAACGACTAAATATTTAGTTCGTTTTTTAGTCTAGTTCAATATAGCTAGCAATAAAATCAAGAGATGCTCACTATAATGGCACCTCAAAAATTGTCACCAGCGAGTGTTGGGCTACTAAGTACAATGACTGTCTCGTAGGCATAAATTAAATAAAAGTTTTTTGTTTTAGCTTCCAACGACAGAAGAAACTTGGTTGAACATAAGCAAACAGTTTGAAGAGAAGTGGAATTTTCCACACTGTTTAGGGGCACTGGACGGAAAACATGTTGTGCTTGAGGCACCTATCAAAAGTGGAACTGAATTCTACAACTATAAAAACTTCTTTAGCATCGTTCTTTTTGCTTTGGTTGACGCCGATTATAATTTTCTATTTGTAGATGTGGGATGCCAAGGAAGGATTTCAGATGGTGGCATCTTTAAAGATACAAAACTCTGTGAAATGATAGAAGATCGTACAATAAACCTTCCATCACCTGATTCACTCCCACGGAGACATATTCCAATACCATATTTCTTTGTGGGTGATAGTGCCTTTGCTTTAAGTGAAAATCTGATGAAACCATATGCTGGGGCACATCCAAAAGGCACTTCAAAGAGAGTATTCAACTACAGGCTAAGCAGAGCCAGAAGAACTGTTGAAAATGCATTTGGTATCATATCGTCTGTCTTTAGAGTTCTCAGAAAACCAATGCTTTTACAGCCTGATAAAGCTGAGCTAGTGGTTATGGCAATTGTCCTTTTACATAATTATTTGAGACGTCACTCTAGAAATACATATATGAATGACACTGAAGATGAAGTTACGAATGAAGACACACGTAGGCAAAATAATGAAGATATGAGATCACTACTACCTATGAGAAATATTCCTCGACGATCGCCTGCACATTTGAATGCGATAAGAGATGAGCTCTCCGATTATTTTATGAAAGAAGGGAAGGTTCATTGGCAAGACAGATGTTCGTAAAAGAATCAATCCAGTTTTACTTACCGTGTTCGTTCTCTTTCTCGGTTTGTTACGGTTGTCCAAGAACTTCAAAGAATCAAAGGCAAACCATCGACTTTTGTATGTCTCCAAGGCACCTGAAAAAATAAAATAATAATCATGAAAAAAATTAAATAAAAAACATAATTCAGTCAGTTTTAAACATAGTTGTTTTTAAGTAAACTTGACTAATAATAATTAATAATATTTAATAATTAATTTGTGATTTCAATCCATTAAAATATTGTAGTTGTTGTCAAAGTTGTCATTTTGTAGAGAAAAAAGCCAATTTCAATATTAGTCGGCTATGCCAATTTACATTTCAATACACAAACATTTTTGCGGTTTCCAACCTACGATTGTACTAAGAATAAAGTATATGAATAAATAATAAATAGTAAATTATTATTATTTATTTACCTTTTCCTGTTCCTTTCGATTTCTTTTCCTTCGCTTTTTCACGACGGTAGGATGATAAAATACTAATCATTTTACTGTAACATTTTTCTTGTGTTGTTTCCATCAAATTAGCAATTTCCATCCATGCATCCTCTTTAAAATGTTTTTTATAAAAATTCTCATGTTGTGGATTCCACAAAATTTCCTTTGATCTGTACACTTCAATTAATTGAAGCACTTTTTCTTCACTCCACGTAAATGTAACCGCCTCCTCCGCCGCAGTAGCGTCGTCTTGTTCCATGTTCGCGCGCGTCTAGCCGTACACACCACACAACCTGTCCACACTGACGCTCCGCGCATACTGCGCGCCTCTTTGTGTTCGGGGAAAAAACCGACAAATTTCGGGTCGCTACGCGCAAGAGTTGCAACAATCTGTTCGTGCGCGTAGTAGACGCGGTTCGTGCGCGCAAGGCGTCTACACTATGGGAATTCTGTTACTTTACATGATACATTGCAGCAATGTGGACGTCAAATTCTTGCATTGCATGTTGCATTACATGTTACATTGCACCAATGTGTACCCGGCTTTAGATCTTCTGTGGATCTCAGTACTCTTAAACTAGTCTACTTCTCGCTGGCTCAATCCATTCTGACATACTGTGATACTGTTTGGGGAGGTGCCTGTGCAGAAACACTCATAAGGCTAGAGAGAGCTCAAAGAGCCATTCTGAAAGTTATGATGAAAAAACCCATTAGATATCCTACAAGCACTCTGTTCAAGGACGCCAATGTATTGACTGTTAGGCAGTTAATAATTTTTCATATCGTTATGCGAAAACATAAGCAGTTGCCATATGACCCAGACAAGGTCAGTAGAAGACAAAAAAATGTCTGTCCCATCTTACCTCACAGAACCAGATCCGCTAGCAGACATTTCAACCATCTTTCCACTCATCTGTATAATTTAATAAATAAAAATCTTAACATCTTCCCTCTCACTTTAAGAAAAGTCAAATCTTCTGTTGAAGGATGGCTTAAAACATTGACATATCATGATACCGAAAAGTTACTCAGTATTATAAGCTAACAGACACTCACTCACTCACACACATACACACACACACACACACAAACACACACACACACACGTGTAACACTGCAAACCTTGACTCTTATGAGATCTCGTGTATTGTAGTGTTACATACACACACACACACACACACACACACATGCACTCACACATGCACACACACACACACGCTTTACGGCATACACGAAGAAACGAAGAATTTGAATTTAATTTAAATACGATATCTATGAATGATAATCTATGTCAAATCATGACAACATTTTTATTAAAAACTTTAAGTGGGTACTTGATAAATATATATGTTTGCGATTATTATCATATGTACGAATATTTAATAGCCGTTATTATTATTCGGGTACCTACCTATTTATTTAACACTGATAATCCTAATATTATTATAACTGTAAAAAATAAAATATTGTTAGATATTATTATTAATATATGTTTCTTATGCTAAAGCTATAAGAAATGTAATTGTTGTATATTATTATTGTTTGAAATGCTAAATTCCAGAGTATAATGAGTAAGACCTAAATATTTAAGATCACAATGGAGGGCTCTGGCGTCTGTAACACAGTTTCGTTACTAGTACGGACGCCAGCCAGTCATTTATAAAAACAAGAATTTGTACCTAACTTGTATCTCATTTTAAATGCGTCAGAATATTGTAAATCAAATTATTGTACAGCTTGTAATCCTTTGGTTCAATAAAGCATTTTTATTTTTTTATTATTTTTTTTATGGTGGTGAATTTTTATTTAATGGCAGCCCAGTCATCAAACAAAGAGTAGTTGTGAAAAGTAATCAAGTAACCGCGATTTCAACTACAATTAGTAATCAAAATATTTAACTACTTTTATGATTATTTTTTGTAATTTGTAACCGTAACTACTAACTTCAATATGTAATCGTAGCGTAGTGTTAGAACAAGAGTATTAGGGTGGTACATGGATAACAAGGAAGTTCCTCACATAACAATCCGACTACAGCGGGATCCTTCTCTATGAGCTGGAATCTGAGATGAATACTGTAACTCTAGTATTTACTTCTATGATAGAGACATGTAGGGTAGGCGACAGTCTACTGATCCATGTATTTGACCGAAGATAGGTACCCAATTCTAGACTGGAATACTGATACTTTAAGAGAGCCTAAAGTCGAGATGGCATCTTCAGGAGACTAAGTCTAATCTGGTTAGGGGACACAAATACAAACAAGAACATTATTCATTACATTTCACCTTTTATTGTTTTTAACCTTGGCTATAGCATTTAGTTTAACTCGTTAGGCAATCTGGAACTGAATGGTGAATGGCTTACGTTTATGCAAGTTTAACAAGTACCATATCAACAATCACTATAAGTTATATGTATTCTATAGTATAATATTGGTGAAACGTCTTCTGTGATCTAAGCTCAGCACATGTAATATACGTAATTATAAACCGACCTAATAGCAAGCACTTTCAAGTTATTTCTTAGCGTCCTAAGGCCCCATAGTTTTGTTTCAACATCTAACCCTTTACACGTTCCCTGTTCATAATAATTAATGCATACTTAACTCTGTGTTTTCCTTCCAAGTATGATGTACCTTTTTTTAATAGTTTTTTGTTAGTTTTCCATATTTCTTTTTCCTTCACCACCGCGTTCCTCCATGTTCCCTCGTTTTTCTTCCCCCCGTGCCCCCTTATCTTCACATTCCTTTTTATTTGAATAATGTGATAAAAATCATATTTACTTGCATGTCACTACTTCGTAATTTCGTAATTTAATTTAGATTGTGTTTTATTAATAATTTATTTGTATAATACTTGTAATTCTTGTTTTGTTTTGGTTTTCATTCCTCTAACTCTATCCGTTTTTGTGTTGCTATGCTATGCTATGCTTTTCTGAATCTGAATTTCCTAATCTGTTTTTGCACAGATTGATATAAATTAATAATATAATCTAACATCTTATAGTAATCAGAAGTTAGATTTCATTTTGCCCAACTCTGATATGTATTCACCGAGACATCCCTAGTCGGCTGTGTGAGCGACGCAGAGTTGTGCCCCCCTTGTTATACCGTATATCGGCGAGGCCGCACTGTGCAGCACGGGAATCTAACTGTTGACACTACAGCAGGCAAAACAGCTTATCGATCTGGCGTATAATAATTACATTTGACGTACAGAAGAAAACATAAAAACGGACCCTAAAAGTTTTTGGTTGTTTGTAAAAGAACAACAAGGTTCCAGGCAACAATGTAGCGAATTTCAATTTAATGGACAAACTGTTTCAGGGCTTGATGCCGCGAACGCATTTGCCTCTTATTTTAGTTCAGTTTTCTTGCCCCCAAGCTCACCAACGTCTTCAGCCAATGCTGAGCAAAAGCACGTCAAATTGGGAAGCTTTTCACGGATTTCCTTGGATGTGATTGGATCCTAATAATAAATCACTAGCAATTCGTCGTCTTAAAACTTACTCGTCGGCTGGACCAGATGGGATACCACCCTTTATTTTAAACGACTGTATCTCTACTTTGCTAGTGCCTCTTCTCTACATATCGGGGGGCACGGTAGTGCCCCCGCCAAGCCGAGCGCGAAGCAAATACTGCCGTACCATCTTTTACTGGAACCATTTCGCCGCACTTTCAGGCCCCTATTTAAAAACCTCTGGATAAGATCAGAACGCAGAAATTTTCGTCATCTAGTAAGCTATAAAATCACACTTAGAACAAAAAATTTCAAGTCTGTAGGTCATTTAGTTCCGAAGTTAAGCGAAAGCAAAGTTTCGCATTTATGACACTTACTCACTCACTCATGATCATCAAAATAGAACTAGTACTTCCCATAAACTCTGAGAGCTGAACTTTGGTACAGAGTTAGGGTTTAATGGCCATATAAAGGGAAAACTATAAAAACTAGGATAATCGAAGATCTGGAGTACCTGGTGACCCTTATTCGAAAACACAAGAGCCTAAACAAACTATTAAAGATCGAAAGATCGACATACCGCCTTTACGAAAAATCTAATAAAATAAATCAATATGCCCACGTTTCTACAAAAAGAAGTGAAATCCCACTTGAAACATTCTTTAAAAAACTAGCCAAGTCTCGATGGAGCTGCTTGTTTATCTCTAAAAAGTAATGAAATCTAGACAGAGTCGTGCTAAGTCTAAGTTTTCTTACTGCGATTTCTTTATTATAGTTAATGTTGTGTGACTTGGCCGTTGAACATTCTTTATACGTTAGTGGGTACAAGTCAATTTTGCTCGAATATAACTCAATTGTTTGGGATCCACATGAAAAAAATTATGTGCTTATATTGGAACGTGTGATTACGTGTGCAGAGGAAATTCACGCGTTATTTGTATAAAAATCTTTACGGATATTATCCTTTCTTGTATCCGTCCCTCTTTGTCAACGGTATGGTAGGAATTAATACTCTAAAACTGCGGCGAAATTGCGCGATTATGATACACTACTATCAGCTGCTCAATGGCCGAATCGATAATCCTCGTGCATTGGGTCGCTGCTCGCTGGCGGTGCCGGACCGGCCGCGCCACTAGCTTGAAGAGTGCGAGTGCTTTTCCAGATGCCACCCGTGCCCACGACACAGCTCTCTATGCTTCTACGACTCGCGTCATTAATCTGCTTAACGATCTGATTGCTCATACACCGGATATCGACATATTTTGTTCTAACTTCAATGATATGTTAAACGCATGCATAATTTTTTTTAAATTGATAAGTTATTTTTTATTAGTAATTGTGTTATTTTTTTTGTGTATATTTCTGGCTTTATATGCATGTTGGCTAGTCTAGGCTGTAAGCATAGTAAGTAATTGTTGTAAAATAAATAAATCATGAACCGATTTTGATAATACTTTTTTTTGTAAATCATAAATTTTAGAGGTCCCTTTTAAAGTTTTTCGAAATCGGCAGAGTAGTTTTTGATAAATGTACAACAATGTAAACAAAACGACTACGCCGAAGATACATTGATTTGCCACTGGCATAATACGAGTATGTGCACCTACATTTTGGTAATGCAATTCAGTTGGAACAGTATTTACAGTTTTTTGGTAATTCTCTGATTCCAATACTCTTACTTTCTTAGAAACATGATTTCCCAAAGAAGATGTCCGTTTCCTGCTGCTGTATCCTGCGATCCAACCTCTGGCAATTCTCAATGTGTATTGTTGAATAGCCCTTAGGCATTTGACAGGTCGCCTGGAGCCATCTTTCTGTGTTCTTGAAACATAAGTAGTTCCTATTTTGGGATGAAAAGCAGTCGACAACATCAGTACTTCTTTTGTGTCTTGGCACACTACATATGCCACATCATTCTTTGTCCTCCACTTGAAGTTTCCTTTCAAGTGTTTGTTCCTTTTTACCATAGATGGTAAATCAGATCGATTTTTCCTAACCGTTCCAGTGGCATATAAATAATTCTCGTGTAAGTACTGCATCAAGGCAGTCTCAGTAAAGAAATTATCGAATGCGACATGTTTTTCAAATTCTTCTTCTATAAGTTTTCTAATTAGATTCTTTACGACCTTGGCTCCCAAACCTGTCTCAGTTCCTTGACCAGTTTTTCCTGGTCCTTTCAAGTTTGTATAAGTATTTTGTTTTACTTTCACACCGACACCACACTTCATAGCCCCTTTTGATGTACTTCAAGAGCATATATTGCTTTAGGCTTGATCTTCCCTTGAACAGAATCATATTTTTTTTATAAAAAAATCAATTACTTACCATTTTTCGAATATTGATGACTAGCTTGAGACCCGCGGCTTCGCCCGCGTTGTCTTAGTACATAGGTACTTACTAAAATGAAAATAGCCCGCGGTTTGATTAACGTTGTCTTTGTACTTGCTCATAACAATATCTAATAGTCCGCGATATGGCCCGCGTTGTCTTATTACTTCAAGTCTTGATAAAGGTCGCCGAATGCGACCGAAACTATAGTCGTTACGACTATCCCCACACGTGAGTTCAGTCCCGTTATATATAATATAAAATGTGTGAAAACC
This sequence comes from Hypomecis punctinalis, assembly GCA_949316475.1. Lineage (NCBI taxonomy): Eukaryota > Metazoa > Arthropoda > Insecta > Lepidoptera > Geometridae > Hypomecis > Hypomecis punctinalis. The sequence goes on from CASGGB010000033.1 coordinate 115,928, forward strand.
ACGTTAATTTCCATAGTAAAATACTTACTTGCAAGGATAATGCCCACGGTTTGGCCAAAATTGTAATAATATTTGCCTATAATGATCATAGGTCACGGTTTGCGTATTATTAGTACTTGCTTAAGATGGTTATTTATAGCACGCAGCATGGACTGCGATGTCTTAATACTTGCTTAAAATTATAAAAGCTTGCCGTTTGGCCTGCGTTGTCGTATTACTTACAATGATAATAGCCCATGGTCTGGCCCGTGTTGTCTTAGTACTTGCTCAAAATGATAATAACCCACAGTTTGGCCCACGTTGTTTTAGTACTTACTTGATTAAAATAACAGCCCGCGGTTCAACCCGCGTTATCTTGGCATTTGCTTATATCTAATACTTCGTGGTCTGGCCCGCGTTGTCTTAATACTTCCTTAAAATTATATTAGGATGCCGTTAGCCTGCGTTGTTGTATTACTTGCATTGATAATAGCCCACGGTCTGGCCCGCGTTATTTTCGTAATTGCTTAAAATGATAAAAACCCACAGTTTGGCCCGCGTTGTCTTGGCACTTACTTAAAATAATAGTATCTCGTGGTTAAGCCCGCATTAGGCTCGATTATGAAGGCGCCATCGTAATAATAATAGCTAATTAGCATAATTATTTCTGTTTCATTTTCACTTTAGGCATTCCATAGAGAGAACACTTTTTATGTTGCTATTATATTTACCATGGCGCCTTCATAATTGAGCCTATTATCGTACTACTTGCAAGGATAATGCCTACGGTTTAGCCTGAATTGTATCAGTATTTGTCTAAAATAGATAGATAGATAGATAAACTCTTTATTGCACACCAAGAAATAAACACAAAAAAGAAATAAATAAAAATAAACAGTGTAACAATGGGCGGCCTTATCGCTGATAGCGATCTCTGCCAGGCTAAAATGATAATAGCTCAAGGATTAGTCTGCATTATCACAATATTTGCTTATTTAATTTACTTGTATCTAAAGCTTATTGCGGAGTACGTGAATTTTCGGATGATAAATTGCCGAATTTCTGAAATTAACTCAATAATAAATAAAAATATAAAATAAATATTGGGGGACATCTCACACACGTTCTCTGACACCAAACTAAGCAAAGCTTGTGATTTGGTTGGCAAAGACTGATATACTACGTATACATTAATAACACCCAGACACAGAGCAGACACATATGATCATCACATAAATATTTGCCCTGGGTGGGAATCGAACCCACGCCTCTTTGACCCAGGAGTCAAGGGTCACAAACCACTGAGCCACCGAGGCAGCCAATAATAATAATTGTATTAGTAACTACTCGTATGTAAGGAATTTCTTACTACTGGCTTTTCATTGATGGAAAACATTGAGGCAACTTGTTTAGGTACGTCCGTAGAGAAAAAATCAATGTCGTTTGTGGATTCAGCAACCCGCGCTCGGTCGGCGGCGTGATGGATATGGCCCAATCACCCTTCGCGGGTAGGTCTATGTTCAGTAGTGCACTATTAATTAAGGCCGGTACAGGTATTCGACATGTTTCATTAAGTCATTAGAAATTTAATTTTCCAGGCAAATGAAAAAATGGCATACAAGTAGGTACCTATATTTTATTTTATTTGAGGAACACATAGTGTATATCTAGTCGTCAGGCATGTTCTAGGATGCTATTATACTCATAATTTGATTAACTTTTACTCTGGTATCAACCTCAAAATCACGTGAATAAAATCAGCTGTTCAACACAAAAAGTTCATCGACCCGTAACAAAATGTATGGAAAATGTAGGTAATTTTCGCTTTTCAGGATTGATCACACAGTAAAATACGCATACTGACCCGTATGTGCGCTAAGTTCAAGACTATTGACTCACAAAATAAAAAAAAATCGTGAACTATTAGGGACCCATTTTGCGCCATTTAAGAATAAATCATTATCTTAATCCTATTCTAGATACTACATTATTTATATATATATATATATCTTTAGCGGTTTGGGTTGTAGCCTAAACTGATTATTTTTTGCCATCCCTAAGGAACCCTATAGATTTTCCTGGATATTATTAGTTCCTGTATTGAAACATGCTGTGTGCTTCCTTCATACCAGATTTCAACCATAACCGTGCAGCTGGTTGGATGTAATTGACACTTTTTTCACCAACTTTGGGACCTTATTTGACCCCTTAGATGAGGAAAATTCGGAAAAACAGGAAAAAACGTAACTTTTATTTTGTTTGAAAAGCATGTTTACAAAGTTTCAAGTCAATCGGTACAGGGAATAGAAAGTTACATACAAACGAAAAGAGTCCGTTTTACCCCTTTAGAGATCGATTTTTCAAAATTTTCTCCCTTAGTGCTCCATCACGTTGTACAATGTACCTATGTTGCATATTTCAAGTTTATATCTTAAGCGGTTTGGGCTGTGGCTGTCTGTCAGTCACTCACTCAGGGAAGCCTTTTTTATAATAGATTTTGATTTTTTTTTACTACATTGCCAAGTACCTACTATAGAAATAATGACGTTCTTACTACGCAACTTTTTTACTACATTGCTAAATTAGGTTAAAACAGCAAACAGCTTGTTGCAGCGCGCCCTGGCATCGGCCGAGGTTCCGAGTGTTCTGGAGCCCCCTGGATTGTCGCGGACGGACGGCAAGAGGCCGAACGGACTAAGCACTTTAAGTATGCCGGTCTGGAATTAGCGTACGACTTTGTCCCGTTTGCGGTCGAGACGTGTTGCTCCGAAGCTCTAAGATTCGTACATAATATGGGTCAGCGACTCAGGGATAGGGTTCAACATATTTCATTGGCGGTCCAGCGCGGTAATGCCGCTAGTATAATGGGTACGTTTGGTCAGGACACTGTTAGGGGAGGTCTGTTTGACTAGTTTACATTCGCCATGTAAATTAATTATTATCTATTTGCTTTAAATGTATTGTAATTAAATGTATTGTATAATATTGTAAGTTTATAATTATGTACAATTAATAAATGTGTGACATACGAATAAAATGAAAACGTTTTTAGTTGTAAAAGTAAAGAAATAAAAAAATATATAACGAGATTTTTTTTTTAATTTTAATTTGTCACGTGGAAATCATAAAAACAATTGCGTTTTCGTGATAAGCACAACCGCGTGTTGCATTTAATGCACATTATGGTTGAATACCCTGTCTTGCAAAGACGGCAATGACATTTTTCTTCAATAACAGGCAGGTGACCAATCTCATCGTATCTGACGTCATGCACAGGTCTTGATACCACAGCTTTTCTTAACTTTTCAGTTATTTGAGGTGTATCTATTTCCACCCTAGTTTTCTGTGATAGTGCTAGAAATACATCGCTCCGAAACTGTTTCAGGGACAGAGTATTTTTTATATTCTTTTGCGCGCAATGCCTTTTGTAAATAATCCAAGCGTTATTGAGACAAATGTCTATCATTTGCGCAAAGATACCCATGAACCATCTGCGGGTTTTCATGGGAGTTCTATATAGTGACATCAACATATCCGCTAAATCCACCCCGCCCATGTGCGCATTATAACATTTAACAATATTAGGACAGTCTACGTCTGTCCTGGCACGGTGCTCCTTAGAATATCTCTTTATTTTGGTGATGGGATAGGCATCAGCATAGGAACTTGCCAATGTTACTGGCCTGTCGTCGTGCCATTTCACCAACGCGACTTTGGTTTTGTTGCATACGATTTGGGAAAATGAACCCCGGCCTTTTTTCTTCAGATCTTCGTCACTCTGTAAGGCAGTCTCGCTTTCACGCAATCGGTTCGCCCTGATAGAGCCGTGGCTAAATATGCCCAATTCATTACGCAGATAAATGACTAACTCCAGCGAAGTGTAGTAGTTATCGAAATAGACAAAGCAAGGTCTATTAGTGGTGAACTTGCAGAGGGCTACCACAACTTTGGCACCAAATCCCAACGCTTCTTCCTTTTCTGTAAATTGCATGTTGTGAAAAGTATTTTCTCTTGCATACAAAATGAAATCATATATGTACCCGGACACCCCGGACCTGACAAATGCTTTGAAGCCCCACTTTTTTGGCTTTCAGGCGTTATACCGACGGCGATTACCGGCTTTCTTTCCTTTGTAAGGGAGAGTCATTTCATCTATGCTGAACTGACATTCTTCACCCGCAGCCCGAACGGATATGACCGGACTTTTTCAACCACTGAACCAACCTTGTAAAATTAATCTGTACTTTCTTCAAATGTTTTCGTAAAATGAATGTATCTCCGTATTTGTTGGTACCTTATTAGTGGCATGATTTCAGCAACCCGACGATATCTCAGTTGCAAGCTCCAATAATCCAAGTAGCTAGGCATCTTTATCATCCTCATGATGATGTGAATAGCTATAAAGTAGTCTTTTTTAGTTACATTTATAGATCTAAATTCTCAACTAAGTAAATGTTTGTCTCTTCCACAATATCATCAGTGATGTCTCCAGAAAAAAAACATGTTAAAATAATCACGTGGTGTTATTTCTTCAACAGGTGGGTCCGAAAAGTGAATCGGCTCGACGGAAGCTCGGTGAGCAAAATCTGTTTTTGTCCAGTGGAATTGGACAAAAATGCGCTTAGATTTCTTCGCAACTAAGCGTGGCCGGGTAGTGAGTGATCGTTTTCTGGATGTAGTGGCTTGTAAAAGACGTTGTTGTGGACGTTGCGATGTTGTCGGGGTGATGAGTGCAGACTGACCTTGTGGGGAAGGAGCGGGTGGTGATGGAACTGCTGGTGACTCTATAAACGGCACTTGTGGTGTTGGTAGAAAAGGAATCAAAGATGTGGATGGTAGGGGGCTGTAATTAATTTCGTTTTCAGAAGGGAATACCTACTTTGAATTATTGGCAAAAGATGCATATCCTGGTCTTTATTAGAAAAAAGTTTTCGAGTCATAGGAGGCAAATAACCATCATGTTCTGAATCAGAATAATGGGTCTCACAGTCCGAGTCACTGCTAAGCAAGTTCATCCGTTCCAAGGATGAGTCAAGTGAAGATGGAGTTAAGCTAAAGTACTCAATGTCTTGGTCGTTTCTTTTTGATGGTAAATTCTCTTCATTGTCTGAGACATCGCTGTAATCAGACTGCGCATTAGCCACTGGAACGAGCGCTAGAATTTTGTTAGTTTTTGCACGTTGAAGCACCTATGTAAAACAAGCACCACATGCAACCAAAAAGTTAACCCAAGCATAAACAAAGTCGTAAACAAAAGCCGTAGGGTTCTTTATTGAACTACGGAACCCTAAAAACCCAAAGCAATGCTAACTTATAAAACTCATGAAAAAAGTTTCAAATGGAAGTTTCAATGGAAAAATATGATGGATTTCTTCATGATTTTGGCAAGTGATTTATTTGCAACAAACACAAAATGCACTTCTTTGTAGGGTCATTGGCAAAGTGACTAATTTACAACATTCCGGTTAGAAAGCTTGTCAAAATGTTATTTGTACCCAATTTTTTACTGACATCATTTCATTTATTCAATATCATTAGAATTCAACAAACTATCAACACTGCCACCGCTAATAATAAATAAATTCAAGAAACTTACTGCTTTGTTGTTCACTCGTCGCGACATGACAGACGTTTGATGAAAAGTGATGTGCAATAGCCAAAAACGAACCGGTTTTTATGTTTCAGTGATGTGCCATAATCTATCTTTCTAATAAAATCAGTAATTTCTGAAAAAAAATAATTACAATGATGGCAATTCGGCGACATTCCACGAAACTATAACTAGTCGCACTAAAATTTTTAATTTAGTGCAAAACTAGCAAAAAGCTATTCGGTGTTTTCTTCGAACTTAATTAAAACCGATTTTAGTCGTCCACCATAAAGAACTAAGTTAAGTAACGCCAGTTACGCCATCTAGTGTTGAGCAGCAATATTAGTTCGGAAATAGTTCACTAGATGGCACAAAAAATTAATTACTGTTTTTATTTTATTTGTGGCACATCTATAACTGCCAAGGATTTAGTATTACATCCATGATAGCTGCTCCCAATATGTTGCCATATCGATAACAAGTGCTCTTTTCTATTATAAGTTTCATGTCATACTTAAAATCTGTTACGATGATTTTGATTTGATTTTACTCCAAAAAAGGGCGCAACTCGCTTTATTTTGGAATAAAACTTTTACATTATTTATTTCCGTGGAATGCACTAGCTTTTATATCTATGATATGATTATAGGTTTGCGGTAAAATACAACTTGTTGGCTTTTATGGCAAATTTTGGTAAATTACTTTGGCAACACTTTTATTTACATTTAATTTTTCAGTTCACATTTACACAAAAACTGCAAATTCTTCGCAAAGAGTTTTTAATATCACTACGTTAGACTTTTACAAACATAATAAGAAACGCGCCAATAAAAAGCAAAGGGAGATCCATCGCTTGGAGCGATTCCACGCCAACAAGTAAGTAGATCTCTTGTTGATAAATCCTAAGTAGTCGCTAATTTTCTTTCAAGTTATTTGGATTTACAATAGTCTTTAATGAAACTTTTTCAGGTAATCAAGCAGACAAACAAGCTGGCGAGTTCTTGGCAAATCCGGCCAGTGAACTCAATGTTCTGCTGCAGCAGGGCGGTGCAGGAACCTTGAACCTCGTGGATGGTGTAGGAATGGCAGCATGTGTATGTTTTCAAATTGTTATTTCTTTAAAAACAATTCCAGTATCCCTTGTGTAACATACTACCTAAATGAATATCACAATATGGTTTTAATTTGATAAATATTGTCCAAAGGTATTACAACAGGTAATTTTTTTATTTTTACATTCAATTAATAAAGCAAGTTACTTGAATAATCCTTATTAAAGGAAACATGTTAACTGCTAATATTTATACAGAATACGGTGAAGGAAAACATTGTGAGGCAGCCTGCATACCGGGATATAGTAGCATAGTCCGGAGAAGAATTTCAATGACGTATGTGAATCCATCGACCCGCACTGGGCCAGCGTGGTGGATGTGGTCCAATCACCTTTTGTGGGTAGGCCTACGTCCTGCAGTGGACTATTATAAGGCTGATACAGTACAGTACATACATATAGCATATATATATATATATAGCATTTAATAGTAGTACATATAGCAGTATATGTATACTATTAAATTAAGTAAAAATGAATGAAAATTTTTTTTCACAGGGTTTACTGCAATCACCATCTGAGCAGACAATCCCTGCACTAAGTACATCAGGATAATGGGATCTTTCTACTAGGATACAACCTACAGCAAGACAACCTGCGGAGTCAGCCACAAGCCAGCCTGTAGCATGCCAGTTGGCACAAAGCCAGCCCACAGCGTGCCTGTATTCTGATCTGCCACAACCAAGTTGTGATAGATCCAGTCGGCCAAGATCAAATGAAGCATTAGTCCTTAGCTATTTTTTATGCATTTCTACATGGGTATCCAATGAAAGCACTTGTTAAGAGTAACTTGAAAAATAATGTGATGTCATTCTAAATCATACTAATATTGTGAATCTGTAAAGTTTGTTGGTTTGTTCCTCTTTCACACTGCAACAGAGCAACGGATCGACTTGATTTTTAGCATGGATATAGTCCAAGGGCTGGAAAGTGACATACGCTACTTTTTATCCCAAAAAAGTATGAGGTTTGTGTAGGATAGCACAAAAGTCAAAATATAGCCACGGGAAAAAGCTATATAAATCATTTCTAGTAAATCAGTATTCACCTGCTAAATATCTAATTCTTAGATGAAAGACAAAACTAATACAACTCGACAAACCTGCCCCCCTACCGCCTAAAGCAATAGCAATCGTAATAGCAATCGTTTATGACTTCATTTTAGTCATTTGGCACCGCCTATGTGACGTTAGCCATCAAAGTTGTTCATTCAACGATTGCTTTCGCAATCCGCGCAAAGCAATTGATGGCTAACGTCACATAGGCGGCGCTAAATGACTAAAATGAAGTCATAAACGATTGCTATTACGATTGCTATTGCTTAGGCGGTAGGGGGGCAGGTGTGACAGATTCCACATAAAAAATGAAGGTGTAGAATCTGTACCACCAGTGGAGCACCTTAGTGCGGCAGAGGGTAATTCACCAGATAAATTGATTATATTTATTTTTTATTTATTACACTACTGTTTAATTTATGTTGGAACAAATAATAAACCATATAAGTACATTTTTATGACGTTTTTATTATCTAGTACCTAATTAAACTTTGGCATATCAATCTCTCAATCTCAATGGTCTCTCACTATGGGCCTTATTAGTAAGCTCCAAGTAGCCCAACGAGCTATGGAGAGGGCTATGCTCGGAGTCCCTCTGCGAGATCGAATCAGAAATGAGGAGATCCGTAGACGAACCAAAGTTACTGACATAGCCCAACGGATTGGCAAGTTGAAATAGCAATGGGCTGGGCACATAGCGCAGAGGGCTGGTGACCGATGGGGTCGAAAAGTTCTCGAGTGGAGACCACATACTGGCAAGCGCAGCATAGGACGTCCAGGACGGATGACCTCATTAAGACTGCAGGATCGCGCTGGATGGAAGCTGCTTCCAACCAGTCTTATTGAAGTTCCATAGGGGAGGCTTATGTCCAGCAGTGGACGTCCTTTGGCTGATGGATGGATATCAATCTCGCTTCTAAATAGAAATCTTGATCTTCATCATGAGTCAGATGACACATCTATCGCTCCGAGAACTAGTTAAATATGCTGCAGTTTGTCTTCAGTACCATCCTCATTGTTATCTGAAATGTGATTTAATATAATTACTGTTTAATGTTTGCTGGAAGAAATAATACCTAAACCATATTAGTAGGCATATTCATGTTTTTATTATGTACTAGCTGACCCGGCCACGCGTTGCTGTGGCTAAATAAATTAAAATTGCGACTATAATTTAAGATTTAAACTATCTATCTCTCAAGTTGGATCGAACTGCACATGGTGTGCGAATTTTATTATAATCGGTTAAGTGGTTTAGGAGTCCATTGAGGACAAACATTGTGACACGAGATTTATATATATTAATTAAGATTAAAAAATATAGTGATTTTTGTTGGAACAAATAATAAACTATGTAAGTACATTAATACATTTTTATGATCTTTTTATTATTAGAAAAATCTAGTACCTGATTAAATTTTTGGCATATCAATTCAGCTTTCGACAGGAAATCTTGATCTCCATCATATCTCTTCTATTGCACCAAATGCTGGTTCAATTTGCTACAGCTCATCTTCCATACCATCCTCATTGTAATCTGCAATGTGATATACAATATGATTATACAGATAATTATCAATCTTTATAAGTTTGTTAAGCTCCGCTAGCGGAGCAACCACTAATCCTTTATCCATGAGTTAATTATTGTAAGGATCTATCTGACTGTTAGATAATTAGGTAATTAAGGACTTATCAAATGGTTTGAATAAAAAGAGTTCTCTGTCATTGCAGTTTGTCAGCTGGCGTCATTGGGAATTTGATGATTTTAGGGCACAGTTGTGAGACGATTGCATTACTGTGACCTCAAGACATCTGCTGATGGTTGGCTGGCTTAAGCCCAATAAACTGTCTAGGCCAACGACAGCCTGATAACTGCCTTGGGCAAAAAAGTGAATAGCACTAAGAATCCACTACAAATGATATTTGATTACAATACTCAGTTTGCTTATGCAGACATGCTGAATGGAAAACAATGACATACAACCTCTATAATTGTTTTGGGTTGCCTTCTCGAGATGTGCTTCTCAAATTAAGATCATTTATTAACTGTTGAGCTCCTGTCTTTGGAACTCTACAGTTTTTTCCTCTTCTATCAGAAAATAATTTGGAACTAGATGAACCACACAATTAACTCTCACTTGTTTAGTGAATCAAGCAAAAACAGGTGTTTGGGTTTTTTACTTACCTTTCCAATAGTTGCTGCCACAATAAATTCGTCCATATTTCAAGATTAATTGCGAAAATCGACGATAAAACACATGCAACTTCCTCAAACTAATTTTAATCGCCATGTTTTTCGTGACGACTATTTTGACATTTGACAACTAAATTTTAGACGTATATCACACTAAAATGTGGGCCGCCGAATGCACTTTGACCAAATTGAGTAACTAAAATCGATTTAGTCGATTCGACCTAAATTTAGTTTAATCGTGTAGACATCCGAATAGCAAAACCTAGTTTGACAGGACTTAACTTATTTTAGAGAAAACTAAACTATAAATGCGTGTCGCCGAATTGCTGTCATTAAGCAGTAAATTTTTCAAAGTACATAGTTGATGACTGAAGGTCTCATAAATAAATTAAGTATGCCTGTTCTTGGATACTCTCATTCTGTGTAAAATTGAAAGCTTTTCTCTTTAAGTTTGTTCAAAGCTGATGGCAGATAATAAATTAAACCTGAGGAAGTTTAACCCTCGTTTATAATCATAGAAAATCATAGCACAAAAAGCTTCCCGCCATTGTGCCAAACAAAAAAAAGAGTGACAGATAATCTTATAAATTTAAAAAAAAAATAACACATAGTTGGCCAGTGATTTTCACAAAGGTCTGTGTTGAAATTAACCGTCAATTCAAAATATGTTCACGTAAGAAGAGGTTGTACTTATTATGTGGCTGTCGATTCCTCTTTTTGTCATATTTTTAGACAATTTTGTCATATTTATAGATGTCGTCCTTCAGATTTTCTCCTTCTGTGCACTTCATACTTATTAGTTGTTTTCTTAAAAATATGTTTAAGAGTGTAATATTTATTTCTTAAGCGGTTTGTAGTTTTTCTATCATCTTCCTCGCTGTCGTTTCATCTTTAATATACTCTAGTTGATTATCCGCCTAAGATTGTATGATAATGTTACGCGCCTTCGTGTCAATTTCCTTGTATTCTTCCTGAGTTACACGTTCACATTTTGGTGAAGTTGCTTCTATAAGCATTCTTTTAGTTCCAAATAACTTTAAACACGGAACAGTCTGCTGTTGAAGTTTTCGCCGCTAGCCGCTAAATATCGGGAGTGAAATTGGGAGTGCAGATAACGACGTCATATTTTTTTCGTTTTTGAGCTCATGAGGTATTGATTATAATTTGCGAATTTAGAGCTTTGGCCAATCCGTTTTTTGCGAAGTAGTCCAATAGGTTTTCCCGTATTAAAAGATACGAGCGGCGCATGGAGAAGTTAATTCTCTTCCCACCAACGAATTTTGTCACAATGCTGTTCGAACGTAGTGCATCATTGTGCACAATTTTTTTTCGGTACGTACGTCCTCAATAAGGCTGCGCGTCTTCGATGCAACTACCAGTTTCAGCCAAAATTGCATTGCAGAATTTTTTTTCCAAAAAATGTGAGCTTTGTATTGTACCAACATTGTTACAGTAATATTCTTTGCTAATATGTTAATGGTTGCCAAACGCTTGTAAAGGCGAATTGCTGACATCAGTATCTAGCATCCGCATTGCTTCGTTTTTGTTTAAAATGTATTTTCTATTCTTATTAGCTGTATACGCATAGTCATAACTTTTATCTGGACTCGGAGGTGTTTCAGGTCTTTTAACATAGCTCTGAGCTATTTGCACATATTGCTCAAATTGTGGTTCCAGCAATCATTTTTTTCACCATATGGTCGGGATACCATATGGATCAGCAGTTAATATTTTTGACCAAGTCGAGGAGTCGCCATATCCTATAATTTTCGCATATAATATAGGCCGTACATGGCGAAAGATTGTTTGAAACCTTCACAAATAAGCTCTGACTCTATGCTGAATGAAGAGCTATCAAAATTTTTATAGCATACGTGCTCCTTCTGCTGCTGATTTTTCTTCTGGGCTCTTGCACACACAGTACAAAACTTTATTTACTCCAATTGCACTTCACCATATTTTTGGCCAATGATGTCTGCTGCCCAGGACAGTGCTCGGTAACTGTCACCATGTCTATGAAAGAAATATATTTTTTCACTCCACTTCCGTAGATCGGTGTTATTTTTGCGATTAGCTTGCAGCTTTCATTGTGTTGACTGCTGTTTTTCATTAAAAACGCGAGCCAGTAACCATAGCACAAGTCATTCACTGCAACTTTGTTGTCCTTGTTCTGGTTTCCTGAATTTAAAAGTTGCTTTGAAATATATATTTTCAAAACAGTTCAAACACATTTTATACTTGGCGAGTGCTAGCGCGCGGACCAACTTGATAAAGGTCGCCGAATGCGACCGAAACTATAGTCGTTACGACTATCCCCACACGTGAGTTCAGTCCCGTTATATATAGTATAAAATGTGTGAAAACCACGTTAATTTCCATAGCAAAATAGTTCAGACACAGTTCACAATGTTCACATTTTTACACCTTGTATAATAGATCGCTGCATAGAGACATAACAACGTTCAATGGTGTAGTATTAGTTTCATCATTATTCTTTCCTGCGTATACATTTATTTTAAATGTGTACCCAGGAATGCTACACAACTTGAATTCCTTAATACCATACTTAAGCCTTTTTGTTTATTATAATGCCGAAAAATGATTTGTCCTCAAAAAGGCACTACGCTCTCATCTATGCTGATCTCTAAGGAAGGTGTATAGTTTTTTGGAAGTTCCTGTTTATTACTTCGAGTAAGTTCTCAATCTTGTGTAATCTATTAGACTTATTTTCTTCGTCCTGCTGAGAAAAGTGCAGCATTCGCAGCAGCAGCTCAAATCGGTTTCGACTCATTATTGTTCGTGGAAAATTCTGCCCAAGTGCAGGATCTTCTGACCAGTAGTCGGATATTTGGGTAATTTTACGATTTCCATGAAAATAATCAATCCGAAAAATCGTTTCATCTGTGCTGTGGTGGATGTAGGGGTCCACTGGCGAATCCGTGCCAATTTAGATGCTAAGTCAGACTCTGATTTTTTTATAGCAAAGCCATTCGTATAATCGGCCACCATTTCAAATATTTCGTTTGGTACTAAAAGATGATAGAAATCTGCCGGGGTCTTATCGATCATTCCTTTTGCAACTCGTGAATCTAGTCCTGGGAATTCAGTGTACGGGATAATCCGACGTTGATTACCTTTTGGTTGGTGCCACACGGTAGAGGACGCAGGAAGCGACGCGGTGGGACCAGAACTACTCGGCACGGCATTTTTGGGTTCAATGTCGCTCGTGTCACTAATGGACAGAACTCGTCGACGTCGGTTTCGTAAAGGTGGTTGTAAGTCATAGTCTCCGTCAGACTCCAAACTTAGCTGAAAGCTACTATTGAGCAAGGAAAATTCAATATTTTCAATCTGCGTCAATACATAATTTGTTATTTCAAAATCATCCTACCACAATTTACAGTCAAGATCGATGAGTCAGGCAGGATACAGTTTATTTCACTTTAGAGGTAAAGCAGGGTAAAACTTTGACTAAAACAATAGATAAGTACGCGCGTGACCTTGCGTGAAATTATTCTCGATGCTACTGGTGCGTGTCAATCAAGCGCAGCGCTTCCGGGTATATCCCAGAGGTGCGCGCGGGTGTGGCCGGCGCTATGACGCGGCCCGGAGGGAAGGAAATACAGATTTCTAACGGCCGTGTGCCGTGGTGGGCACCGGTGAGCGACAGCTATTATTTTGTAATTTATTATATTAGTAACAAAAAATATTGATTTATATGGGATTTCTCACTATTTTGAATCATATGAGGCAATAAAAATTATACCTATGTAAAATTTGTCGAAATCGCGAATCAGCGTCGGCCCACAAGGACAGTATAGTGGAGGCCACCGGTGACCACCATGGCGTTCAACGTATTAAAAAAAAAACTCGGGTAGCTCGTACTCTCAGTGCTGCCAAACAAGTTGAATAACAAAATCTTTAGCGAAAGAGAAGACTCCTTGACTTTATTCTCAAGACTTCTTCCTCGATCGAGTAGAATAATATGAGTTAATTATTTTACAGCAGATTTTTTTACAGATCGTCCTGAGTAACCAAACTGGAACCCAGTGGCGATCAAACAATACAAACGTAACGCTTTACTTCTATAAACCTATGTATGCCTCCATCAGTTTTCTAGGTGAGAGTCAAAGGAATTAAAACTAAGATTAATTCTCTGAACCTTTGGCAAACACTATTTCCTAATCAAATGGGTAGATGAGTGCTATCGCTTCAAAAAAAAGGACAAGGAACGAGGTCACCTGCAGGTATGTGCTTGTTGCTAATCCAAATCCCGTGGCCGCGCTCAGTTATGGAGTAGGTTAATCCGCCATCCTGTGGCCGCGTTCAGTTGTGGAGTAGGTTAATCCGCCATCCTAAAACGTCTTATCGAACGGCGTCATAGCCCATCTGCGTCACAGAAACGTAGGCGCTGTGCCGCCCGTCAGCATAAAAGACCACGAATGCTCTCTGTAAATCAAATGACACAATCAACTAACAGATTCTTTATCAGACGGAAAATAAAACGCAATACGCGGAAGTGTGACACGTATACACCACATCACATCACATCACATCGCCCACCTGGTCTTGATTTTGATGGCGACGCCGAAATGAATCGACGTACCAATCGTCCTGCTTGCGCTTTTTAAGCTGCAACAATAATGAAAAGAAATAAGCAAAAATATTTGGTGAAAATGCCACGACATGAATTCTTCAAAGAAAACCATCAGTGAATCATTCGTGACTGAAAAATCACCTGCCTATAGGCCAAAAACGGCAAATTGCTCTCAGCAGATGCTTATAGTGTCATGGCGAAATCACCACGTACCCAATCACAGCCACCAGGCTTCTCCCAAATGTCTGCATTTTCTCTTTTCTAAACGTAATTTCAAGGTTTTCATTGGTAATACGTCATCCGTCACTTTTTACATTCCCGCTGGTGTACCACAAGGCTCTGTTTTAGGGCCGATATTATTTTTAGTTTATTTAAATGACATTCCAAGACAGCCGCGTACGAGTCCCGCCTGTTTCGCAGATGATACTGCCTGTTATTCATCGTCCAATGATGAAGACCTAATTATCAGCAGACTTCAATAATCGATTGATACACTTTCAAATTATTTCAAGAAGTGGAAGCTAAAACCAAACGAATCCAAAACGGAGGCTATTATGAGTAGGTAGTTATTGAGCATTCTAAATCACTTTGGATTTAGAATTCCCAATGACTAAAAACATTGTGATCTAGAATGCTAACCAATTGGAAAGAAAAGCAACTCACTTAGTGCCGTGCCGGCCAGTACTGCACACAAGAAATAAAATCATTATCTAACCATTACTCCACTACTACAAAATGTTGTGGCCGATTGCTCAAGGCATTAATCAGTCTCTAGACCGTTTGCTCGTGTCAAATATTTGGCACCTAGAGATGATATTCCTTCACAACACATACTTTTCCTAAGTAAACTCAAATCAGCACAGTTTTGTGAAAGATTACATTGACTATTCAATGTGGCTGGTTGCTCAGAAAACATTTCAACAGCTGAATCTATTCATAGATAGTTGTTGAAAATTTTCTCACAAAGTTGGGGTGTCTTTACTGTGTTGTGGTCGATTGCTCAGGGGATGAATCAATTTCTAGGCCGTTTGCTCGTGTCAAATTTTTGACACCTAAAGATGAGTGTTCCCTCACAACACATTTAAAGCAAACCCAAATCAAAGTTAATCCTTCATTTATCACTGCACCGACTAGCGTTCAATCATACTAATTACCATCTGGAGCGCGATTCCAAACTCTACATCATGCAGTAAAATATAAAACAAATGACGACAGACGAATTATGGTTATAGATAAGGGAGGTGCATTAAATCATTGTGTATTAATTTACTGTGAGTATTAAATTATATTAGTTAAAATTGAATTCTCCGTCAGAGTGTACGTTATATATGTTTCAAAGCTAATAAAAAGGGAACAGTTAAAAAATGTTGAACGAGTATAAAAGCTATCCTCAGTTTCCATACTTTACTTCAAGAAAAGCGCGTACGAGTATCTGTACTTTTATTGATTGGTCCAAGGACAAACATCAAAAACCAAGTCAACTTGCGGATGCTGGATTCTTATACACCAGTGTTGAAGATAGAATCATGTGTTTCTATTGTGGTGGAGGTCTAGAAGAGTGGGAAGAAAATGACAATCCTTGGATGCTACATCTTCGTTACTTTAGTCAGTGTACTTTCATTTACATATATTTCTATCCTAAAAAGTGTTCCTATTATGTTAACGAGTTATGAAAAGGAGGAGGAGGATAATTTGGGAAATAAAATATGTTTTTTTTACAATTATATAACAAGTTTTTTTATTTAATTTTATAATGCCCCCAGGCTATTGTTATCGTCACAAAGATATCATGTTGTCCTCACTGCGTTCATTCTACAACTGATTCTAAAAAAACTGATCTAGACACCCAATAACCAATTGAAAGAAAAGCAACTCACCTAGTGCCGAGCCGGTCTGTACTGTATATAAGACATAAAATCACGAATTTATGCCATTTTGTCGAAGAAACTCCGGATAATCACTACTTTTAAAATTAAATTCATACAGCAATCTCAGAAGTTGCATTTAGACGAAATATGTCCGGAATCAAAAACATCTGAAAGCCGACATGGGAATCTTCTGCCTAATATAGGGCTGCCATAAATTCGGAGACGCCGACCGGGACATTTAGAACAGAGGTAGGGCAAACCATGGATGGATTATTAAAAAACCAGTAGTAATATTTGAGAAAATTTTATTAAAAAAATAACGAAGTCTTACACTACACTTTTCTTTGCCCACTCATATTTTTCAGAAGATTTGACCTTTGTCAGTAACTCCTTTTCCCCTTTAACATAATTATAAAATTCTATGCACGTCATTTTATAATTATAAATGCATTGAATGATGCTTTCCACTGTGCTTACACTGAGTGAATTTCGTTCTTTCGTCCACTGCGCTGAAATTAACGAAAACACTCGTTCCACGTGAGCATTGTGGCCAGGGATTGCAAAAATATACTGACACATTTTATGAAGATTCGCTTTTCTTTCCAGTTCTTCAGTTTTTTCAAAAAAGTATTTCCATTTTTCTTGCATATCTTTAACTTTCCATTCATCGGTCATTTCACATTCCATAAACGATTTTAAGTACATAAATTCTTCAAACATTGACTCATCCACTGCTATATCTTTTTCATTTAAATATCTTGTAGTTTCTTCTACTTGTTGCCATTGAGGAATATCATTTAAAATCATCCAAGCGAAAACATCAAATTTTGTCATAGGTTCTGTCCACTGTTCGAGATAACAGATTGCAGTGCTAAAGAAATCTCCCGTTTCTTTGTCAAATGCTTCGGATTGATTTGTATTAATTGTGCCTTCATTCTTTAGTTTGTTATTAAGTTGTCTTGTTTGATTGCCTAAATATTTATTTAGTAATCTGTCACTCAACTGTTTCTTTGTATCCTCTAAAACATTTTTCACTTCAACGATAGTAATAACTGATTTTTCAATCTTTTTTATTTGTTTTTCAATCAGAAATGCTTGACTGTGCACAAAAAGAGTGTAAAGTTCTGATAAGGGATTAGCGAAAAAATCGACTACAGCTTTTGGGGCATTTGCTTCATTAGCGAAAAATTCGTTCAGTGGCAGCCATAACTTTAGTATCCGTTCAATTGCTGGAAGTAGTGAAAGCCACCGAGTTCTGGAATGTGAGAGTATATTGTTGTAGTCTATTGCTGCATGCTCACAAAAATCTTTAAGGCGTTCCACTCTTACAGTGAATATGGAAAAATACTTGAAAATTTTCAGATCAATCGACTCCACGTCAATCGACATCACATTGGTAGCAGTGGAAGCTGTATTGTGCAGAATGTGCGCTGGGCAACCGATGCCTTCAATGTCTTTATCCCTTTCGGACCGGCGCTTAAACTACAAAGAAATCAGTAATTTTGAACTGGATTCTTAGGTAATTTGGGTCTGCAGATTACGAATTTGTAATAATTTTCCCGATTTTCCGGCGCCATCTTGGAAAATTCATATACCAACAATTGTTACATACTGGGCCCTTCATTGCCTACGTACAATTGTGAGTGTCACAGTTGTATCATATTGGGCCTAACGCTTCCATTTTTCAGTATTTCGGGAAAGATACCATTAATGAAAAGACATGAATAGTTCAAGATTCAAGATCATTTATTTGTGAAAACATGGTAATCGTGTACAACATACAAAGTCGCAAACAGGTCGAAATATAATACAGAACGCATGTTTTTGCCCATCGTGGCGCACAAATGTCACACAATTTAAATTAAAAATTTATGAAGATTATGTACAATTTCAAAAATAATAAACAAAACATAAATATTACTGAGTTATAAGATGTCGAAAAAAGTTAAATTGTAGTCAAGTATTAATGTCAGAATTTAAGATTATGTCAGATATTAGAATAATGTGAAGTGATAATGTCAAATAATATTATTTAAATTAAAATAATGTCAAATGATTTGGTTATGTAAGTAAGTTAAAATTAATGTCAACTGTTAGTAATGTCTTTGTCATCTAAAAAGTCAGTAATACGATAATAACACTTATTTAACAGTATTCTTTTAAATTCTCTTTTAAACATTTCATTGCTTAATTCCCTAATTTCCCTTGGTATTTTATTATATATAATGGGAGCCATGCAGAAAACACTTTTGGTCATCAAAGTAGTTTTAGCACGAGGTAAACAAAGTCTTGTCTTGTCTCGCCTCGTACGATTATTTACGTCGGCCCATTTTACAAATATATCGGGATTTGTTCTTACAAACATTGCAATTTCATAAATATATAAACATGGTAAGGTTAATATTTTATGTTTTAAGAAGTAAGGCTTACAACTGTCAGTTGTTTTCAGGTGATACATAGATCTAACACATCTTTTTTGGGCTTTGAAAGCAACTTCCTTATCAGTAGAGTTCCCCCAGAATATAATGCCGTAACGGAGTACTGATACAACTAAGCCGTAGTAAGCAGTTAATAATGTTTCTTGGTTTGTCTTAAATGATAATTTAAACAGTGCGTATGCCGAAGAATGAACCCTGTTACTAAGTATTTCTAAATGACTTTTCCAATTTATTGATTTATCAATGTTTATGCCCAGAAATTTTGTCGATTCTACTTCTTTTACCTCTATACCATTATGATGTACCCTTATCTTATCTTGTGTAGCACGCTGCCGAAAATGCATTATGTTTGTTTTGTCTAAATTGATTTTTAAGTTATTGTCATTTAGCCACTCGATTATAGAATTTAAGGTATCATTAATGTCAGTTTTATATGTCAAATTATTATCACATGCAATTGTTACTGTACTGTCATCTGCAAAGAGAATCGTCGGGTGAGATATAGCTTTAGGAAAGTCATTTATATACAGTGTGAACATAATAGGGCCTATTACGCTACCTTGCGGAACACCTGATGTCGGAGTTCGCTCTCGAGATCTGTATATGACTTCTTCTTTCTTATTTATATCTATTTTGGTGATTTCTGTAAACTGTTTTCTATTCGTTAGACACGACTGTATTAATTCCAGCGCTATACCTCTGACACCATATTTTTCCATTTTATTAAAAAGAATATTGTGCTGGACGTAGTCAAACGCTTGCGTCATGTCGCAGAATATGGCGCAAACTGGCTTGGTTTTGTCAACATTTGACATGACATTTATAAAATTCATAAATTGCCATATTTATAGTTCTCTTTTCTCTAAAACCTTTTTGCTCGTTACAAAGTATTTCCTTCTTCTCTAAATAGGTGTAGAGTTGGGAACAGATATACTTTTCGAATACTTTCGACAAAACTGGTATTAGAGATATATAATTATCAATGCATGTTCTACTGTTTTTTTTGTATATCGGTTTGATTATGGAGGTTTTTAGTGCCTCGGGATAAGTACCTGCGCTTATGCATAGATTCATGATGTGGCTAATAGTAAGAAAAATATTTATTTTAATCATAGACACAACTTTGTTCTAGTTTTACATTATTAATAATCAACAAATGCTTTGTAAGAGATCAAGTTTAACATGACTAAAGATCATTTTTCGTACAATAGTAATTATATTATTTAGTCTTTGTTGTGAAAAACAAAAAAAAACAGTTTCGATCTTTGTTAAGGCACAAATAAATATCACACTTTGAGCAACGACAGCGACTACGACTCGTGCAGTCAGGAGCACGACAGCACCGAAGCTGTTTCAGAGTGTCGAAGACTGGCCAGTGGTTAAATCCGTCGTACTGTCGGTCAATTGTGGGTAGAGACTTCACTCTGTATTTAGAAGAGGTAGGCATAGCAGCAAATTCCAGATCTTCTCTTGGTCTTTTTCTTGGAGGGCCATTCAGAAGGTGGTCACTAATAGATAACCGGAATGCCAACAAATCCAGGATGTCTTTAGATTTGCAATTATTGGCTTTGCAGTCAGCTCGATACTCAAACCAAGAGTTTACAATAGCCAGGTCGACTATGTGAATGATCACCTTTACAGGCCATTTTCTGGATTTTCGCCATGTTCCATAAGTCTCCATCATCTGATCACAAACATCAACACCACCCATGAAACTATTGTAATTTTTAACAATAGCTGGACATGAGACTTCTATATATTGTTTTCTTTTTTTGTCCCATCTAGATACCTGAGTTCGCGGCTCTGCTCCGAAAGTTGAAATCATGATCACTCCTTTATTATCCTTCCATTTTACAACGCTCATGATTTTTTCACTGTTGACAACTTCCTCATCTTCTCCTTTATTCATCATATGATCTTTCTTGAACCCATACAGTGTCTTCTTCTTGGTATTAAATCGATTGGCCATTAAAGTTCCTGTTCCTTCTATTTTTCTTTTAACTAACTCTTTCATCAAAGGCAATGAGGAAAAGTACCGATCGAAATATAGAAAACTTCCTTCTGGGACTGTGTTGGCCAAGCGTAATACAACAGCAGGACCAACTCCAAAATTTTCTGAATCAGGTAAGTTTGTAGTAGCGCCTTGATAAATTTCAAAGTCTAGAATTTGTCCTTTGTTACCACGAAATTCTTTAATCCTGCTGGATGAGGTTTGTTTTTTACTACTACCTTCAAGTCGCATCGACCTTCAAAAGGTATCATCTGTTCATCGATTGAATAGTACCAGCTTCTCTCGGCAATTGCAGGCATCTGTTTCGGACGGCATCGATAACAGGCTGTACATCGAATTTAATTAATTAAAAAAAATAATATCCGCTATATTATTTCCTGAAAATAAGAGAATTAAATTCCAGTCTCGCGAAAATTATGGGCATCCCCAGCATAATATCAATAGGTAATGCGGGTTTTTTAAAAGCAAGTCAGCTTCTGTGGAAATATCAGCGTATTTGAAGTAAATTTGATATTTTGTTTGTCACAATCGGATAGGTAAGTTGCGCAAATGCCTGCATTTGTATCAGCGAATAATTGAACAAAAGGTGTTAAAAACATTTTTTCAAAACTAATGTGTTACTCAATTTATATTAAGTAAAAAACAGACTGGCTGGAACAGAATGTAGTATAATGGACTGACATTCTGGCGTTGTGGTTTCGATTCTCTTCAGCCAATGCTGTTTTTGCATTCTACTAGGTAGATCCATTAAAACTTTTAATTCAAAGAATTTTTTTGAATACAATACCTAAAATAATTACATTAATAATACACATGTTTTCAGTAATGCATTATGATCGTTTTGTTGAAAACTACTTGTTAGCCACAAAAATTAGGTAAGTATTGCAACTTCATTTTTGCCGAAATGTTTGCCGAAATTAGGTCAAAGTCAGAAATGAATTCGCGAAGTATAAACCTAACATAATTCTGAACAGTTCTATCTCAAATTATACGATTACACAAAAAATCTATAAATCATAGATATCAAACACCTAGATAGACATAGATATAAAATAAGAAATTGCTTAGATAGTAATTTTAGATGAATCCTGATGATTATTTTATAACACAATTAACAAATCGTTTCAATACAGACAATGAAATTGCCATGGCAGTACAGGGCCATGCACCATTAACAAATAACATGACACTTAAGGACCGTATGTAGATATTACTCATATTCAATATATGGTGGAGCATGGTTATTTTTAATACTTTTAGAATCAATGTGAAAATTCATGATTGTTAATCATTTGTACTATAGT
This sequence comes from Hypomecis punctinalis, assembly GCA_949316475.1. Classification (NCBI taxonomy): domain Eukaryota; kingdom Metazoa; phylum Arthropoda; class Insecta; order Lepidoptera; family Geometridae; genus Hypomecis; species Hypomecis punctinalis. Next base: position 138,075 of record CASGGB010000033.1, read on the forward strand.
CGGAGTCGGGCGAAATTGGGCGAGACCGAGGTGACCTATTAATTTGCAATGATTGGACGTTTATCCATGGACGCATTCTATCTGCAGCTATTGTTGATTCATATTTTTTTGTGTTGAACCCGGGAATGCTTGAAATTACATATTGGTAGTTTCCTAAACATTTTGTCACTTTATACGGGCCTATAAATTTAGGTAGAAGCTTCTTGCTTTGCCCGTCATTACTGAAAGAGGTTTTAGTAATTTTTACCAAATCGCCTACAGCGTATTCAGTCGCAGGACTTCGTTTAGAATCATAAATCATTGTTTGACGTTCTTGGCTGCGTTTTATATTTTCCGTCGCCTCCTGTCTTATTTCATCAATATTTTTCCTTGATGTTGAGGGATCTTGTACGAAAGATTCGTTCTCCAGAGCTGAGTTTAATGCGGTTTCTTCATGCTCATTATGCACAACATCAGTGTTTTCTGTGAGCATGTTATCTTTGGGACCGTTAAGTTTAAAACCGAACAACAGTTCTGAAGCACTCTTTTTCGTCGAAGCATTAATGGTATTATTAATGCCCCACTGCACCTTATTCAGCTGTTCGTCCCAAATGCGTTCGTCTTTGCCAAAATTTTGAGTGGATAGAGCCCGGAGGATTGTTTGGTTAAATCTTTCAGCTTGACCATTTGCTCTAGGGCACGCGACTGCATTGAAAACATGCTTTATGCCCTTGTCGTTACAGAAACTTTTAAACTGAGATGACGTAAACGCAGTTCCTCGGTCTGAAATTATTCTGCGTGGAACTCCAAAATCGGCAAATAACCTTTCGAGTACTTTAATGACATTTCTTGTTTTTGTATCCCTAACTGGCCTCGCAAACAAATATTTTGTGAAGCCATCAACGACTGTCAAAATGTAGCTATTTTGTGATTTGCTCTTTACGAATGGCCCTAAGTGATCTAGGTGCAGGGTGTCGAACGGAATTTCCATTTTCTAGATGGGATGTAAGAGACCAGTGGAAGTATTGGTTCGCGCTGCGTTATCTTTGTTATACGCACAGTCAATGCAAGCCGCTACATATTTTTTTATAAAACGTCTCATTTTAGGGAACCAATATCTGCTCTGAATGAGCTCTAATGTTTTGTTAAAACCAAAGTGCCCTACATCGTCGTGATTGGCTTTGCAAATCTGCCATCTAGCGTCTTTGGGTATTGCAAGTCGGGACTCTTCGCCGACCTTTCGGTGTAAGGCTTGATTTTTAATGACGTAATTCTTTTTTATCTCCAGCACCTCTTCATTGACGTTTGGTTTTAAGATTTTGAAAATTCTGCAGAGTTCAGAATCCGCACTTTGTAATGTGAGAATCCAATTATCTACGGTAATGTTGTTTACTACAACATTACCGTCAGGGTTACGGTGATTAGGGGGGTTCCGACTTAAGGCGTCAACGTGACTCATACGGCAACCTGGTCGATATTCTATCCTAAAATTGTAGTCGCTGATTTGTAACCACCACCGTGCTATGCGGGGTATTAGATCTTTTTTTGTAAGGGTTGTTCGCAAAGCGTTACAGTCCGTGTAGACGCAGAAGTTCAAGCCTAACAAATAGGGTCGAAATTTTTTTAACGAACAGACAACATCTAATGTTTCATGCTCGTAAGAGTGAAAATGTATCTCTTCAGGTGTAGTCTGTCTGCTAAAATATGCGACGGGCTTAAGTGCTCTAGGAGAGCCCTGCCACTGCATGAGTATTCCGCCTAACCCTAACGAACTAGCATCCGTGTGAACTTCAGTGTACATCCGAGTGTACAGTGCCAAGAGTGGACGTTCTACTAGCAGATTCTTCAGACGAGTAAATGAGTCCATTTCCTCTGAACTCCACCGCCATTGCGAGTCCTTTTTGAGCAGTTTAGTAAGCGGTCTGGCAATTTCACCAAACCCTTTTACAAATCTGCGAAAATAGCTGCCCAGACCTAAAAATTGCCGCACTTCGTGGACGTTGCGAGGAACGGGAAAATCTTGTACGGCCAGTATCTTCCTCTCGCTGGGTTTTATTCCTTCCGAAGAAATTTCATAGCCAAGATATTCGATCTTTGTATCAAAGAAGCTACATTTAGCCGGATTCAATGTCAGCCCGGCCTGCTGGATCAATTGTAGAACATCTTCTAGCCTCTCTAGCCCTTGTTCAATCGTGGCTGCTGGGGCGAGAAGGTCGTCCATGTATGCGTTCGCAGAGCTGAATCGTCGTGATCCTAACAGGCGATTCATCATCTTCTGAAATAATGACGGTGCATTTGCCAACCCGAAAGGCATGCGCTTGAACTCATAGTGTCCGTCGGGGGTAACAAATGCCGTTAGTTGCCGGCTTTCTTCTCCCATCGGTATTTGATAATAGCCGGAAGCCAAATCTAAAGTGGTAAAGAATTTATTACCACTCAAATTTGTCAGCTGGTCATCAATTAAAGGTAAGGGATAATAATAATAAAAAAAAAAAAAAAAAATACCGCTGACAGGCCAAACGTCTTTTAAGAACAAATTTTCTAAATATTGTATTTTATTAGTTTTTCGAGCATTTTTCTGCAGTATTTCAAAAAGAACAACAACCAGATTATATTTCCATTCATTCATATATATTTTACAATGAAACTTTGAAAAATAGGAAGAAAAATCAGAAACAAAAATTTGACATTCAACATGACACAAGAAAATATCAGAATCCAATCAAAATACAATGTTAACAAGATCTAAGACAAAAATAACAGCGGATACAACAAGCGCACGACCACCACCATCGCCCGCCTCGTCGTCAGCTCCGAGCGCATCGTCGGGTGATGAGTTCCACACCACCCGCGAGACGAGCGGCTCGTCGAGCGACACGAGCGGGCCACGGACACCGCCGCCGCCACGACCACCAGTGCGACGACGAGGCCGTCCACCGCTGCCGGCACGCTTGGGGCCTGTGGGGCATCCTGCCCCGCCATCCGCTCCCGCTACCGGTGGCATAGTGCGTCGCATGCGATGGACTCAAGCCATTAATGAGAATTGCATGCGCGCGTACTTTGGGGCTACAGAGGGGGGAACCAACATGACAGCGTACTGTTCCAGAATGCTGCCTTTGTTTCAGGCCCTTGAACCGACCGTGGCCGTGACTGCCCAACGACTATCGGACCAAGTGCGGGCTATCCACCGGTGCAAACTGCTGGATCAGTCCGTCATTGATCGGCTCCGCCTGGAGGCGCTGCCTGCTCGTCCCACTGCTTCTTCGACGCAGGACCCGCCCGTACTTGTCGCGTCGTCAGCCCCGACAATGGCTTTAGTGCCGATGTCGGCGGCGACACTTGCGACATCACCGGCTGGTCCTACGGTCGACGAGGCAGATGACGCGAGTATGAGCGTATCTAGCCAGGTGAGTGAGCAACTGAGGAGGGCTTTGGAAGACGCAATTTCCCAGTATCGATTCGCACCCGACTCTAGGCCGCGACTGCCACGTTTTCCCACCCATAGGCGTAACTTGGCGCTTATGGGAGCCCTGAACCCTTTGCTAGTCCCGTATTTACGGGCAAGCGAAGGCTTAGTCGATACCCACTCGATCTTGTACTGCGGCGCCATCGCGGCGTGTCGCGTTGCACGTGTTAAGTTTCCGGACACTAACCGTGCACCGCGACCCGCCGGGGGTGTGCCCGCGTGGCAAATGCGGATCCAGCGGCGTATCGACTCGTTCAGGACTCTCATAGCAAAGCTAATCTGTTTCAGCCGGGGGAATAACCGCCCCCGAGTCATGCGTTTCGTGACACAGGCCTTTGCCGGGACTGGTATCAGACCCCAGCACTATTTGGCCAGTATCACGGAACGCATAGACTATCTGAAACAGAAAGTCTATGCGTGGGCAAACCGCATTCGTCGCTACAGAGAGCGTGTGGACCGATATTGGCTAAATCGCCTCTTCCAAAGTGACCAAAGGAAAGTGTACCGAGGCTGGGAGAGAACCGACCAACGTGTGAGCGACGGGCAGTTGCCGGATGCTAGCGCCATGAATGACTTCTGGCGCGGCATCTGGTCGGTGCCCGTCGAACACACGGAGGGTGACTGGATGCGTGTGGTTGAGCGGGAATGCGAGACTATCGAACCTATGGGATCTGTTTTAATAGATCCCGTAGACGTTAGTTGTGCGATCCGTATGGCTCAGAACTGGAAAAGTCCTGGGCCGGACGGGCTGCACAACTTTTGGATAAAATGGTTTCGATGCTCGCATGACCGCTTAGCCACACAATTCCAGGAAGCCCTTGAGGTTGGTTCTCTACCTAGCTTTTTCACCACCGGTGTCACCTTCCTGCTCCATAAGTCCGGTAGTACCACGGAAGCAAAGAACTATCGACCCATTACGTGCTTGCCTACCATCTACAAGCTCCTCACATCCATTCTGAGCATAAAAATTAACGCACACGTCGTTGCGCAAAACGTTTTGGCTTTCGCTCAGAATGGATGTAGGGTTGGGTCCCGTGGTACTAAGGAGCTCCTCCTCATAGACATGACCATAAGCCAGCAAGTCCGGCGGAACAAGGGAGCCCTCTCTGCCGCCTGGATTGACTATAAGAAGGCCTATGACTCAGTGCCTCATTCGTGGCTCGAGAGGATTTTAGAGTTGTATAAAATCGATACAACTCTAAAATCATTCTTAGGGTCATGCATGGGGCAATGGGCCACAGTCCTTCGTCAACCAGGTGGTGGAGACGGCTCCGTTGGCCCGCAAGACTTGATAAGGATTGACCGGGGAATATTCCAGGGTGACAGTTTGAGTCCATTGTGGTTCTACCTGGCCCTGAATCCTCTCAGCACTTTGCTGAGGAATTCAGAGCTAGGCTATCGGCTTAGCAGACAGGGTGAAGTTATCTCTCACCTGCTGTACATGGATGATCTAAAGCTGTTTGCACCGAAATACCAAGACCTGGTGGAGCTGCTAAAAACCACTGAAGTTTTTAGCAGGGCCATAAGGATGGAGTTCGGTGTAGATAAGTGTGCGGTCATGCATGTACAGCGAGGGAAAGTTGTGGATTCTCCGAATCTACAACTTTCTGAGACGATGACTATCAGGTCTCTCTCCGAAGCCGAGACCTACAAGTAACTCGGTATGTCAGAGTCGTTGGGTATATCGGCAGTGGACATCAAGAAATCGGTGAAGGAGCGCTTTTTTTGTCGCCTGACAAAAGTACTTAATAGTCTTTTGTCCGGCGGCAACAAGGTGCGCGCCTTCAATGGTTGGGTGATGCCGCTGCTGATGTACTCCTTTGGCATACTGAGGTGGACTCAGACTGAGCTGGACGCCCTGGATAGGAGGGTCCGTCGACTGCTCACTTTGCATCGCATGCTACACCCGCGCTCGTCTGTCATGAGACTGTACATTCCGCGGAAGTGTGGAGGCCGAGGCTTTTTAAATGCCAAAGACCTCCACAACCGCGAAGTATACAGTCTCCGGGACTATTTCCGAAACAGCGGGCGTGGAATGCATTGCGATGTGGTGGCAGTTGACAGAGGCCTCACCCCGCTCTCCCTGGCGAAGGAGAACTGGCGCAGGCCATCGGTGCTCAGCACCGATGATCGCGAGGCGGTATGGAGGAGCAAGGAGCTGCACGGGCGGTTCTATCGGGCCCTAACAGGACCCGATGTGGACCTGCTCGCGTCGGTGGCCGGGCTGCGCTTCGGTGACCTCTTTGGGGAAACCGAAGGTTTTGCCTGTGCAATTGCGGACGAAGTTGTCTTGACGAACAACTACCGGAAGTATATCCTGAAGGACGGTACGGTCGACATTTGTCGGGCATGCCACCGTCCTGGAGAGTCACTCAGGCATATTACTTCCGGTTGTTCTCATCTTGCCAACGGCGAGTACTTGCACAGACATAACCAAGTAGCCAGGATTATCCATCAGCAACTTGCTCTTCGATACGGCCTTGTCGAGTCTGAGGTGCCGTACTATAAGTACGCACCGGCGCCAGTTCTCGAAAATGGTCGTGCGTTGCTTTACTGGGACCGCTCTATCATCACGGACAGGACTATTGTCGCCAATAGGCCTGATATCGTGGTGGTCGACCGGTCCCAGCGCCGGGCAGTGCTCGTCGACGTCACCATCCCACATGACGAGAACCTCGTGAAGGCCGAGAAGGACAAGCTCAGCAAGTACCTTGACTTGGCTCACGAGGTTACCGCCATGTGGGATGTGGACTCTACGATCATTGTCCCGATAGTCGTTTCGGTAAACGGCTTAATAGCGAAGAGTCTCGACCACAATCTTAAGAGGCTCTCGCTAGACGGTTGGGTCAAGGGTCAGATACAGAAGGCGGTCGTCCTGGACACAGCGCGCATTGTCAGGAGGTTCCTCTCTCTGTAGACCCAACCACCGGTAGCTCGGGCCTCGCTCCGCTGCCGGCGGCACTCTAGGTTTAGGTTTTTTTATAGTATTTTATTTTTTATTATAAATATTGTAAAAAAACTTAAATTTAAGACTATAAATAAATATGTGTATAATAATAATAATAATAATCGCAGGGGCGGCTTTGTGGCGAGCCGTCGGTGAGTGGCGACACCGCGAACCCTGATTCCCTGGGGCTAAATGAGACCCCTGACTCCTCTCTTGCCTTAACTGGCTGGCTTGGAGTGGAAACCGCAAGAGCTAAGAACCTAAGCTCCAGGGTGGAAGTGTTAAAGGGCATAACGCCGCTAGTAGCTCTTAGTGAACGCGCAGCACACCTCTCGACACCCTAAGCCGTCCACACCAATGTTGCCCCTCCGGCGCCTAATTACGGTAGCCTTTATGGGGGGCCCATTTAGTGGATGGCAAGTCACCACCCGCCTTAATATTTTGAAATGAGGCATTACTTGGCGGGTGCCGCACCTCATTCCATAATCCAGTTTTGTATAACACCCAGAAGCTCACCGCAATAACCCATTATTTTTTCAATTCATTACTCACAATAGGCTCCTTGTACCTTCACCCCTACAACATAGCTAAATGATGTTTAAAAAGGGCCTCTCAGTGTTGGCTTCGGCTCCACTGATGCCCATCAAAATACCGGGCTTGGCCCGAGAGATATATATCATATATATAAATAATAATAATAAATTATTTATTTTCCAATAAATTAAATTACACGAAAATGTTCTGCAGCACCTACACTAAGTAATACTTGTGTCGTAGGTAACTGCATTCCCTTCAAAGTATCGTTTATCAACATAGAAAAATTACATTCAATATTATAAATTAGTTAAATTACAATTATAAATGATTTTATATAATATAAAATACATTAAATATACCTACTTAATATAAAAATACCACCATTAGATAGAAAATTTAAATTGTACAAAATAAGTCTGTGATTGAATTGTAAGGTAGTTATCGCATTAAAATAAATAAATATAATTCTGTTTATTTAGTGATTGTAAGTAAACTTTCAGTTTCCTCATAACCCAAATTACATAGCCAGTTGTAGACAGCTAGTTTGGCCTCTCTATTGTTGAGTTCTAGTAAATTGCAGATGACTCGACAAGCCTTATTATACAAGTAAGGGCCTAAAAAAGATTGATCGTGTTGAGCTGAGGTTGTTCTAGAATAAGGTATTTTGAAAACTTTGTCTTTCCTTCTTTTGTGACTGTTATTCTGTATTTCGGGCAGTATTGATAGTTTGTGATGAGACAATACAAATGCCGATATATGCACCTGACGTACTGATAGGACTCGACATTCTTTATACAGTTCCTTAGTAGGAAAAAGAAAGGGTTTATTTAGCGCCACTTTCAAGACGGCTCGCTGAGCCCGTTCCAGAACCATCATGTGTGTCTTGCATGCGCCTCCCCAAGATGTGTTACAGTAAGTTATTATAGATCTACAGAGTGTATTATATACGTCTAATATCAGTTTTTTATCTGCCACGTCTCGTAAATGTTTGAAAACATAAATTAATTTTCGTACTCTCTTACTGAGTGCCAGAATATGAGGATGCCATGTTAAGTGTCGATCAATAAGTACCCCTAAGTATTTGATATTAGATACTTCTACCAGTTTTTGACAGTTGCAGTCTGTATCCATGCAATTTACGTGAATAGTTACACTGAAATTTGGAATTTTTCGTCGTGAATATGTAAAGTTAATATATTTAGTTTTTTCAACGTTTAGGGTCAGTGTATTTGCTTGTAGCCAATGAGTCACTACTGTAAGTCCCTTTTCAGCATATGCCCGAGCCTCATCCCAGTTCTTTCCAACAAAAATTAACGCTGTGTCATCTGCGTACGAAAATATTTTTCCATTTAAGAGCAGTTTATTACACAGATCGTTAACATAAATTAGAAAGAGGCTCGGGCCTAGGACACTTCCTTGCGGAATACCGTAAATAATTTCGTTCACTGCACTCACAGTATCTCCTATTCTAACTCTTTGAGTTCTTCCTTTTAGGTAACTCTCAAAAAGTAGTAAGGCAGTACCTCGAATCCCTATCTGCTCTAGCTTTTTCACGAGTTTAGGTATAGAGACCGTGTCGAAGGCCTTGGCCAAATCGAGAAAAATTCCCAGGACTTTATTACCATTATTAAGTTCTTTTCCAATAAATTTTGTTAGTTCAGAAACGGCGATTTCAGTGGATTTACCTGTTCTGAAGCCAAATTGATTAGGTGACAGGATATTATATTTTTCTAAGAATGATGTTAGTCGTCTGTTCATGATTTTTTCCAAAATTTTTGACATGACTGGCAAAATCGAAATTGGTCTATAGTTTTCGACACGGTCTCTACTGCCACTCTTGTGAATAGGAGTAATACGGTCCGCAGTCTTGAAAACAGTAGGAAAAACTCCTGTAGACAAACTTAAATTGCAAACGTGAGTTATGACAGGAACCATGACTGACACAGACTGTTTAATGACCTTAGTAGAAATACAATTTTCCCCGGCAGCGCAATCATTTTTAGCCCAGTTATGAGATGATAGATTTCTTCTTCATCAGTATCTAACAAACCTATAGAATTACATTGAGATGTCAGTGGTTCACTTGTATTTTTAGAAGTCACATTATTGGCATTGTTGGTAGAAAACCTATCAGCAAGTGTTTTCCCAATATTAGCGAAGTACCTATTGACCTCATTTACAGAGTCCAGTGAACTATTTTTTAATTTAAGAAGTGAGTCATTACTTGTTTTTTGTTTTACTGTATAGGTAACGGTTCGAATTACATCCCAGGTCTTTTTAATATTATTTTTGTTTGTCTCAAGTTCGTTTTTGTGGTGTGTAATTTTTAAATTTTTCAGTAAATTTGTACAAAAGTTTCTGTATCGTGAGTAAGTTTTCTTTAAGATTTTATTATCTGGTGTTTCCTTCAATTGTAGGTGCATTTTATCCCGATTACGTATACAACGGAGGACACCCTGAGTTATCCATGGCTTTTTTATGGTCTTTCTATGAGATATTTTGAAATGACTAGTATTAGATTTGATTATTTCCTTAATTTTATTAACTAAAGTCGATGCTGCTTTATTAGCGTCTTGCGTTTGCATTACATCGCCAAAATCTGCCGCTTTTATTTGTTCTGAAATTTGGTTATAGTTTAACTTGGTGATGTACTTTGGAGGACTACTGTATTTTATTATTTTATGAACTATATTTAAAAGAACAGGTCTGTGGTCTGTTACAAGTGTATCTATGACTATTGTAGTAGATTCAAATTTTGTTTTAACCATCATATGATCCAAACAGTTATTACGCCATGTTGGTATATCATGACTGGGGAGTAGACCGTGGCTAGATACTAAATCAAGGTATCTCACTGTAGATACGTTTAAGTTGTCTGCTATTATGTTAATGTTTAAGTCTCCTAAGATTATGGTATTTTGATAGTTTTTTAGAGATGTTAGGAGGTCATTAAGCGAATCTAAGAACGGGTGTAAGTTAGAAAAAGAAGGAGACCTATACAAAGCAATAATAGCCATGTCTACACCAACCTTCATTAAAAGGCAATTCGTATCCTTTAGATTCGGCTCAGTTATTTCTATATCAATATGTTCTTTTGAGTATACTATAATTCCTCCATTTTGATTAATACAGTTCTTAGTAAACGCAGACTTATAGTTTGTTAGTGTAGGGTATGGCTTGTTATCATAGATCCAACATTCTGTAAGTATTATGACATCACATTCAAAATTAATTCTATGTAATAGAAGTTCTAGCTTGTTAAAGTTCTGATTGACGCTTCTGATGTTGAGTGATAAAAAGTTTAAAGCTTTATTTGTTGTTTTTATATAATTATGACATAGTTCTGGTTTGGAAAGTATGGCTTTAGGCATAGAAAATTCATCTATAAGATTGCATAATGTGTTTTGGCCGTTTTTATCCATAATTATAATGGTAAGTTATGTGGGTTCGTTTCAGGGACGAGGCGATTAGCAGCAATAATACTAGATCGATCTTTTTTAGTTTTGTGTAGGGCATTAAATTAGTCATATTAGTAGATAAGAAAACTGTAGAACAAGTTAAAGGCTGTACAACTAGCATGTTTAGGTTTTGGATTGGTATTACAAGACATCGAAATACATAATGAGAGCTCGAATATAATAATTTGTGAGACTTATGTGATTTTTTGATAGCTATTATGTTAGGTAGTATAACCAAACTATAACAGGAATATTTGGCACTGTGAAAGAAGATCAGTTTTTTTGTTGCATTTCTTCAAGTTGCTTTTCGCTGGTGATGAGGATTGGAGGAGAACCTTCGGTCTTCCGCATGAAAATTCTCCCGTTGGCAGGCCAGCAGAACTCATATTTCATCGTCTTTTTTGCCTCTCTAGCCAGAAAATATAGCCGTTTCGCTTTTGGTGTTAGAAACTCTGATATGTAAACCGGAGAACTCTTGCCTTCAATACCAATCGCAGTAGTGTTCAGTCTATTTGTGGTATTTGCCGTGTTGTATTTTTTTACCGCTTGTAATGTGCTCATTTTACTTTGAGTATTCGTAAAATCAACTACTATGGGACGTTCACCATTTGACTTGCGATTTAATCGGTAGATATCCTTGATAGCGTTGATTTGGGTTTGAGATCTGATCTTTGTGTGAATTTTCTCAACAACGCTATATAAGTCTTGCTTAGTCTCACCTTGTTGTAACGGAATACCACGAATCTCAAGACAAGTACTCCTCGTGTACCTTTCCAACTCATCAACTCTATTTTCTAACCTGGCAATGTATGTGTCCTGCTGTAATTTTTCTGCTTCTAGTAACAAAACTTTTGTGTTCATTTCCTCGTAACCTTTTATATAGAATTCTAATGATTTTTGCATATCACTGTTAGTTTTACGGAGTTCTGATACCTCTGAAAGGACCCTATTTAGGAGCGACATCATTTCTTGCTGCTGCATAAGAGAAGTTGGTGAAGATTGTGGTGAGTGATTTGGACGCTGACGTTTGTGGCGGGGTGTGTGTCCTTCAGCATCATCTGCCGACGAGAGCTTAGAGGGCGACATCCTAGGCATTGTCTGACTCCAATTGAATTAAGCGCTCGGAGGTTGCAGCCAAAGTAGTTTATGGATGATCCGTAATTTGCGAAGGATTTTCGCGCGTAAACAAATCACCTTACTCGTTGGGTGAGCGCGCAGCGATCGTGGATTGCCGTGTGTTATCACTTGACCTTGAGACGTAATTGTGTGAGTGCGTCTCCCCACCAGCGACCGCCTTTCACCGCGGATACTTGTCTTTTACTGTTTTGGCATTGAGAGCGCGATAATCTATACAAAGCCTTAACTCTCCATTCTTCTTTTTAACTGATAGGATGGGACTGGCATAGTTTGAATCGAACTCTTGGATTATGTCATTCTGAATCAACTCATCGATTATTTCTCTAGCTTTTTCGCGTTCATAATGTGATAAGCGATATGGCCTGTATACGACAGGCGCTTTGTCATGTAGCTCTATATTCATTGTAGTATTTTTAGCACAACCTAATTCACCTAGGTTGGTGGCAAAACAGCATCTGTATTTATTTATAAGTTAATGTAATTTGTCCCGTGTAGAATCATCTATGCCATCGTTGATTTTAATATCGGCCATACTTAAAGGCGAAAGTTGGTGGCCTTCTTCCGATTGCATGTTGACCTTGTTTACGTGTTTGGTTTCGGTAATTTTTTTTTTTTTTTTTTATAAATATTGGGGAACATCTCACACACGGTCTCTGACCCCAAACTAAGCAAAGCTTGTGATATGGCTGCCAGAGACTGATATACTACATATACATATTTTAAATACATACTTGTATAGATAGTACCTAAATAACACCCAGACACAGAGAAAACACCTATGTTCATCACAAAAATGCTTGCCCTGGTGGGAATCGAACCCACGCCTCTTTGATCCAGAAGTCAGGGTCACTAACCACTGAGCCACCGAGGCAATCACTCCTCGTTTCACAATCAATTGGGAAAATCAATTGGGTTGACTCCAGCAATGAGTTTATCCGCTTTGAAATTTAATTGAGTTTTTGCCAATGCCGTAACAAACACAACAGTTTTGCCTTCTTTGACGCTATAACAACCTTGGTGTAAATGGTGCTCTTGATTTGGGCTCAACCTAATACTTCCATCAACGTAGATATCTCCCGTGTAAGCTTCTTTTATATATGCTTCGACCAACCCACCTTTAGTGATACAAGCATCTTTTGCCACATACAAATCAAGCGCAGTGCTACCGTATGTGGTAGCGCTGGAAGGATTATCGTAAAAGACAAGTTCATCTTTATTTATTATTATCTTCATTACCGTGACAGACGGCATTTCGGTAAAATCTTGCCCTATTAGCATTGATGTCTTCAAGTACACATCGTCGACGGCTAAGACCTTCAGCTCCGCTTCGACTCCATCGATTTTAATATGACACATCGACCGAAATTTCGGGACTACCGCGGAATTACCGAACCCCTTTATAGTTGGTAGGCAATCGCTTTGTTCCGCAAGACCCAACATTTTTGCGTCCGAATACCTCACAAGGCTGCACTCATTGCCTAAGTCAATGTATGCACTGAGTATCGTGCCATTGACGTTGACAGCTTTGTGATATTTTTCGTCATTTTTAGCGGTTACGGTTTCAAAGTCATGAGAGTTACCGTATTTTGTATCCGGGTGTATCGTATCCGAGGCCAGATCTATTGCGGAATTGCTAGCGACAACTCTCAGTACTCTTTTTTCTGACAAGCTACTAGTTTGGGTGTTATTCTCCCTTGACTGAAGTGGTTTTCTGTTACATACCTCAGAGTTGTGCCCGATTCTGGAGCATTTTTGACACCTTGTTATTGGTTTACTACAATTCTAATAGACGTGGCCTCGTTCGTTGCAATTAAAACATACGTACTCTGTGCTTTTGCCGGGTGTTGATCAATTCTGATTATTTTGCCGAAAATCTCGTCGCCTCAATGTACTGGTTGAAGAACTTCTATAATAATCCTTCGACTGTGTTGGTTGTTGTGAAGCTAAATAATTTAATAAGTCCTCTGGTTCATTGCATTTAAGAGCTTGTGCTCCATTCCCTAATTGAACTATCTGTTATTCCGTAAATAATGCAATCTACCGCCTTACGACCAACAATCTCGCATCTACTTAGTAGCGTCAATTTTTCGTAGAAATAGTCCCTCAAAGACTCGCTTGCACGAGATCTTCGGTTTAACATTTCTTTTAACAGTATGCCATAATTGACCTCGTTCGGGAACGCCTTTTTGAACTTGACCTGCCATTTCTCCCAGGTATAATCGAGCGAGGGAAGGGATTCATACCACGACTTCGCCAAGCCTCGTAGTTTTTGTAGAGCATAATGGATGGTTTGTTTTTCATCCCAGTTGTATATAGCGGTGCATTCGTTTACCTTTCGTAGCCACCTCTCCACGTCTTGCGATTTATTATTAGGGTCGAATTCTGGCACCACATTGTTCATATTACTGGTTGGAATATTCTTACTTGACGTTTCCTGAAGAAGCGCAACTACTTTCAGAAGGTCTTCCGCGGTCATTCCTTCCAGGACGCTTTTTCTTTTAGTAGATACTTCCTCGGGCTCACTGGAGCTGGACCTTTTACGTCGTCGATTGGGAAGCTCTGGTGTATGACTTCCATCACCATCCCCTAGAAAAAAGTACTTTTAATATTCTTTTCTTGGAAATACACAATGAATTACGAATACTTCAGTCTTACATGACTCATATTTTAGTTCTATTCACCAATATCCAATAATAGATGTAAGCAATAATATTTGTCATGTTTTTTTTTTTTGCAATTTTTGTGTCAATTTCATTCATAGGTTCAAAAATCAAAGATCTTTATTGTTATATCACAAGAAACATATCGTCTCACTTATGTGATAATCTTAAATACTAATTATAGTAACATTCATAAATTCCTGAGTACTAATAAAGCCATTTTAAAATTACTGATATTTATAAATAATAATACACATATTAAATACATAAATGATAACAATCCTAGTTCACCATATCTTCCATATTACATGGGAAAACTGTGAATAGATACTCAACAAAGCAGTAGTACTACTATTATTTATTCTTTTTATGATGACAATATAGAAGAAAAGTTTGCTGGAAAGCCAATTCCGTAAAAATCACACCCACGCACATTGTCCGGCTGAGACTGACAATAATGCAAAAGTTTAATACCCAATGTTCAACATAATATTATGGCGCTTGGACTCTGGGCACCATTACCTAAGTACCTTCTTTAAATAATGGTCTATGTACTGATCTTAAGGCATAAAATAATAATTATAAAATAATTTTGGATATAATGCAACTAGCTTAAGGGCTGTAGAGATAAGTGTAGCAATAAAAGAACAAGATTGTGGCACTGTCAATGAATTTATACTACCTATCACTGCTTATGATATTCTCAATCAAAACCTGTAGGGTGAAAAAAAAAAATTAATGTCAGTGAATTAGGTAGGTTTATAAATTATAAAAAAAGAACAATTGTAATGCCTTGGTTGGAAACATTTACTTATGTTTTATAGACCAACCTGCTAACCTAATAAGGTAAATAGACTTGAAACAATTCTCTTTTTCTTTTTGTAACTTTCATCATTGGTAGTCAGATGATAATATATATCTATGGTATACAAAGTCACACAGGCAACATATAGCATTATATAAGGAACTGGTATCACTAAGCGCTGAACTGAAGTATGTATTTATTTCAAGAAGAGCAGCCTGTACTGGTGTGCCTTTGCCTAATAGGTATCAAGCAGTATTGAATCATTAGTACTAATTTATTATGTTTATAAATAAATATATTTTAATTTGTGAAATTATTATTTTTTTACTATGGTAGACCAATTAGATTGAATTGAATAAATTCAATCAATATATCATGAAAGCAAATATAACAACTGATTTGAATATCAATGGATCCCTTGAGGTATCTCCTGAACAACTGGATATCCACAATTTAGTACAATTGATAGTTTTATGCACATGTATAGTAAAGGTGAATTAACAACCTTTATTGGTGGTTTCACTTGTTAGTGGCGCATTATCTTGATTTCTTCTTTATTCTGTATACTTAGGCCATTAACAAGGAATACAGGAAGCAGTAGTAATAGTAACTCAATACATCACAACGAGAAGTGGCCCGTCGTTAAAATCATCACCAATAGCATGATGAAAATGATAAGAAGTTGCTCGCAACAAAACTCCATAAATATAATATCTATTGTACTTATGTATGCAACTCGTATCGACTCACTATTCTTTTCGTTCTAAGTACTAAGCTGGTGAAGATTTAACTTGCACTTTAGTAAGTAGGTACCTATCACGTCTTGAAAATGACAAGGTCTTAGAGTATTATTATTAACTATAGAGCACGCACGACGAAGTGGGAACATTAGGTGCAAGTGAGAACAAGACGACGTTCCCGCCGCGAGCGCTTGTAGTCGTAGCAGAGTACTAGGAACGTGCGTTTCTCGAGCAACTTTTTTCAAATTGATGTATTAAAATGGTGAAATGTGCAGTTCGACCTTGTAAAAACGATACTAGAAAACACACGAAATTGAAATCCAGTATCACATTTCATCGGTAAGTCGATTATAATACTTATTTTTATGAAAATAAATCCGGAATCGCGGGGGTGAAGAAGACGTGGGAGGCGGGCACGCACAGGCTCGCCCGTGCACCGCACCACACCGCACTCCCGCCGCGTGACCGTGACCAACATGGGACGTGACCAACGCTGTAGTCGATACTATGTTTACTAGAAGTACTGCATATTACATGTAACAGTTTTTTGTAACTTTAATACTTAAAATCTTATTATAATTTATTATAAATAATTATATAGTGTGTTTTGTACGATATACTTTCTAATATTTTTAATGTCAAATTATTATAGCGGTACATAATTATGTAATGTTACGATATCACGTCTACACTGCTAAATTGATTTTGAAGATTTTAGTGGTTTAATTTAATTTAATGGACTTAAATTAAATTTTAAAAAATGATAGTGAGAGATACATTTTTATAATAAGTAAGTTCGTAGGTATGTGGCTGGTGGCTAGCCCTGGTGTCAGCGTTATTAGGCCGCGTGAATGCCTCTGCCATAGCTAAACGGGACCTACAATATATTGTGTTATCCAAGCAACGGTAGCGCTCAGTTGGAAAATGCCACCCACAGTCGCCCATCCAAATAATACCTGACTGTAAGGGACTTGTTTATTTTTTTTATAAATAGGTGATTGGATTAAATTTTAATACTGTAATGTTCGATATTTATCAATAATAATTGTAAAAATATAGGCATTATAATTCAATTAATGGTTTATCAGTTTATACTCTAAGCTCCTTATATTTTAGGTTAAAATAAAATATTTTTAAAAGTAAGTACCAGCATTTTTTGACATACATATCCAATAAATGCTTAATTTTTCTGAATAAATGTCGTGAGTAACATGTAGAAAAACTTATACACTTAGATGTTATCGCACGAAATATATTTGTAGGTACTTGTTTGTACCGCGCTGAACCTGCATCTATTGACAACAAAATGAGTTTACGTTGCCCGCGTGCCCATCCCTAGTAATCGTCAACATACATATATAAGTAGCTATACTTCATCTGCCTACGACGCGCACTGGGCGTCTAGTGCGGTACTAGCGCTCTATAGTTAAATTAATACTCTAAGGACAAGGTACATGAGCTAAAGTTGACTCAATTGGATGTAGGTAATTAGCTAGCAAATGATTTGTTATCGTTCATTTCGGAATTCTAATAGCTGGATTTCATAACTACTTCAAGTCTTTGCCATGTATTTGCATTGAGGGCCACTTTTCGTTCGCTTGTTTTACAAAATAATACTCACGGTTTCTGTCAGACATGGCTCGCAGGGTTCTGCACACTTCTGAGTTAAAATAAATCCACTGTATTCTTCTGAAACTTCACTATTTTAATCCAAATTAACTTCACATCTAGGTAGGTATATACTAAATCAAACAATCTTCCAATTCGAGAGTACCTAAAATAAATATCCACACCGACATTGTTTTTCTTGAGCTCCTTTTTTATTTTTTATTTTTAGTGTTGCTAGCCCTTCTTCTTTTTAATAATCCCAAAAAATAGGTCAGCACATCTCGGTTACTTTTTCAAAGTTTTAACTTATCATTTAATACAGAAACTCAACTAAAATAGATACTGTACTGTACTGTACTGTATCAGCCTTTTAATAGTCCACTGCAGGACGTAGGCCTACCCACGAAGGGTGATTGGGCCATATCCACCACGCTGGCCCAGTGCGGGTTGGTGGACGAAAAAAAAAAAAAAAAAAAATAGATACAATAACCACAAAAAGGTGCAAAATTAGCGCTTATAGCGTTTATACATTTCAATACACATCAAAAATCACAACAAGTATACATGAAAAAATCCATTAGCTCCCATTTCAATTAAGTTGCTTCATTCTGCGTGATCAAGTACTCCGTGCCTGTCCACTGCCGCATAACCTCAAAACTGGTGTAGGGGCGAGGAATGCGAGCGTCAGCGATACGTGCGCCCGAGTTGCGATAGCGCCCTCCGCCGCTTCCTCGCCTCCTCAGTCATCCGCTCGCCGCCGGCCCTTGTACTCGTAATTGATGAATATAAATAGTGAATTGGTATTACGGAGTTTGTGGTTGATTTCCCCAGGAGTTTCCCCGGTTAGGCAAGACTTCATATAACCGGTGCCCTACGCACCGGCAAGTGGTGACCCCGTGAAAAACACGTGTCGGCGGTGTTGGGAAAGTGATAAACGGATGACTCCTTCTCGGGAAACGGCGATCCCGAGAAGAACATTAATGCCAGTTAAGTGAACATTGTGTGTGGTATTTAGAAAAATGGCGATGAACAGTGATAGAAATACCTCGATAATGGCGGAAGTTAAGCCAGAAGGCAGTGCGACAGAACTGGCCACGATAACCATCAGCTCCAGGATACCGGAGTTTTGGGCAGAAATGCCAAGGCTGTGGTTCGCGCAAATGGAAAGTATAATGAGTGCGCAAAAACAGGGGGACGAGGTGAAGTTCAACCTAGTTATATCAAAGCTGAACAGGGAAGCCCTACAACAGGTATGCGATCTAGTGTTTTCTCCACCGGAGAAAGATAAGTACAAAGCCATTAAGGATAGGCTGCTGCAAGTATACGAAGAAAGCGCCGAAAGGCAATTTCAAAAACTAGTGGGAGAGATGGAGCTAGGCAGTCAGAGACCATCGCAGCTGCTACGCAGAATGAGGGAACTGGGACGAAACACCCAGATAAGCGAGCAAGTGCTGAAAACACTGTGGATGGGACGTCTACCATCTGCGGTTCGAGCGGTCCTTACAGTGAGTCAGGATCAGGAATGTGAAAACTTGGCAAAGATGGCCGACAAAATTACAGAGAATATGAGGAGCGACATTGCAGAGGTATAGTCGCAAGGAAGCAGCACTATGGCGTCGGGAGAGCTGGCAGCGCAGATGAGGATGTTGCACATGGAAGTGGCAGCCCTGAAGGAAGAGGTCAAACAGAACCAGCAGTACAGACGCAGCCCGTACAGAGGTCGCGGTAACGGACGCGGTCGAGGATGGGGACGCGGCAGGAGTGCGTCGAGATCGGCGTCACGACCCAGAAGGACGGAGAAGGACCCAGATTGGCTCTGTAGACAACACTTTAGGTATGGAAGTCGCGCATGGAGTTGCGAGGAGCCGTGCGCATGGAAGAGATCACCAACGCGGAAAAATAAGGGATAGTAATATTATGTACTTATGATAAAAATGTGTGTGACAAGATTTTTTTTCTTTTCTCAAATTGATTTAGTGCTTACGTATAGTGATAAATTGGATTAGTGTTTGGAATGAGATAACGAAGTAGTGCTTATAGTTTAAAGGTAGATATTTAGAGATAAATAAAACAAGTTTGATAGAATTTTAAAATTTTATTTTGTGGTACATATTTTTTTTTTTCTTTTTGGTGTTGAAAATAGTTAAGGTGTATTGTATTGTGTGATTTTATTTTTTTGGTATTTGTGTTTATTTCAGCGTTATTTTTTTTGTAAGGGGGGGGATGTATGTAGGGGCGAGGAATGCGAGCGTCAGCGATACGTGCGCCCGAGTTGCGATAGCGCCCTCCGCCGCTTCCTCGCCTCCTCAGTCATCCGCTCGCCGCCGGCCCTTGTACTCGTAATTGATGAATATAAATAGTGAATTGGTATTACGGAGTTTGTAGTTGATTTCCCCAGGAGTTTCCCCGGTTAGGCAAGACAATATATAACCGGTGCCCTACGCACCGGCAACTGGTTCTTTGAAAATCTGCTGCTGAACAAATCTTGCAAGATAAGGATCCACTGTGTTGAAATAATGTTAGTAAGTTTTTTAATACTTTTCCTCTAATAGTAAAACAGAGTATATACTCGTTAAATGCAATTATTATTCATTATTCACAAAAAAATATCTATAGTTTGGTTATTTACACATTGTCTTAATTTTTTTAGGTCGGATACCGAATATTTTGATACTCGCAAGAAGGCGCGCCAAGCAAAACGGGATTTCAGTCATTCGGAGGACAAGAAATATAAGTGTGCTATAAGTTGGTTAAATGATAAGCACTTCAAAATTCGACGCGTATGCAGTATTACGGATTAGCTCAGTTGGGCAGAGCGTCGGGCTAGTGTTCCGAAGACGCAAGGTTCGAGTCCTGCATCCGTGAATAATTTTGAATTGTTTATCACAAAAATAACTCTTTGAGATAAACCTAGTGTGGGATGCACTATAAAATTTGATTTAGCAGTGCGCCATCTCTCGTCAATATACAGAAGTTCTTATAACTTCGATTGAGTGATAACCTGTCTAATACGGGTATCACAGGTGGCGCCGCCAACGCTATAAGTTGGTTAAATGATAAACACTTCAAAATTCGACGCGTATGCAGTATTACGGATTAGCTCAGTTGGGCAGAGCGTCGGGCTAGTGTTCCAAAGACGCAAGGTTCGAGTCCTGCATCCGTGAATAATTTTGAATTGTTTATCACAAAAATAACTCTTTGACTACTAAACCATAATAATATTTACCTACGGAGAATTTAAATAAACAACTTTCGCTATTGTTGAATAAGTATCTAACCTAACGAATTTCACATGAAGTTATGAATTAGTTTAAGATATAAAAATATTTTATGCAAGTATTTATTTAAATGACACATATCTATTTTTGTTACAGTCCTTCAAAGAAAACTACTAAGTAAATCTGGGCAAAGCCGAAGCAGCAAATGCGGCAAGCGCCTAGCCCAAGCGTCCAAGATTCGGACAACGAAGGTTCTGTTAGGTAAATACTTGTTAATCTATTTTTTTCTGTTAAAATAAAAACTGCCATGTTTTACATGAATCTCGCCGTAAGTATATTTTTATTTATCATGGTAGTATATCTCGTATTTTAATTCTATTTAGTTAGCTCAAGAAACAATTCATTGTTTATCTACCAATTTTTAAAAGGTTTTTAACGTATTTTAAAATAATTTATTCTCCTTGTTATTACAGTAAGAAGAAAAGTTCAAAAGCCCCAGCATCAGCAAAGAGAACGTCTGCATCGGGCAGAAGCAACGTCCTCGGTTGGCTGAACAACGACAGCGACGGCGGCTGGAGCAGCGAGCCCGAGTCAGTACGGAGAAGCTCGCCGCCGCCGGTGACTTCATACACGCGACGCGTCGCTGACGGAGTGCTGCGCCGCACCGCGCAGCTCAATGGTAGACTTTTTGTAGAGTTAAGAGTGTACGATACCAATGATATTAGGAATGTAGAGCCCAAAAATCGTTGGGAAAAAGCGTCAGTAAACATCAAATATTGTTGTAATGAAGACGAACTGGAAAATCTAAAAAAATTTACATTAAGCCATCCTTTAACTCGGAAGGAACATTTTAATTTGAAGGGACAAAAAGAAGTAGTTCCACTCAACTAAAAGTGTTAGAACGCCTACATTTCTATTTCATTGAATAGTGACCACTGACCGATGCTCTTGATTTTGTTTTAAGTGTGTTATTTATTTTTTTTCTTTGCGGAGCGTTTTTATTTTTATTCAATTTATTTAATCTTTCTATTTTAGGAAATATTTCCGGTAATAATGACGAAAAATAAGATATATTGCACTGTGTGTGACATAGAAGTGAACAATAAAGGCTTTTCAGCGCATCTGAAGAGTAATGCTCATAAAAATAATAGTGTTTTTGAAATCAGTGATGGCATTCAAAATATAGGGACCGCATTTCGTAGTCGAATAGCATCCTACAGAGTAGGAGCGGTGTCAGAGGCGACCTCGAGCCAGCCGGAGTCAGCGTTCGCGCCCCCCGATCACTTCTTGCGTCAACTCTGCAAATCTGTACAAGCCCTAATCGAGGCAAAGAAGGCCGTGCATAATACAATCAAAGGATTTGTTCCGTTACCGGTATAAAAATAAAAAAAAATCTAACCAGATCAATGACTGCTGTTTTATAAATAGCATTCAAAATGTAATTATTCTGTGATAAAAACTTATTTTTAAAGCCCTGCAATATTTAAAAAATCGATAAAATATATTTGGGGTATGTAACCTAAAACATAACGGATATCTTGTAAAGAAAAACGCTAACCCGAAAAATCCCAACGCCAATTAAAAAAAAAGTAAAATAGAAATGTCAATGTCAAAAGAAATTGATTATGTTGATTTTCGCAAGTTTTCGATTAAATTCGATTTCGCGAACAACGAATTTCATGAAAGATTGATGTTATCGAAGTGTAAATAAAACTAGTATGGCGTTTTTATAGCAATATTTAAAACTGTATGTCTTTTACAGATAAACTACGACGATACAATAACTCGAAAAGTGCTTCAGTTCTTCGTTTTATTACGTAGATAGTTGGTTTTATGTAGTCCAAATCATACAACTTGGCGGATATGTTAGCTACAAGCTGCGGATAGCCCAATCCTGACTGAAGCTCATCATCTATCAGCTGCGCGAGGATTGACTTACTCGCTGATTGTAGCTAAAATAGCCAATCACGGCGAAGTGTCATCTGCGGCTAACATCTCATCCGCCGATTTGTGTGGCGCTTAGTATACCTAGTGACCTATGGTATAGTGACAAACTGATATTTCATTGTCACTATTAAAGGATTTATCACACCAGATGCTTTCTGCGGTCAGGTCAAACTGAACCCGGCATGCATTATTCATATGTACATTTATTTGTACAAACATGTATATGTCAATGATCAACGTCTCTGTATATATTTTGACTGACCGACAATGTTGTTCATACATCAGTGTGTCAAATCCTTAAGGATTCATCACAAAAGATAGGACAATGTACTAAGAGTCGTTTTCAATGTAATATAAAAAAAAAAAACACTTAATTCAATTTCGTTTCTTTTAATCATCTTCTATTTCTACATCTTCTCTAACTAGTATATCATCCAAAAACTGAGCTGGTGGTGTTATATCAGTCTGGTGTCGAGCCCATCCTAGATACCAAACGAGTGTCATTACATGAGCACAACTTCCCACAGTTCTTTTGCCAATTATACAACTGCAGTAATAAGCATAAATTCGACCTTCCCAATCATCTAACTCATTATTGTTTATCAATATATATGTATAGTATATTTTGTTTGTTTGGTGGCGTGACCTGATTCTTCCTCTTATAAGAAATGTCTCATGTGATGCCTGAATACCTGGGAAGGGGAAATGAACATGATTCCATTCATCACTGATTTCGACTGCAAAAGTGCCGTTGGCACGAATATGTTCCCCATAATGACCTAGCCTGTTTTATTTGATAAGTTCCTAAACTGAACAAAATTAGGTCTGACATTTCCATATTAGGGAACATATTCAGTTGGGGAAGTTGTGCATTGATTTGTACAAAATTGGCTCGGCGCCTGTTTATTTGATGCCCAATCACATAGTCAGCAAGATAATTAGGCATATGTAATCGTTCTAAAGCTCTATTCAATATACCTTGGGCATCGGGTCGATCGATTACAGCAGGATGAAAATTATTAATTAAAGCACCTGCAATTTTAAAATCATCCATCCAGCGTTTTGTTGCTAAATTAAAATATTTAGTTCTAAATATTTTAAAATCCCGCTTAAATCGACCGTTAACAATTTCTATAACCCACCTGCACAGTGTTACCAATCTTGATTTATTAGCCTTAATTGTCGACAATTGACTATCACCAACTTCACGGGTCTCTGGCTCATAAATATTATACCCCAAAGATGTGAGCAATCCAATGGCGTCACGGAACCCTCGATCTAATATAAATATATCATTTTGTCTAAAAAATTCTCTTGGTTCTGCATTGTTTTCAAACAATTGCTTCACTATATCAGCATCAGACGTTGTAGCTGCATAGGGACCAAATATATCTAGGATATAGCCATCGAATGCTACCATCAAAAAAGGTTTAACAAGATTGCTGAACTTATGCAAGCTGTAAGTTTTTTTTTGGAAAAGATAATTGGATGATTTTTGTAAGTATACGTAGGTTCCATCCATTAATATAATGGGGTTATTTGAAGCCGTGCCAAAGAGTCCCTGAGGTATTAAACGATTTCGGCTGGCCAGGCTTTCTCTTGTTATATGGTTGATACCAAGATGTAAATGCAAGTATTGATTTTTTAAACAGTTGCGTGCTTTTTTTATATAATTGTACAAAAGTGTTGTGGAGATGCAAAATAAGGAGGCAATTCTGCGAAGTGGCTCTCCAGTTCTTATTGTAACAAGATATAGACCTAGTGCCATTTTTGGTTTGCGGCACAGATCTCCTAACTGTGTTAAGCAACTTAATACCATTAAAAACTGAACCACTGTTAGACCCGTCCAACATTTACAAATTCTTTCATCTGCATTCTCAATATTTGCAAAATTCACAACACCTTCTGCAGTTCTTTTTCTTAATAACTCTAACATATCGACAATATGATTTGAAGTGAAATCAGTTATGAATTCCGAATTACTCGTATTTAAAAAATCGAAATTATATACCTCTAAATGATTCTCACAAACTCTAGCATTAGGTGTAATAAATATTTTATAATCGGTGAGAATCTCTTTTCTTAAATATTGCGGCACTCTACGACGCTCAGCATTAGTGCATTCTGGTACAAAACAATGTGATGGTGTATCTGGAGTGCGGCTGTATCCTTGTAAAAACATACTGGCTTCTTCTTGGATGCTGGGGTCAGATCCAATTTCGGGCATTTCGGAGCTTGGTTGGCTAGATGGTACTGCCAAGGAGCTTGATCCACTTTCTTGTATAGGTGGCTTAATTTCAATAGCTGTATCTTGTTGTGCATGTGCTCTTTGCCAACAGGCATTGCATGTATGAGCGTTAGGTGGGATCTGAAAAATTATCATTGTTTTGATTACAATAATATACTTACTTAAAAATCTTTTAGTGCTACATAAATTATCAACTGATTTTTCAAAAGGAGGTACGTTCTGAAAATTCCAAAAAAATGTTGTAAAATAGCTACTTAATATTTCTCGAGCTACTTTTGAGCTTATTTATAAGGCCCATAGTGAAAGAGCATGCTACAGTCACAGAGCAAATAAAAAAATCAAGAAGGAATGTGGTTGAACAATCATGTGAAGCCGGTTTTTTATACATGTGTGAGTGCGTCACTGCTGCGCCACCATAGTTCGACTGACAAGCCAAGGCGTAGTTTCCTTGTACATTGATGTGTGTGTGATTGTCTTTACACAGCGAGGCGTAGTTTTGGTCGGCCTCACTTGATTGTTCACAACACTCTCTCTTGACTTTTTTATTTGCTCTGAGGATATATTACTGTGAGTTATCGCTGGTAACACATACTGGTCGAAAACCCTCAACTTAAGCTATGGGGAGGGCTAAGCTTGGAGTCTCTTTTCAGGTTTGAATCAGGAATGAAAAGATCTGTAGTAGAACCAAAGAAACTGTTTTAGCCCAGCATATTACCACGTTGAAATACCAGTGGATAGGCACATAGCTTAGAAGACTGATGACCAGTGGGGTCGAAAAGTAATCGAGTGGCAACCAAGTATCGGCAACTGCAATGTAAGACATCCACCCATAAAACGGAAAATGAACTTACAAATACAGATCCCGCGGTCTTAATAAGATGGTTAAGGTGGAAAGAGAAGTAAGCCAAGATTAATAAGGTGCTGAATGCAAGCTGCTTTCAACCAGTCTTAGGAATGGAAATCTATAGGACTATGATGACAAAGGGACGTACAATGGCTGAAATTATGATTATGAATATTTCTTGAGAGGGCACTGTGTTGTTTTACTCACACTTATATCTAAAGATACACATACACTACTAGTATTAACTACATTGAATAAATATTGTAATGAGAAACAGTTGAATGATTTTAGTATAGTTTTTGTAAATATGCAAAGTTACATAGGTACCTGACGAGGGCTGATGATGCTAACTATGTATGTATGTTCAGGAGTACCGCTATGTAAAACACGAGCACGTCTTCCTGTTTGTCTTGACAGAGATAGGCCACAGCACACACAAACTAGCTGGTGACCAAATTGTCGGTTCCCAATATTTCCTTCATTTCTATTATTTAATTCTATAATCAACAAATCAAAGCATTCATGGCAGATAAAATCTTCATCAGCAACCTGAAATGTTAAAATTAAGAATTATAAACTATTTTTCAAATGCTGTGCACTACAAGCTTATATATCTGTACATTATTTGAAAACATATCTTCTGCTAAGTACCTCAGTATGAGTTTGCATAGTAAAAAACAACAAACTAGGTATTATCATTTTTGTATGGCCACTCCGCTTTATATAGGCATAAACAATATTACTTCTTCCTCGTTTCCGCCAGGGGCACTGTGCAAAATATAAAGAGCCACACAGAACCTAGTTGTATAGATAGGTCTATGAAATTAGCTACAAACTGCAAAACCCAATCCCGACTGAAGCTTACATAAATGCTGCACGAGGATTAGGTTATACGCAGCTAATAGCGAATTTCACAGTCGCCAAGTATGATTCGTCACATAGTTTACGACGTTTAATACGTAATGACATATCAACTCATACTAAGTCCTCAGAGCAAGGCTATATATTATGATAAGATCAATAAAAATTCAATACAATAAATAACAGGAGTGATTCAAGATTACCTGATGTTCAGTCCAATCTTCAATTATAGAGATCATTTCAGGACTCATGTCCATTGCATTGTAATGGCACTGATTAGCATTTACTGCAATATTACAATTAATACAGAGGGCCATATTGACAGCAATAAATATATCTGAAACAAACATATAAAACTATTGAATAGGTTCAATTCAATTCTAGTTTGTGGCTTCTGTGAAGATGTTCCACGATTTCGCCAATGTATTGAATAGGCATTGATGAAAAGTGTTAGTTTTAGAAAAATATTTAAATCGCTAATGCGCCATCATGTACATATAGTTCATATACGATACTCATACTAAGTTTCCTAGAATAGAACTGTCCAAATTGTGAGCAAATCGAAAAACCAAATCAGATCACACAAGAGCACAAGCGAACAGAACAGCAGAACAGTAAAGCTGAACACTCTGAACCACCTCTGTGAAGAAAAGTCAAGTTGTCAAGCGAAAATGATTAATTAATTAAAATGGCCGCCGACCAGCCCATGATGTGCACAGAGCTAGTACCTCTGTGTGTGTAAGCGCACGTAGGGATGCCACTAACGAGATTTATCGATTTTTATTGAATCGACACAGTGAATTATGAATATCGAAACAAAACGATATTTGTCTTGAAAACACATTTTTTGGAAATTAATGATGAAAGAAATGGTAGGTATAGGTACATTGATTCGAGTGAACTATTCGAATTTTGTACACGCATAAAGTCCATTGTTTTATCCACTGCTGTGCCATTTTTTGCGAAAATAATTAATTATTGGTTAACTAAGTGTTGGGCCTGAACCTGGGCCCTCATGACCGTTTGTCTGATCGACCCATTAAGTATCTAACCACAAGGAGTCGACACTGCAAAGCGTACCCCTCTGCCAAAAGTACTCGACCGGTGGTCATGCTCTTTATATAAATATATCGGTCTGGTTGCGCTTGTGTTGCGTTAATTTTCGGCTAGTGTTAGTTAATTTAATTACATTTGTGTGCGTATAAACTTGCTTATATTTTGGTTTGTGAGCGTTTCTTCACCCCCCACTGACTTGGCAGACTTCGATGCTATAATGGATCGACCAAACGGCCCCGAAGTCCACGAATGCCGGTTAAATCGATAGGTCAGCGACCCTAACGACTCTTTCCAAAAAAAAAGAGTTATTGAAATCGGACTACCACAAAAAAGTTATTCATAAAAATATATATATTATATATATATCCCATCCGAACATTAAAAATCAATCGACACGAAATGCCATGGTTCACTTCGGTTAAATATCTAGGACTCATCTTGATACTAAATTGAACTAGGCAAAACATGTCGATTATGTCAAGCAAGCGTTCGGTATGCTTAGTCCTATAATGAACAGAAAATGAAACCTTAGTCCTAAAACTAAAATTAAAATATACACTGCACTAATTAGACCTTGTTTCACTTATGTATCACCAGTGTGGAGCAGCACATCTCAGTCAAACCATGATAAATTACAAGTATTGCAAAATAAGGCTTTGAAAATCTCTTTTAATACTAAATCCTAGACAAACCTTAAAAAGCTCCATAATAAATTAAATTTTCCCATCGTATTTAGTTATATTTTAAAACAAACAAAAAAATTCTACACACATACTAACATAACACATAGAAATAAATTAATTTCTAATATTGGCAAAACACGTTTATCAAAACTTCCGTAAACAAATACAAACGGTATCGTTTACGTAGTGATGACTACGTGCTCGACGACAGCGATGACGCACCGCGGTCCGACTAGCTAGTTCCCCGCCGCGCGAGTTTTTAACAGTGAGTCTAGGGTAGATAGCATGTTCGCGAATGCCATTCACTTTTGTATTCCTAATCATTACTTAAACAATTACATTGTAATATTATGATTTGAAAAATGTTCCATTGTTGTGGTCAAGTAAAATGAATACCTCATTCTAAATCCTACGTAGGTAGGTGCCTAATTATGTAAATTTTAAAGCCATAGAACATCATGTTTGTTTCCGTAAATTAATGTAATGATCGCTTTAGGGCACACAACGTCAATTAATTTAACTTTTAAATATGAGCTTGGAACAAAATGATTATAAATTAAAGATATAGTCATACTTTTTAGACCGTCATGTTATCAAAATTTATGTACCCTTTTAACAATTATATTGTTTTAAAATGACCATATAGGTGTATTTAGCCTGATAGTCAAACTATATTTTTTAAGTTGCTACTAGTATTAGACTGTGTTGTACTTAGTAGGTAAATAAAAATTATGTTGATAATAAAGATTTTTTAAACAACAAACAACAGCGACCGGTGCCAGTCCGTGGTGGAACCGCGTCACCAAATCAGAAACACTTCTTTTGAAGCCCTTGCGTGCCATGCGGTAGCGCGTAGCTGATATAGCGCGGCGGGTCCATCCCAGCTGCCTCTCACACTCACGATGGATGAAGATGGATCTCTTTAGACAAGCGTGAGCTTTTACTTGCTGCTGCCGAGATACGGGAATCTCGCAGCTCAGGCTTTTTCTACTTTTTGTTCGCCGGACCTCCGGACTACGCTTCGACGTCAAGCAAGGTATAACCTCCTGTGCGACTCAGTGTTTGTTTCCCGCTCTTTTCATTTTCCAATGGACATTAATTTTTCGTAGTTTCCAACTTTTTACTTTCAAGGGCGTCGTCCCGTTATACATATAAACATTTAGATTTAAAATAGTTACGAACTTATTCACATCAGGTTTCGTGAGGTGACGACCTCCAGTTTGTAAAGTAAGTAGGTTTTAGCTGCAGTAAGGTTCGTTATAAATCTTATCACCTTTTGTTTGAATGGATATCTTCCTCAGGTAGGGTTAGGTCTTTGTATCACATATCACAGTAAGAGGACCTTGCACTACAAACGTCTAGTCGCTTATCTGCGCAGCATCCAGGCTACCCTTTATTTTATTCTAACTCTTATCTTTTCTCTTAATAAGCTGTCTATCATATCCGAGCCAGGTTAGGTAGGTAAGCCCCTATCTCATATTCAAAATTCGCAATCATTTCCTTTCATTATTATGACACATACCAATCTGAATGTGCGGCGGCAGTTGTAGCATTCAATACAAAAAAACCATTATATAATGTGCAAAAATCTTTGTTGGGAAAAAGTCCAAAATCAGAAACAAAAGCCCTCGAAAACAAGATAAAGGAGAAAAATGATTTGAGACATAAAAACACAAGAGTTAGGAAATTGCTGTTTACTAAACCACTTACTTCGATAGCGACAGTACAAGATAAAAACTATGGAACAGACAGTTGTCAAAAACCTGACATGGATGAAGAAACTTACGAGCTATCAAAACAAAGTTTCTTGAGAAATTTAGAAAGAAGTGACACTGAAAGGGCCCAAATTGAACGAGCTACTGTTTTGCAAAGAGATAGTAGCGAGTGGTTGGAGCTTCGAAGAAATTTGCTAACGGCTTCCAATTTCGGGAAAATTATCAATCGCCGACCAACCACTAGCGCAAGGATAGTTAAATCATTATTGTATAAAAGCAATATTGCAAACGTAGCTTCTGTAAAACACGGCATAGACAATGAAGCTATTGCCCTTACACAACTTGCGAAACAAGAAAAAGTGGAAATAAGCCCTTGTGGATTATTCGTAGACCATGAAATACCTTTTTTAGCAGCCACACCAGATGGTTTAATCGAAAATGACACGATTGTCGAAATCAAATGTCCGAGTTCTGCATTTAGAATGCCTATTGAAGAAGCCGTTGAAAAGAAAAAAGTTAAGTTTTGGACATTAAAAGAAGGAAAATTAATAATCAACAAGAATCATCCTTGGTTT
The DNA here is from genome assembly GCA_949316475.1 of Hypomecis punctinalis. Classification (NCBI taxonomy): domain Eukaryota; kingdom Metazoa; phylum Arthropoda; class Insecta; order Lepidoptera; family Geometridae; genus Hypomecis; species Hypomecis punctinalis. The sequence goes on from CASGGB010000033.1 coordinate 168,559, forward strand.
TATAAAGTACAAGGACAGCTTCATATAAGCAAAAGAAAAATGTGCATATCGGGGTGTGGTCCGGGGAAAATCAAAAAGTAACCGTAGAAAAAATATTTCGAGATGATGACTTTTGGAAAAAGAAAATGATTGACAAACTAACCGAATTTTATATGAAGCATTTATTGCCTAAATTAGTTGACCCACGACAAAACAAGAAACATGTCACTTGAACATGTTGAACCAACATGTTCAATTAAACGCCAACTCATAGAACCACCCGACGCCGGACCCTCTAAAATGGCATGCGTGCATTTTTGTCCAGATTTGATTTCGACAGTTTTAGCTACCCCTGGATCATCAAAGGAAGAGCGTGTATTAACGATTGCTGAATTCTGATAAAATGATTATTACATACCTAACTAGCTATCGGCTTTGGCTGCGTTGCAAGTGTAAAATAAATAAAATTTCATTTTTATAGAATCATCAGAATGTTTCATTTTACATGGCAATGCAATGTTTTTTACCCGAGGGTATAAAACAATATTTTTTGTAGATCCAGGTTAACTTATCTCCATACCTAAAGTCATCCAAATCCGTTCATCCGGGCGGTGCGCTAATAATACTCGTACTAATCTCAATAAAAACATGGCATGTGAAAAGTACCCCGAGCAACAGTTATCACCATAGACAAGTACTGAATAAATAAGCCGAGTTGTGTTTACATTTAATCACACGACTTTTTACGGATGACTGTTGCTAGAGTTGTACTTTTTACATGCTATGCTTTTGTTGGGATGGTATCTTTTTGTTAGTAACGGTCTATCACAAACAACTACCCTCATGGAGGGTTGCTATTCCGCGTCCTTACTCTGTCCCTTACCTTTCCCCCTACCGTGCTCCCTACCCCGCCCCTTACCCTGCACTCTAGCCTGCCACTAGCCTACTCTTATCCTACCCCTACCCTGCCCTTATCCCTACCCTTCCCTTATCCCTTCCCTTATTCTATCTCCTACCTTGCTATAAATATAAATAATATACATATAAACTGAAATCCGTAGTCAAAATCGCAGAGTAATCTTGGTACGTAATCATTTACATTTCACGTACCTACTACAAAACTAATGCTATTTATCAAACTTTCGCAATTTGAACCCATTACTTTTATTATTTTATACTACGGGACTAATTGTGCACTGAAATAACGAGATAAATAAACACCTTGTAGGAGGAAATGTAGGACAAGTAGACCAAAATTAAAGTTTACTTGATTTTTCGCTTGATATTTAGGCTAAATGACAATGATCATAAAAATAACAAACTTGTAAGTTTGCTAGAAGAACCTTAGAATTATGATGATCGTTGAGTGAGTGTATATATTATAATAATGCTCGATTTGCTTGGGCCACCGAGCACCCCAATAAATGGCTCCGGGACAAGCAAGCAAGCAAAAGAAAGCTTTTTTGCTCGACCTGTTTAGGTGCACTACCGTGCACCCAGATTATTCAGATATTATATCCATTTAAAATTATATTGAAATCTGTTTAGAATTCAAAGAAATAACATTCGCATTTTATATTTTGTTATCCAATTGATATCTTTATCAAATCGTAGAGAAAATAATATTTTATGTAAGTATCTGACATGTGCTGCGCTCTGCACGATGCCGTAGGTATGACCTTGAGTGAGAGAACGTGTTGCTTGCGATCGAGGCGCGGCCGCGAGTTGTGGTAGCTTTCCGAACTAGAGCGGGCGATTCAAGACGCGCGGGTGAAATCTGATTTTTTCGTGGCATTAGGCGCACTATTAAGCGTGACTACTGACGTGGCGCGAAACGTATTCAGCCTTAAAAGGCCGAATTGAAATTGCTTCAATCCGCTTGGGCCTACTCACGTTCTTAGCCTTATTATTCTAAGCTGGGGACGCTACCAGTACTCCCTTTTGTATATCTCCGATTCCATTCATCAAGCGATCCAATTCGGATTTGTCGCTTGACAAATAAAATCGGACACAGATCGTAATGCGGCTTCGTCTTGCACTTTAAAGCTGCGTCCTTGGCCAATTGATCCGGTCTCTCATTCCCCTTGAGCCCCGCGTGAGCTTTGATCTAATAGAGCTCAACTGTTTTGTTTCTTTTGCTTCACTCTATTAGATCTATAATTTTAGTCGCGAGGGGATGGAGTATATTATGTTATCATGTTATACTAAACGTATATTACTTTATTTGCAAGGGAACAGAGATTTAGGCTTGCAATATCGAGCAGGTCGTAGTGATGGCTTAAAATGCTACAGTGATGTAGACCACGAAGGAGATATCGACACAGGCAGATCGACGACGGGCATGATCTGTATGTTTTCTGGAGGAATTATTAATTTTTTGATGTATGCTCTGTAGAACTAGATGGAATGTCTTCTGATGGAATTATGTTTGTGCCAAAAACATATTTCAGATGCGCTGACACTTGAGGCTTCAATTGGGCTCTGACATCTCGAGTGTTCTAGGCCTCATAGTTTGATAAATCTTCTTCAAGCTGTAAACCCCCGATGCATGTGGCGTGTGATAAATACCGAATTGGGTCGGGGCAATCGCGAAAGGACTAATTTCACGGATCTCCTGCGGGACACCGACGGTCAGCCCTTCCATACAAAGCGGCATCTGGTTGATGCACTTAACCTGGAATTCGCCACGGCAGCCAGGGGGTGCAACGCCCCCTCCGCCAACAGGGCGCGCGCGCTAGCCGCGCTCGGCGGTGAGTCATTTGTTAGCGACGTGTCCATCAGATTGCTGCCCTTTACTCACTTTGAAATTTACACAATTGTAACTAAAAACATAGCTCCGAAAAAGAGTACAGATATTTATGGCTTATCTGCAGATTTAATTAAGACAGCAGTAATACCCCTCGCTTTCGTCCTGAGCTATTTGTTCACCTTGTGTTTGCGCGAAGGTATTTACCCGAGGGCGCTCAAAAGAGTTAAGATCAGTCCGTTATACAAAGGCAAAGGGAAAAAAGCCGAGCCCAAATCTTATCGCCCTATTTCTCTAGTGCCCGCGGTTAGTAAGGTATTCGAGGTCGGGCTAAACAAGAGGCTCCTAAACTTTGTCCTGGACCGCAACATCTTGTCAGAGCGACAGTACGCATACCGCGCAGGGCGCGCGACCGACTTAGTGCGCGAGGTGGTGTGGCAGGTGCTGAGCGCTCGCGAGGCGGCCCAACAGGTCGCGCTGGTGTGCTGCGACCTCTCGCGCGCTTTTGACACCGCCGATCACGCTCTCATAGCGGAAAAGTTTAAACACTACGGCTTCCGCGGCCCGGCCTCGTCCATTTTGACATCGTTTATGTCTCTTAGGACACAGGTAGTGGTAGGGGATGGAGGGCGCGTCGCATCGTCCGAACTGGAAAACGAGATGGGCGTACTGCAGGGCTCGTGCGTCTCAAATACCATGTTTAGCGTACTCCTCAACGACCTACCAGGCGCCATCGACAACGCGGAAATATACATGTACGCGGACGACGTCGCAGCGGTCATTACTGCGCCGACGTGCGACCAGCTGCAATGTATGATTAACTCTGTTGTTCATAAACTCGATGAGTGGTTTAGGTCGAACGGGCTAGCGCTGAACAGGGAGAAGACGTGCTTCATGACCTTCAATCTCAATGGTAAAACGGCCAAAAGTATTTCTGTAGCAGTCGGCGATACCCCGCTCCAACAAGTCAACAGCGTGAAGTTGCTGGGGTTTCAAATTGACAGTGCACTTACGTGGGAAGCTCACATAGACGAAGTGTGTGGGAAGCTGAGCCGCTCGTGTTTCGCGCTTCGACGGCTCGCAAGCACCGCCACCCGTGATGTCGTGCGCTCCTGCTACTTTGCCACGGTCCACAGTAGCCTAACGTACGGGCTGGAGCTGTGGGGTCGTGCTGCAGACTATCATAGAGCCTTTGTCATGCAGAAACGGGCTCTGCGTGCTATATTTGGGGTATCCGACGATGTGTCATGCGTAGAACTCTTTAAAGAACTGCAGGTACTCCCTCTCCCATGCGAGGTGATTTACCAGCTGGCTCTGTTTACACACACAAACCTGCATATGTTTAAAAGAAGGGGCGTTAACCAGACGCGGAACTTGCGTAGTGATGTGAGACAGAACCAGCTGGTGACACCGCCTCATAGGCTCGTGAGGTCCGAGAAGTCAGTGTACATCTCGGGCCCTGCATTCTATAACAGACTCCCTGAGCAAGTGCGCAATGCACCTTCCGTCATGTCGTTCAAAATGAAATTAAAAACATGGCTATTGACCCAACAGTTTTATGACATAAATTATTTTTTAAAATTAAAAGAAGTGGTATTGTGAATTATCATTGCAAAATGGATCTGACAACGGCTGTCGACTACTTTATATTTTTAACAATAAACATAATTGATATTATGTAGTTTAAAATTTTGATGACAATCTGTTTCTGATTATGATTGTTTTTTTTTTATACAATGTGATATTAAATGTAATTAAATTTAATTTTATAATATTATGTCCATCCATCAGCCAAAAGACGTCCACTGCTGGACATAGGCCTCCCCTATGGATCTCCAATAAGACCGGTTGATAGCGGCTTGCATCCAGCGCGATCCTGCGGCCTTAATGAGGTCATCTGTCCACCTTGTGGGTGGACGTCCTACGCTGCGCTTGCCGGTACGTGGTCTCCACTCGAGAACTTTTCGACTCCACCGGTCATCAGTCCTCCGCGCTATGTGCCCTGCCCATTGCCATTTCAACCTGCTAATCCGTTGGGCTATGTCGGTAACTTTGGTTCTTCTACGGATCTCCTCATTTCTGATTCGATCACGCAGAGAGACTCCGAGCATAGCCCTCTCCATAGCTCGTTGGGCTACTTGGAGCTTACTAATAAGGCCCATAGTGAGAGACCACGTTTCTGTGCCATAAGTCATCACTGGCAACACACACTGGTCGAAAACTTTCGACTTGAGGCACTGAGGTATGTCGGACGAGAAGACACTACGCAATTTTCCGAACGCTGCCCAGCCTAGTTGGATTCGGCGATTGGCCTCTTTATTGAAGTCGGACCTACCTAACTGGACTACTTGTCCTAGGTAGACGTACGAGTCAACGACTTCAAGAACCGAGTTTTCAACAGAAATCGGGGTGGGTAAAACATGGGAATTACACATGACTTTCGTCTTGTCCATGTTCATCTTAAGACCCACCTGTTGAGAAACCCGATTGAGGCCTTCGAGCATCGTGCTGAGCTCTTCCATCGATTTTGCCATGACTACTATATCGTCGGCAAACCGAAGGTGAGTGAGGTATTCGCCATTGATATTGATGCCGAATCCTTTCCATTCCAGGAGCTTGAAGGCGTTCTCCAAAGTAGTCGTAAACAGTTTCGGAGAAATTACGTCTCCCTGTCTTACGCCTCTTTTTAAAGGGATCGCCTTGGAGCTCTCTTCCTGTACTCGGACTAACATAGTGGCGTTATTATACAAGCACTTCAACACTTCGATGTACCGATAGTCAATACGGCATCGTTGGAGAGACTCAAGCACAGCCCATGTCTCGACCGAATCAAAGGCTTTTTCATAGTCCACAAACGCTAAGCAAAGTGGCAGATTATACTCTTCGGTCTTCTGTATAACCTGCCGCAGCGTATGAATGTGGTCCATGGTGCTAAAGCCTTTTCGGAAACCGGCTTGTTCGCAAGGCTGAAAGTCATCAAGCCTGCGCTCGAGACGGTTCGTAATGACCCTTGAAAACAGCTTATAAACATGGCTCAGAAGTGAGATGGGTCTGTAGTTCTTCAATAAGGTGCTGTTACCTTTCTTGAAAAACAACACCACCACGCTTCTGTTCCATGCTTCTGGCGTGATGCCCTCGAGGACGACGGTGTTGAAAAGCTTCTGGAGGACTTTTAGTACCGGTGTTCCACCCGCTCTCAGCAGCTCTGATGTGATACCGTCGTCACCCGGCGCCTTGTTGTTCTTAAGCTGATTCAGGGCCATTCTAATCTCGTACAGGCTGATGTCCGGGATATCTTCGGTGAAGTGTCGGGTCAGCTTGGCTCTTGGATCTTTGGCCGCGCTGCTAACAGGCTTAGCGACCGAAGCGTATAGCTGTCCATAGAACCTTTCGATCTCCTCTAATACCTCTGCCTTGGTCGACGCTACACTGCCATCTTCTCTCTTCAGCTTTGTCAACTGGCTTTGCCCAATAGACGAATTCCTCGCGAACACTTTGGAGCCTTTGTTCTGCTCTATTGTCTCTTTAATATGTTTAGTATTAAAGAGACGAATGTCGCGCCGCACGGATTTTGAAATTTGTCTATTGAGCTGCCTATATGACTTTGCATCATCGGAAGACTGCAGTCTCTGTAAGCGTCGTTCGGCCATAAGATTTAGAGTTTGATCGGAAAATTTTTGAGGTCTATTTGTACGACGGGGTCTAAAGAATTTAGCACCCACCGCCTGGACAGTTTCTACGAGCCCGTTGTTAATCTCGTCCACCGATGCAAAGTTCTCCAGGCAAGCAAAGCGATTTGAGAGCTCGAGCTGAAAGCTCTCGGGGTTCTGGATATGGGCACGAGTAGGCCGGAGCGTAGACTTCATCAGGCGTGACCTTTCGAGTTTAACGTTAATATCCAATGTGCCTCTTACGATTCTGTGATCACTACCGGTTTTCACTTTGTGGATCACGGAGACATCATTAAATATCCGTTTCTCAGTGGTCATGATGAAGTCTATCTCATTTTTGGTGAAACCATCGGGGCTCATCCAGGTCCACTTCCTGTGAGGCGGCTTCTGGAAGAAAGAGTTCATCATGAAGAGTTCCTCTCTCTCCAGAAAGTCAGCCAGCCTCTGGCCCCTGGGGTTCCGTTGTCCATATCCAAATTTCCCCACTCTCAGCTCATCATCGCTTCTTTTGCCCAACTTTGCGTTGAAGTCCCCCATAACAACAGTAAAGTGGGTCTTAGACGTATGTATGGCCTGACTTACGTCTTCATACATAGTCTCCACTTCGTCATCTGGGTGTGACGAGGTCGGTGCGTATACCTGAATGACCTTCAGCGAATACCTCTTGGATATTCTGAGTATTAGATATACAACCCTGCTCGACACACTTTCGATGGTGATAACGTTGTTAACGAGGGACTTATGAACGAGAAAACCGACACCACCTTGGGACCGCTGGTCACCTTCCCGGTAGTAGAGCAGGTTGCCGGATTTCAGAGTTATCGTGTCCTCCCCCTCTCTACGGACTTCAGACAACCCTACAATATCCCAACGCAACCTACTCAACTCTTCTTCCAGCTCAGCAATCCTCTCGTCAGTCCTCATTGTGCGCACGTTGTGTGTTACCAGGGCCAGTCGTCGTTTGCGGGAGTGGTAGCCGGGCGTCTGCCAGGGATTCTTAGCACCCCCTTCTCCGCCGTTACCGGGGCCGCTACCGTAGCCCCGGGCTAGCGGAGCTGCTGGGGACTGGGGGCCTGGTCTATTTGTTTCTTCCATGGGGGTATTTGCCCATAATCGCCGCGCTGGGCAAGCGTGGTGGCGATCGCAGAAACGTAGCTTCGCGACAGAGACGCTGCTCCCCATCCCTGCCCTGTGCCATTTTAGCTACGTTATTATTTGAATGGTTATACCGCCATTAGTCGGTTCCGCTGTACCTCAGTCGGCTCTTACGACCCCTGGTACTAGAGGGGGGTGCTATTCTACTCTGCCGGCACCCCACGGCACGTAATATTATGTAATAAGTTTTAAATGAATTATTATTATTACTATGACATGTAACTGAAGTTACCAATAAATAAATTGTATTGTATTGTATTGTAATAAAAAAACCTAGATATTAGGTATACATGCTGTTCATAAAACCTACCAGGATGCTCATTTTTGACGATAGTTTACTTTTATGTAGCTTTTTCTGAATCTAGTCTACATTTGTTTATTCTTCTAAAAATCGGTTCACACTTACATTTAAATGATCTTCACATATCGATACCTGTCATTTCAATTTACGTAAGACACAAAACGCGACTTTACAGGAGAGCTAAAGTAAGATTTAGGTTTAAATTCTCTTTTATTTTTATACTTATAAAAAAGTGATCTACAGAAAATATGCTTAAAATATTGAGATGCAGGCGATGAAATATTTAGTTTCAAAAATAGATGTGCTTACACCCAAGAAAATAAATCAAAATGTTACGTCTGTTTTTAATCTGAGGCGAAGATTCATTTTGGGCGTAAAACACAATTGTAAAATAATATTATTTACGCCTTTAAAATGAAAGTTTAAGCGTGTTACAATACACATAATAAGAAAATGTAAATAACTGAAAAATGTACAATTAACTTTTTTTTTAAATTAAAGCTAATTTTTTTTTTATTGGTGACAATTTAAGCTCACACATCTCCATAAAAACTCTAAAGCTCTGTGAGGAGAACAATACAAAATTCATATGTTTGATACCCAATTCCACTCACCTACTTCAACCACTTGATGTGGCATATTTCAGTTCTTTGAAAAATACATGGAGGTCTGTGCTGAACGATTGGAGGAACGCCAGACGTGGTAAACTTGCAGTTGCTTTGCCAAAAAATGGCTTCCTTATTAAAAAAACATTAGATTTGGGAGCTGACACAGCGGGACCAAATATGGTAGCAGGATTCAAAGCTACAGGATTGTACCCTTGTGATGTCAGTGCACCACTGACTAAGCTCCCTGACTATGGCAAGCCAATAGAAGATATTAGAGAGAGTCTTGGAGATTCATTCAAACAATACATTGATGAGATAAGAAATAGTGACTTCAACCACTTGATGTGGCATATTTCAGTTCTTTGAAAAATACATGGAGGTCTGTGCTGAACGATTGGAGGAACGCCAGACGTGGTAAACTTGCAGTTGCTTTGCCAAAAAATGTTTTTGCTTCCTTATTAAAAAAAACATTAGATTTGGGAGCTGACACAGCGGGACCAAATATGGTAGCAGGATTCAAAGCTACAGGATTGTACCCTTGTGATGTCAGTGCACCACTGACTAAGCTCCCTGACTATGGCAAGCCAATAGAAGATATTAGAGAGAGTCTTGGAGATTCATTCAAACAATACATTGATGAGATAAGAAATAGTGACTTGGGTGTAAAGCAGACACAGAAGTTCCAGATTCCTGTTATAGCTGGGAAAAGTGTGTCGGTAGAAGAAATTCAAAAGTATATTGAACAAAAAGAGGAATCTAAGAATAAACATAAAACTACAACAAAGAAAAAAGGACGGCCTACAGGTTCCAAAAACAGTCAGGCAAAAAAGAAGAAAACCGATAATAGAGAGCCACACCAACACAACAATGTCAATGATAATCCACAACTGCCGGGAAGTACAGATAATTTTTCTTTAGTATTTTCTTAAAAATGGACAATATACTAACATATTTTCTAGAAAAAGACATTCGAAACATTAAGCCAAAAGACATAGTTGTGGTTTGTATATACCGTTCGAATGTTACTAGTACGGCTCAATTTTTCACTGCCTTCGAATGCCTGCTTAACAAACTAGTCGACTATAACAAGGATTTTGTGGTGGCGGGTGACGTAAATATCGATTCTATAGGTAAGATGAATGGTGATTTAAGAAAGTTGAATGAACTGTTAGCGATACATAATTTGCAAAACATTGTCGACTTTCCCACGCGCGAAACTGATGTGACGAGCAAAGATCACGTGTATGTCAGTTACGACTTGGCAATGGGCTCTCGCCGGTGCGGTGCTACCTGTCCGATCACCACGCAGTGCGCGCTACCGTGCCATGCGCGGCCGGCCCGGGGCCAGCGCCCACGCGTTTTATCAGGTCGTATAGTCAAGCAAACCAGGCTAACTTTGTAACCGCGATAGACAGTGTATACTGGCTAGAGTTCGAACAAAAATATTCTACAGAGTCTCCAAACGCGATGGCAAATGCCATTATAAATGTGATTAAAAATAAAATTGATTATTGTTTCCCGGTTAAGCAATGTAAATCAACCAGTAAACACATTTATTGGGCTACAGACGTTTTCAAGTTCAGCTCTGTTTTGACGGACATGCGTGACTTGTTATTGAAATTTCCGCTCAATGTAGAGTTAAAACAGAAAATCGAAGAATTCCAGGTAAAGTACGAACGCTTATTGCAGCATGTGAGGAGCGACTACTACTGTAACCTTATACGTCAGTCGCCCAACGTCAGTAAATCTATGTGGGAGGTAGTTAAAATCGAGACAGGGAAATCTCACAGAAACCAGGATTTCACAGATGTGTTAACGCAACCCGACGGGACTAAATTTTGTAGTAAGTTAAAGGCAGTACAGGCTATGAATTTGCAATTCGTTGATGCGGCAGCATCGTGCAATGCTCCCGCTGCTGATGTTGCTGCGGCCACAGTTAGGCGCTGTCACCGCTACTAGAGTAGCGGTGACAGCGCCTAATGACCGATCACTTAGACTGAAGAATTTTACACCCCGCAAAGTGCTCCGAATTTTGACGCACGGAGTGGCAAAAAAGAAGTCTAAGGATATTTATGAAATTTCTATTTCGCTGCTGCGGTCGGCTGCTTTGCCTTTAGCGCATACACTATCCACATTGTTCAATCGATGCATTAAAGATGGGGTATACCCCATTAAAATATGTCAAAGTATCTCCTCTGTATAAAGGGAAAGGAAACTAGGAGGAAATAAATAGTTATAGGCCGGTTTCGATAATTCGGGCAGTCGCTAAGATATTTGAATACGGGCTTAGCGCGCGACTTACTGAGTTCTTGGCGCAGTGCTCGTCTTTGTCAGACCGACAATATGCCTATCGTAAAGGTCATTCTACTACCTCCCTCACTCGAGAGTTGATTCGTAGAGTCTTGGACGCACGGGAGAGTGGGCAACAGGTCGCTGTAATGTTTTGTGACTTATCCAAAGCGTTTGACGTCGCTGATCACAACGTGCTCATTGCCAAATTCAAAAGGTATGGTGTCGAACATAATGAGGTGCGACTACTATCGGAGTTTATGACGGGTCGTTGCCAGGTGGTCGTTGGGGAGGGAGGCACGGTAAAATCGCAGCCACTTAAGTAGTATATTATTGCCGGTTCTAACTCAGGCTTATTTGTGGTTATAAAAGTGTATTTCTGGTACAAAATGTATGAAAAAGTAGTTTTACCAACTACACAAGTGTCGTTTTAACTTTGTAAAAAGTGTATATTTTTTCCCACGGTGATATGGGGCTTCGCCCCAGTTAGGGCTCCATGTGTTGGGGCAAGACGGGCTACCCGTAGTTGGTGTAATGTCAGGTGATGTGATATGGGGCTTCGCCCCAATGTGTTGTTAGGGCTCCATGTGTATGTGAGGTGAGTAGGTGTTGGGGTAAGACGGGCTACCCGTGGTTGGTGTTATTTCTGAGGTAATTTGTTGTGAAATAAGTGTAAATGTCTAGTACAAAATGTATGTAAAAGATAGTTTAACCAAAAGTGTATTTTTGTTCTGGCGATATAGGGCTTCGCTCCGGTTCTGAGGAGGTGTTGTATAAGAAGGTGGGGCAAGACGGGCTATTTGTAATTTCTCGTAATTTGCGATGATGTTGCATAATAAGTTTAACCCAAGTGTAAAATATTGTTTTTTTGTTATCTTTGTAAAAGCTGCGGCGTCGGCGGCGGCGGCGGGTACGGGGACGGGGAGGATGCAAGGTATATCGAGACAAGTTAGATAGCTTCATTGTGTTCAATTATAACGGAAATAGATGTGGTAAGTGTATCGAGGACATGTTAGATAGTCATACCGTTTGATGATAAAAACATTGTTGCGGTTGTATATTTCTCGAATGAATTGATAAAGTGTGCGTGTGAAACAAAGGATTGAAGAGGAAATGTGATGTATCTAGTAAATCAAACATAATAGTTTTAATAGAACAATTTGATAGTGCAAAATCAAACAAAGGATTCTGCAGGAAATGTTAGATAGATAATTATAGTACTTAATATGATAAAAGCGCAGTGTTGCTGAATGAAGATGTTATTTGAAACGCTAGTTTGCAAAACGAGTACGAGTGTCTGTAGAACGGTGGTACTTACATGTATTTTTAAACTTTAAAATGTTATTAACGAGTATTTTGCCTTGGGTGGTTATATTTTACATGAGACAAGAAAACGGAACGCATATTTTGGAGAAGAATATTTCGCAGTCTATAAATGAAGATTTAAGTTATTTGTGTTTGAGCAATTACTACGATTTGGAGAAGGTAAATTTATTAGATACGAATGGAAGACGTTTTATGAAGAATTGGATGATTAAATTTTATCTGTATGTGGATAATGATAAAAATAATAACAGTTTAAATTTTCAAAAAACACGTGCTGTGTTGTTAAAAAGTGATGATGTAAAAAATAAGAAGAAGCAGTTTAATCTGCGTTTATGTAGTGTTGATCGATTATTGCTATACAAATTGGAAATTGTACATTCATTTAAAACTCGTGTGAAGCAAAGCAGTAATATAACAAATACTTTACAACAAGTTTGGTCGTCTGATGTATTCGAGCAGAAGTATACAGATGAGAAAGGATTAGAGATTACTGTTAAAGTGCCTAGAGAAGTAAACAAAAAGAATAATCAACGTAATCATTCTCTTAATGTAAAGCCTAAGGAAGATGAAATATTTAAGAGTACAACAGCCACCAAGGATAAAATAAAAACCACTCCCACTACAACAACAACAGCATCGGCCATAACGACTACATCTTATCCATTAAGTGAAGCATGTCAACGTTACAAAATGACAATAGAAAGCGTGCTATACTGGGGTTATAATCAGTTGGAAAAATTGAATAAGGGCGAAATTGCAGACACAGGATGCTTATGTAAAATACCAAAGTAGTTCACACCACATAGAATTTTGTGGTAAGAGCTAGTGATAAAATTATGAGGGTTTATTATCAGCATGTGAATTGAACATGAAATAAATGTAAAACCACCGTGAGAAATGATAATAATTAAATAATTGTAATTTAATTGTGGTATGGGAAAAAATAGATAGTCGATTTGTAGTGTTATAAATACCCTATCAATCATGTTTCAAAATTCATTACACATTATACGTCGTCTGGTGTAACAAGTATCTAATAGTACTTTGTACATTTAACCTAGTATATCAACTAATAGTACTACTACCTCATACATTTGACGTAAGTTTTTTTAATACTTTATAATTGATTGTAACATGTTTGCTGAAAATATAATGTCTGCTGAAGATAAAATGTTAGAGGAGATGAGCTCTAGCAACAATACCAAGAAATGGATAAAGACATCAGAAATGGAAATCAATAAGTCCTATAAAATTGTTGATGTGATTAGAGTTAAATCCAAGTTTCAACCCTCTAAATTACAAACAGTTGTAACACTTGAAGATGATTGTCTTCTCACACTACCGTCAAGATATAATGATTTGGATCAAGCAAAATTTGATTTACTTAAAAGTGGAGTGTATGTAAAAAATAAAGGGCCAGATGGTAAATCATGGCTAATTGATTTTTCAAAAGAACCATCCCCTTAAATGGTTTTTTTCTTCATTGCAGCGTTGGAGCTTTATTCAAGATGAATGGTTTTATTAATCTATTTGCTATAATGCAAAATGAATGTAAAGATGATTGGATTAATTTCATTGTAGCTCATAAAATACTTCAAATTTGGAAACATTCAATACCTTTAATTAAATTGAATGAAGATGTTAACCGTTTAATTCTACATTTATATGAGGAGAGCAACTTTAACGATATTGATATATATACTGTTCTAAGGATTTGGGATGACATAAAGTCTCATCAAGAAGACGTCCCATATCTAACATCATCTAATGTGGATCTACAACAGTGGATAGTCATTTTGAAAGAAACTCCACCAGAGTGTTTTAGTCATACAGTGTTTACGGGAAAATTGCGAAACTTACTGATAAACATTTTGTTGGTGTGTCTAAATGAAACCATAGAAGTTTAATCTACCATCACAAGTGTGTTTGTGTGTTATTGACTTTAAACAGTTTTTCTCTTTTTTTTTTCAGTGATTGTGTCAATATAAATTATATCTACAAAATTATAAGCCAAAGAGAGAAATATTTGGTAGCTGTTGTATACTGAAGGTCTAAAAGTGCAGTACCTCTACTCAACACTCATTTCAAATTTGCTAAAAAAATGGATCTCTCAAAGATAAGATTCATAATAGACATTGAAGGATTCCCAGTAAAAAATAAAACATATTATAAAGAAGTGGCTATTTATGATTTATATACCAAATTTCCAATTGTATATAATGTTCGTCTTCCCGAATGGTTGTTGTCACGTGGGAAAACGAAAACCATTTGGTATTGTGAAAGATATGTACACGGTATAGCGTTTAAAAACAGTTTAAGTGATGATTTTTATCAAAATCTCATCCACGATATCAAACAAATAGACAAAGACTGTTAATATATTTGGGCATACAAGGGTGGAATAATTGAAAAAAGACTTTTAGATTCATTAAATTTCACATCTATCAATTTGGAAGACTTGGGTTGTCCTAAAGTAGAACACATAATAGAACAATTAAATTTACACCAATTGAAACGCCAAACGTTTTGCTCATTACAACATAAACTATTCAAAAATGTAAATGGTACAACATGTCATTGTAGTATGATAGAGGTACATGTTTTTGCCAGGTGGTTTGAGCAGTATAAAAAAATATTATTGATAATAAATAATATTATTTTAATACTTTTAGCGAAATGTCTATACCCAACAGCGGGATAAAGAAAGCTGTGAATGATGATGATGATAAATATTTTGGGGTTTAATGTATATAACATTTGTAAGTTATTCATAAGAGAGGAGGCCTATATCCAGCAGTGGGTCAAGACAGCTTAATGATATTATATGCTTTGTAGTATAATGTAATCACGATGTAACCTCTATGTAATCAATAGATAATATTTTTTTTTTACTTTCATCATTTGCATATCATTTTAAGCATTGTAGCATAATGTAATCACTATGGAACCTCTATGTAATCAATAGATAATATTTTTTTTTTTACTTTCATCATTTGTATATAATTTTAAGCTTTGTAGCATAATGTAATCGTCATGTAATAACCATGTAATCGATAGATAATCTTTTTTGAATTTCATTATTTGTTTAACATTCTAATTATTGTACTATAATATAATCACTGTATAATCGTTATGTAATTAATTAAACTACTTTTTTGACTTTCATTATTTGTATATAATTTTTAACAATTTAGTTTAATGTAATGTATTCAGTATATACTATTTTTCACTATCTTTTCTATTAGGATATCATTATAAAATAAAAAAACATATTATTATTATTCAACATTGTTTTCTTTATTAATCCAACTTGTTTTATTCATACCTAACCACTTCACTAGGACTTTATTTCCTTTTCTCTTCAATACCTTCTCTACAAGATAAATGTCAGGATATATCACTTTCTGTAATTCTTGTTCATAGAATCCTCCCAAGATTGGTTGTTTTTCTTCATCTTGCAATTGGTAGGTGATAGGATTAGTATTATTAACTTTTACCACTTGAAATATTTCTGCACTCCAATTTCCAGTATATCCCTTAGAAAACGTTGATTTATATTTACTTATCCGTACAAAGTCACCGATTGCATATTTCCTTTTCCGTCGTACTTTGATAAAATTGTAAACATTAGCTAAGAGAGCGTTGGCATTCGAGTGATTCACGGTCACTGGGGCAACCTTGATAGTACGATGAACTTTGTTGTTATATTTATTCATTACATCAAACAATGTATGTTAAACCCACTGATAGGAACCTTTGTAGGAAAACTGCTTCCAAAGCCAATTCTTGATAGTTCTTATAAATCTCTCTACGATGGAGGCCTTCATAACACTATATGTAGAATAATGATTTATCTTATAGCGAATCATTAGAGTCTTGAATTTCTCATTAAAAAACTCTCGTCCATCATCCGATTGTATATTAATCGGTCTCCGTTTTAGATTATTATTGAGTATAATTGACATAGCACGACTCACATTGTCAGCAGATTTGCTTTTCACCGGTTGAGCCCAAGCATATTTTGAAAAGGTGTCAATGCAGACTAATATGTAGTTATATCCTTTATTGTATTTAGATTGCTTTTGCTTATCAATCAAATCTATTTGCCAGGTGTCATCAAGAACTTTTTGAATAAAACGTCTTCGTAAAAAAATTTTACGAGCACTTTTGTGAATCTCTTGAACAACTTGCCATTTACTCATGATTTTTTTTTACTGTTGCTGATGATGATGATGGTGACAGTTTCTTTTTTACAACCTCGGATGTCGGATGCGGCTTAGCGGTTGTAAAAGTACTACTCTCAGACACAATAGTATCAGCCGCTTCGGATGGTTTAGACTTAGTACTGAGAGGTTTTTTAATATTCTTGAGTTGATTCTGAATATCGTTAAGAATGTGAGTGTTACTTTTAATTTTTGACAAACAATAGTTAATGTTTTCTTCCAATTGCCGTTTCGTGACTACATCCTGTTTTAGCACACCATCATGAACATTACGTAAAATCCGATTTTCACAGTCCACCGTGTTTTTGTATGCTTTAATGACTTGAAATTGTTGATTTTTCTTTTGAGAATAAGGAGAAGAAGATTTGTTGCCGATTTGTGATAAGTAATGCCCAAACTTATTGATTGTCATTGTTATAATGAGATTGTATTATTTTCATTACTGAATGAGACGTCTTAATGTACTCAATGATGGCGGTTTAATATTGTTAGCTTCTCTCAACTCTTCTATTATAGCCATAATTTCGTTCTTATAACCACTATTTCCCACGTCTTGTGAACTTATCAATACACGTAATCTATCGATGAGTTCATTTGGGTCATCCCAATACATAATATCTGTGTTGGGATAGTATTTCTTCATACACAAAACTCTCGATTTTGACGATGATTTAGTAGGTATACCCGAAATCAAACCAGAGCTACTAACATTTTTTTTTGACACTAGGAATAATGTAAGGTTTGATGTATGTTGCATACTTGTGACTTTTATCACCTTGTACCTGTTCAGTACTTAAATAGTTACGTTTATGTGCATTTGTCATTTGTACTATCTCATTATAGTTATTAATGTCTTCCTTATGAATGAGACTGCTGTTAGGATCTCTTTTGAATAAAAGTTCAAAGAGTCCCGGTGTGTAAGTATATTCAATACCTTTAATTAATAAACTACTTTTTTTAGTAAAGGTTATTGCACTATCACCAATAGAATATCCGTTTGAAGTTACACTAACCCCAAATGGTACTTTGGTAATCCCATTTAATACCATATTATCTGTATATTTATTTATAAAGTTAGGTAACTCTTGATTACGATCCCACGATGAAGCATCTTCAAAATCATCTTCTGATAAAGTTGATTTACTACCATCAGTATCATTACCATTATCATCATCATCATTAGCAGCAGATGGTATTTGAGACATTTTACCAGGTTTTACAGTCTGGTTAAGATCAATCTCTTCTTCTTTTTCGTTTTTCAACATAGCATCCCTTTTCTTCTTGTCATCTTCTTTATTAGCAGTGATTTTTAATGTTTAATTGAGTAAACTGTTTAAAGGTTGTGTGATTGGTTCGAAAGTATCCTTTAAGGTAGATACCATTTCAACTTTATCATTATTTAAAGATTTAATTTTTTTCTTCACAGAATTGACTGATTCAATTAGCTTACGTTTGATTTTTTTATCTCCAAAGATCTTCGTTTGGTGAGAGTCCATGGTCAAATGTTATCCAGTTCCCCTTTGGTGGTTATCGACTGTAGTAGACAAAATGACTCATTCCGTTCAAGTGACGGTGCAATAGATATTAAAATAGAAATGGAATTTAAGAAAAATTTGTCAGCAAATACAACAGCATATTGCCTCATCATCTACGACTCTCTCTTTGAATACAGTATCTTATCAAACACCGTTCGAAAGATAAACAGTCAAAAATATATCAGATCAGTTGAATTTAAGTAACAGATTCTAACCCCCCCCCTCTCCTCTCTGTTCAGTTAAAAATGAGGTCTGTTTGATTAATAATCAGCTTAGATATCAGTCACGTTAGTGTTGACAGTGTAAAGATGGATCTTACTTACTACACTCCATCTGTTCCACATATTTTTTGTGATCTTCATAAAAATCTATATACCACTATTTGTCCTTCAATTCCATACGTAACTATTTGTCTAAAGCTCTCGTCAGAAAGAGAGAGTGATACAAACAATAATGACAACAATTTGAGGGTGTGCGTTGACGTTGCTGGAAGATTACATACTTTCGGATATTAACAGTTTATTTGAATGTGTTTCTTCCGAGATAATTGTCAAATGTGAAGAATTTCAAGAACGTGACAGCGGATGGGCGTTAGAGAAGATTGAGTTTTTTGATATAAACATCAATAAACATAATCCAATGAAAGGAAGTTCTTATATCCCACTACCAAAGTGGATACAACACAAACGAGCGTGTGTTAATGTACTCAATACCGATAACGCTTGCTTTTTCTGGAGTGTCGTTAGTGCTCTTTATCCGGTTGAAAAAAATGCAGATCGTGTGTCATCTTACCCTTCATATAAGACAGTTTTAAAGACTGACAGGATAGCTTGTGTAATGACTATTAAGGACATTAAACACTTTGAGACATTAAACAATATTAAAATAAATGTGTATGATATAGAGGCTAAGGAGAAAATCATATCTCTATACATATCATCAAAGACCTCTGACCGTCATGTTGATTTACTATATTTTGAAAGTCAAAAGAAAGCACACTATTGCTGGATCAAAAACCTGTCACGATTGGTTGGGAAGCAATTGTCAAAAAATGAACATAAGAAGCACTTGTGTAACTCTTGTTTACAATATTTTGGGAGTGATGACAAACTCAAAATTCATACAAGGTTGGGTTGTGAAAAAGTGGTGATACAACTACCGACGCCAAAGGATAAATATTTAAAATTCAAAAATTTTGAACATCAGCTTCCAGTGCCGTTTGTCATTTATGCGGACTTTGAATCGATATTGGTCCCACTACAACGTGATTTAGAGAAGAATACATGTTACACTCAAGAGCATGTACCGTGCAGCTTTGCATATTACATTCTGACTCTAAAAGACATGTTGAAGCCAACAACAAATTTATGGACTCTCAA
Source organism: Hypomecis punctinalis (assembly GCA_949316475.1). Lineage (NCBI taxonomy): Eukaryota > Metazoa > Arthropoda > Insecta > Lepidoptera > Geometridae > Hypomecis > Hypomecis punctinalis. The sequence goes on from CASGGB010000033.1 coordinate 187,771, forward strand.
TATAATCCGAAACAAGAAATTAATTTTATCATTTACCTTGATGTTAATAATTTGTATGGTGAAGCTATGAGTAAATATTTACCCTATGGTAATTTTCAGTGGTTATCTGAAAATGATATCAATGCATTCAATATCAACCGACAGAGAGCGGACTCGAACACTGGATACATTTTAGAAGTTGACATTGAGTATCCAAGCTCTCTACACGACCTACACAATGATTATCCTTTTTGTGCTGAATCAAAAAAAACCCCTCAAGGTAAAACAAAAAAACTTTTACTCACTTTAGAAGATAAAAAGAATTACATCATTCACTACATGAATCTCAAACAATGTGTAGAACATGGTCTAATTTGTAAAAAAATTCATAGAGTCTTGACATTTAATCAATCACCCTGGCTCAAGTCCTATATAGACTTTAATACCAACAAAAGAATCGCAGCAACAAACTCTTTCGAAAAAGATTTCTATAAACTTATGAACAATTCAATTTTTGGGAAGACTATAGAAAATGTTGCGAAAAGAGTCGATGTACATTTATGCACTTCGTGGTCTGATATTAATACAAAAACCAAACCTAAGTATGGTGTGGAAAGGTATATAGCACGTCCCAATTTCCATAGTACAAATTTTCTCTGAAAACTTTGTAGCAGTTCAGATGAATAAAACAAAAATTTTCTACAACAAGCCCATATATGTTGGTTTCGCTGTCTTGGAACTTTCTAAACATCTTATGTACGACTTTCACTATGCCTACATGTTACCCAAATATCAAAAAAAATTACATTTAGTTTACACTGATACAGACTCTTTCATTTATGAAATCAAAACCGACAATTTTTATGAAGATATCAGAAATGATTTGCAGGATAAATTTGACACGTCAGATTTTCCAAAAAACAATGTATATAACTTACTCTGATAAACAAAAAAGTTGTCGGTTTGATGAAAGATGAGAGTAATGGTCGGATTATAGATGAATTTATCGGTTAACGTTCTAAGATGTATGCCTATAAATTTCTAGATGATAAAATTGTAAAGAAAAACAAGGGCGTATCCGCTGCAGTTGTCAGAACTCTACACTTTGCAAACTATTTAGACGCTCTTAATCGTGATTACCAACAGTATGAAACTATGTACATGATTTGTAGTGATAAGCACAATGTATATACGCAAAATAAAAAGAAGAAAGTACTCTCTAGCAATGATGATAAAAGATATATTTGTGACGATAATATTAGTACATTAGCCTGGGGGCACTTTAAAATTAAATAAAAAAAACTTATTATGTAATTGTAAAAAAACATGTTTTATTTCCCTAAATTATCCTCCCCACTCCTCCTCCTCTTCATAACTTCTTATCATTAACATAATAGGAACACTTTTTAGGATAGAAATACATGTGAATGAAAGGACACTGACTAAAGTAACGTAGATGTACCATCCAAGGATTGTCATTTTCTTTCCAGTCCTCTAGACCTCCACCACAATAGAAACACATAGTTCTATCTGCATCACCGGTGTAAAAGAATCCAGCATCCGCAAGTTGACTTGGTTTTTGATGTTTGTCCTTGGGCCAGTCTATAAAAGTACAGATACGCACTTTTCTTGAAGTAAAGTATGGAAACTGAGGATAACTCTCATTTTTGTTCAACATTTTTTTAACTGTTCCCTTTTTTGATTAACTTTGAAACATATAAAACGTGCACTCTGACAGAGAATTCAATTTTAACCAATATAATTTAATACTCGGAGTAAATTATTACACAATGATTGAATGCACCTCCCTTATCTATTACCATAATCATAGTCCCCCGTCCCCGTACCCGCCGCCGCCGCCGACGCCGCAGCTTTTACAAAGATAACAAAAAAACAATATTTTACACTTGGGTTAAACATATTATGCAACATCATCGCAAATTACGAGAAATTACAAATAGCCCGTCTTGCCCCACCTTCTTATACAACACCTCCTCAGAACCGGAGCGAAGCCCTATATCGCCAGAACAAAAATACACTTTTGGTTAAACTATCTTTTACATACATTTTGTACTAGACATTTACACTTATTTCACAACAAATTACCTCAGAAATAACACCAACCACGGGTAGCCCGTCTTACCCCAACACCTACTCACCTCACATACACATGGAGCCCTAACAACACATTGGGGCGAAGCCCCATATCACATCACCTGACATTACACCAACTACGGGTAGCCCGTCTTGCCCCAACACATGGAGCCCTAACTGGGGCGAAGCCCCATATCACCGTGGGAAAAAATATACACTTTTTACAAAGTTAAAACGACACTTGTGTAGTTGGTAAAACTACTTTTTCATACATTTTGTTCCAGAAATACACTTTTATAACCGCAAATAAGCCTGAGTTAGAACCGGCAATAATATACTACTCACTTACAACCGTGATAGGAGTTGCCCAAGGATCGTCTCTCTCTAATATAGCGTTTTCCCTCCTTCTCAACGATCTTCCTGACAACATTAAAAATGCGTATATACTCATGTACGCTGATGACGCGGCTGCCATAGTAACTGCTCCAACTGAAAAGGTACTAGAGGAAAAATTGAACTGAGTCGCGAGTGAGTTATTTCATTGGTTTTAAATCAATGGGCTGATTTTAAATAAAACCAAAACTCATTTTCTACACTTTGACCTGTCAGGCCGCATTAGGGGGCCCCTCAGTGTAGGAGTGGGAAACGACAAAATTGAACTAGTGAAAGACACGGTTTTCTTAGGTTTCCATCTGGACAGCGCTCTCACTTGGGAGTGTCATATAGATAGGTTGTGTCTTAAGTTAGGTCGTGCATGCTTTGCGCTGTGGCGGCTGGCAGCTATGCTTCCGGAGAGTATGGTCCGGAATTGTTATTTCGCTTCTGTGCACTCTCTCCTACAGTACGGCGTCGAGTTTTGGGGAAGATCAGCTGAGTGGGAACGGGCGTTTAGGCTGCAGAAAAGAGCTATCAGGGCCATAAAGGGAGTGCCAGAAGATGAATCGGCGCAGCCAATATTCCGGACAATGAAAATTCTAACTCTCCCCTCGATGGTTATCTTAGAGGCGGCCCTCTACGCCAGAGACCACTTGGATGAGTATGCGTGCCGAGGCGAGCAGCGCTCGCAGCCGCCACGGCGAGCGGGCGTACTGCGCGTGCCCTCCCATCGGCTTGTGAAGACGTCTAAACAGATTCATGTAATGGCGACAGATGTCTACAACCACCTTCCGGACTTTATAAAAGATGCGCCGTCACGTCAGTCTTTTAAAAATAAAGCAAAGTTTTGGCTTGTTGAGCAGGCATTCTATAAGGTGCAAGGCTTTCTACCAAAGGTATAGTAATTTAATTTATGTATTCGAACTTAACTTATTAATACTATTTGATTTATTTGTGACACTGCACATTGTTATTAATTATTGTGTATTGACTGTTATTAATTATTTCATTGTTTCGATTATTAATTATTATGATTTACAATTTAATAAATTAGTTTTTGTTTGACATGTAACTTATAGTTATGAATAAATGAATATGAATATGTAGAGTAAATAATTATGTGCTTCATTAAGGACTGAAAATGTAGTAAGTAAGAAAACTGTTTGTTAATTATTATGTATAACGGGACATTAGCTTTAAGTTTATTTTTAAATAGTGCCACTTAGTCTAATTTCGAAGGACTAGGAATGGAAGTGGCATTATTCCTGGCGCAACGCTTGTAACAAACGCTGCTGATTGGTTCCAAGGAGGTTTCAAGTGGCATCGCATGATTGGCCGATGGGCGGAAAAATGCGATGATGACATGGCAGATGTCACTTGTGAGTTGTAAAGAGAGCGTGTTCGGGAGAGGTTGTATTGAAATGTGATTAGAACGGCTCGAGTGGTGATTCTTGATAAAATGGTGGCAACGTGCGTTACGCTGCGGAACGCCATGTCCTTCACTTCTCTATAATTGTAATCATACGTAATCTTCTTTGAAATAAACTGATTGTTCGTGACGTCGCAATTTATCTCCTCGCCCGCTTAACCCACGCCACGCCACACTGAAGCATTGTTGGGTCAGTGGTATAAAACATTACCACATTGAAGCACCATAACTGATGTGGATCCTTTTATGAATTCGACATATACATATTCTAAGAATTTGGTCTTTGCCAGTGTTGCCGTTTTGTAAATGGAAAAAATGCTAGACTTTGGCGGTGATAATGCTAAAAATGTGCTAGATCACACTATAATATGCTATTTAGGTATTCGAGCCTTCGCTTGACCCATTGTGAGATTACCCTCGAATTTTACCTAGTGCAGTGTGATTCTACTTCCTTTCTGACCGATATCGTCGCGTCACGTGATCGCCCCACTCCTCGCCGTTGACGCGTGGCGGCCATCTTGCGTGCGGTAGTTTCTTTCGTCGGTACGTCTTGAATTTTTGCATAGTGAGCAGTGTGTAAAAGAATTATTGTTAAAAGTGAATAAATCACTGATAAATACATTTTTATCGATCAACTAATCGTGATTGGCGATTGCCCGCTCGCAAGACGGCAAATTGCGCAATCATAACGCGTTTATTACTCGCGTCAGCATTTTCAGTTTTGGGTAAGCCCCAAACCGCAAAGGATATCGGAAATTTATATATTTGGGAAAGCCCCAAATTAATCATTGCCTTATTCTGACAACCATGTTCGCATATTTCGATGTGCGAACATGGTTGTCAGAATAAGATCGAACTCCGAGCCGCCAACAGCGCTCGAGATCAACCGATGTATCCATATCTTCTTTTTCTTTTGTCGGCTGTGCCAACAGACATCGGCTAATAAGACTTTGAATGACTGTAGTGTAGTAGTCAAACCCGCCATACCAGTATTCACACCTAAATTTACGTTACAGATCATCATTATGAATCGCACAACGATGGGTGAGCTGGCGAACTGGGAACCACCCCCAGAGGAAAAAGAACAATTCAGAAAATTTACTGAGGTTCTGGATGAATATTACCCAGAACAATGGCGGCTCTGGGAGATCAATAACGAATCGTATTCTGACCTCATTGGCGAAAAAATGTCTGCCGACGACGAATGTCGTCTGCGTTTCGCAGTGCCGACGATAGAGTTAGCCCGAGTCTTTGAAATCTCATTACTGAGTGAGCGAAAATACAAAGCTTTAAAAACACTCTTGACACGGCCGCTAGGTCGAGCCATAATTTATTGTCCATTCTCGACAATGAAGAGAGTCCACCCAGAGGAAGCTTTTAACGGTTTTTGGTCTGCAATATCGGAGCTCAAGCCTCATTTTACCTCTCGGCCAGAGGCAGAGAAATCGCTCCAGAGATATAAATAAATAAGCCTAATGGCAACACTATATTAGATAGTTACTTTTACAATTTAGTGATAGCAACACTTCCCATCAGGCATTGATTCATGTCGTACTGTGTCTTGTATTCAATAAATCAAATATTGTAAAGCTAAATAAGTTTTACTTTTTTTTAGTATAGAGAGATGTTGTATAAATAAGCCTAATGGCAACACTATATTAAATAGTTACTTTTACAATTTAGTGATATCAACACTTCCCATCAGGCATTGATTCATGTCGTACTGTGTCTTGTATTCAATAAATCATAGAAGTCAAATATCGCCGTTTCCATATCTTCAAAACCTTCTATACTCGACATATTCGAAATGAGCGCACAGTCCCGAAAATACACAGAAAAAGAAACAAAAATACACCGATGAGCAAATGATAAACTTCATGACGCAGAACAACTCTCGAGTCAAACAACAAGGTCGCCTGAAGAGCCAGGGCAGGTGCGGTGAAGATTCAAGCTCTAGCAACGAGTTTAGCGACGGGAACGACGGCTGTATGGCTTCATTATATGATCGAAGCTCATAACGAGCCGGGCAAGATACCCGCGAACAATGAAGCCGCCGATGCTCTCTTCGACTTCGCGCCCGCAACGCAGGAATCCGAAGCTAAGATAAGTACCGCTGACGAAGAGTTATCAAAACAAGGAATACAATGTCAACGACTAGGATTTGAGAAATATGCTGATGTGCAAAAGAAATTTCAGGCAACTCCAGTTTTTACAAACTTAAGAACCAACAATATGGCAAATGGTATCCATCCTAGAAAAAAATGGATCTCTGCCTAGGATCAATTACTCATGAATTGCTACAACAACGGAAAGAATTCCAAGACATATACCAAAAGTCATCTTTAGAAGTAAAACGTGCAATCAGTGTCAACTTTCTAGCGACTGATATTACATTCCGTCGACCCTCGGACGCTCTCTCTCTCGCAGGACGCCTGCGGGAAGCGGGCTGAGATCATACAACAAAGACGGAACATTTACAAACCATCAAATAAGGCCCTGAATGAACTACTACATTCAATGCTACCATCTTCGACGCACCTTTTCTCCGAACCACAGCTTGCCGATCTAATAAAAGAACAAGGGGGTATCATTAAGTTTTTCCCGGCCAAATTTAAGTTTAAACTGAAGGCAGCAAACAGGTACGCGCCTCACCAAACCAATCGCCAAGGCCCAAGCGAAAAAACACGTGCACCCGAAGGTTCTAAAAGATCGAACTATAGACCACAGGAAAGACAGCCATCATCCGCAGCAAAGGGCGGGAATCGACGCGGTAACGCTGGAAGGTTTAGAAGACCAAGATATGAAGGAAAAAAGTTCTAATTTTTCGGCTGGACAGGTCAGTTGCAAAAAAGAAACCTGGGAGCGTTTAGGGACACCAAAAAGCATCTTATCTGTATTAAATGGCTATAGAATTCCGTTTTTCGCTTCCCAATTAAAAGCATTAAATAAGAAAATCTATCAGAGATTTCAAGCGAAACCCTCAGTCGAGAAGTCAAACGAAGTAAGCAAACTGCTGCGCGATAAAGCGATTCGTAAATCAGACAGCAAGTCAGTGTTCTTATCACCTTTATTTCTTCGACAAAAATTAGATGGTTCAAACCACCCCATTCTAAACCTGAAGATGAAGAAGAGGTCTTTATATACGAAGACAGGGGAGAAAACCTAAGTTTTTTGAAGTCTTCGTCAGAAAACCCTGCAACCAACAGCTGGGGACATCCTGTTCCATGTTCGTCCATTCAGAGCTGTTCTGAAAGGATACAAGAAAGAACAGCGGCAGGAAAGGCCGCGAAACGGCAAAGTGACGGCAGACGCAGTGAGAGTGGAGGTCACGTTTCGGCTTTTTTGACAACATTTAGCGCCGCAGCACAGAGCTTGTTCCCACAAATAACGAAAATAAAATGGCTGCTGGGCCATTTTATTTTCGTTCAATCAAACACAGCGTCAACACCACGAACAAGGCAAGTGGTTCAAACGAGAGCCGACATGGGACAAGTTAGTCCGCCCCTCTATATCCAAACCTCGACAGCAACAGATCACGCCAGAAACGCCTTCATAGAATTCTTAGCTATAACGAGAGCGACTAGAGAAGTCAATCTCAGAAACTGCGAAAACATCATGCAGTCTTTCAGGCTAGGGAATGAGAGTCTTTTGATGGCGAGACTGGAAGAAGTAGAAGAAACCATATACAATAACCACACTTCCCAGGTCATCAAGGGAACGATGAGAGGTCAATATATGGCTGCTTATAATGCAATAGAAAGCTTCGTGGCCCTGGATGAGGATGAGACGAATCGGACTGGCAAACTGAGCTACATGACACCACCAGAAGACCCTCTCATTCTCATTCTCATTAGAAGTAGGGGCTATAAGTCCTGCACTGACGTCCCGCATGGGGTGTTTTGTGCATTTCCCCCTCCAGCGTCTACCCCAGCCAGCCTAGCTCCTTAAAATAACGGAGCGTGGCTCTGGGCCGCCGGCATAACTGCTCCAGTGGCTTGGTTGGTATACCAGATGGCGATGAGGATGACGCTGTAGATGCTGACGACAAAGCAATAGCAGCGTCATGCAACCCGAAAGCGATTCTAGTTTCTGCCGTGGCCTTGCAATGCCACAAGACATGCTCTACCGTTTCATTCTCCTGCAGGCAACCACGACAGAGTGGGCTGTCGGTGGCTCCCAGTTTATACATGTGACTATTCAAGTTGCAGTGACCAGTGATGAGTCCTACCATAAGTCGGAGGTCTTGCCGCTGCAACCTCAATAGATCGTTTGTAATGTTTCTGTTCAGGGCTGGGAAAGCAGCTTTGGCATGCCTGCAATCCTCCCTCTTGTCCCACATATTTTGTTGTTCTTTTTCAGTATGACGGCGCAGTAGATCACGCACTTCCACCGCTGTTGGCTTGCAGTGTCTAACTGCTTTATCCTCCACCTGTTTTCTCGTGCCTTCCTTAGCAAGGGTGTCTGCTATGTTGTTACCCGGACATAAACCGTGACTTTTTGTCCAACGTACGATAGTTATATGTTTATTCGAAATACTTTGGAGTGCTGCATGGCACTCAGCTATTATTCTGGACCTTGTTATAGGTCTCCTGAGTGCGTAGATTGTGGCAGCACTGTCAACCGTGAACATGATCGCTTCCTTAGAGTCTCCTTTTCCAGGAGATACCAGAAGCTCATTTAGTGGCTCCAGTGCTTTTGCGGCCAATAATAGGCCCATGGCTTCCGCCTGCAAGGCCGTTGTGGTTTTGCTCAGGGCAAGAGACTCTTTGAGCCCAAGCTCCGGCGAGTAATAGCCACAGCCTGTCCCTTCCTTATTTTTAGCACCATCCGTGTATATGTTCCAAGACGGTGTTATACTGTCTGATATGTCATCCTCTATGATCAAATCATACTTTTTACAGTCCAGGTGCATTTTGGCTATCCTGTCCGTACCACTTTTAGCTTCAGGGATTATGCCTGTCGCCCGATCGATTATTCTGCAGTGGTTAGTGGTCGCACCCATGCTCTTCCACTAATTTGTAGATTTTATTCGTAGGGCTGAAGCCATCGCTTCCTGCTGAATGTGCAGGTGCAGTGGTGTGAGCCCAAGAATAATTTCGAGTGCAACTGATGGTGTATTTTTCATACATCCGCTGATTAATGAGCACGCAAGTCTTTGCGTTTGTTGTAGCTTTGCTTTTGTTGTAACAAGGTTCGTACGTGTCCACCACACTACGCAGCCGTAAGTGAAGACCGGTCGCACTATAACAGTATATAGCCAGTGACAGAGCTTTGGCTTTAGACCCCAGTCCTTTCCTACCGCTCTGGTGCACTGCCATAAAATGTTTGTAGCCTTCGTGGTGACATAATCAAGTTGTTTTCCCCACAGAAGTTTACTGTCTAGCCAGATTCCTAGATATTTGACTTCCTTGCTTAGTGTCAATTTGGAACCAAATAGCGAAGGAGTTTTCAAGTCGGTTTTCTTTGTTTTTCGTGTGAATAGCACTAACTCTGTTTTTTGCGGATTAACAGAGAGGCCGTGGCGTTCACACCATTTTTCAACTACTTTAAGTGCTTTCTGCATCTTCTCACACAGGGTCGACTCAAAGAGTCCAGACACCATGATTACTAGGTCATCGGCATATGCCACAGTGACAATGCCTTCTCTATTGAGGAGTACAATAAGTTCGTCTACCACTACTACCCAAAGTAAAGGTGACATGACTCCTCCTTGTGGACAGCCCTTAGTGACCCGACAGCGCGTGGCGCCTGCCGTTTCAATGTTGGCTGTTCTATTTGCGAGCATTGTGGTTATCCAACCATTTACTCTGTTATCTACTCCCTGCTTTTTCAGACCTTCTTCAATGCTAGGGAAAGTAGTTTTATCAAATGCCCCTTCAATGTCAATGAAAGTAGCCAAACATGATTGCTTGCTCTCCAGAGCAGATTCTATTTTATACACCACTTGATGGAGAGCAGTCTCCGTCGATTTGCCCGACTGATAGGCATGTTGATTATTGTGGACTGGATTGTCTGCCAGTGGTCCACATCTAATATGCTTATCACAGAGTCTCTCCAATGTTTTCAATAGAAAAGAGCTGAGGCTTATTGGTCTGAACGACTTTGGGTTTGTGTAGTCGATTTTTCCTGGTTTCGGTAGAAACACAACTTTCACTTCTCTCCATGCTTTAGGTATATACCTCCACGCCAAGCAAGATCTAAATATGGCGATGAGGTGTATTTTAATCGTGCTTAGGCCCCATTGGAGGAGAGCTGGAAATATGTCGTCCAGTCCGGGGGCCTTGTGCGGCTGAAAAGTGCTTATTGCCCAAAGAAGGTTTTCTTCCGTGACAATAGAGTCGGCAAAGTCCCAGTCTTCCCTATTAGGTTTTTGTGGTGTGTGTGGTACCCATCCATCTGTGTCGTTTATTTGACAGTCTGGAAAGTGCGTCTGTAAAAGCAATTCAAATTGCTCTTGTTCTGAAGCTGTGAAAGTGCCATCAGCCTTTTTCAGAGTACCTAGTTTTATTTGTGTGTCACTAGTTATAATTTTCCTCAAACGTGCAGTTTTACTCTCAGATTGTATTGAGTTGCTATACTTTTTCCAAGAGTTGTTTTGGCTTTTTTTGACCTCTACCTTGAACTGGTGGCGCATTTTTCTGTAATTTTGCCAGTCTGCCTGTGCATTGGTGTTCATGGCTCTATTGAAATGGTGCCTGACCCTTTTTCTGAGCTTAGTCAGGTCTTTATTCCACCATCTGTCTTTTTTCGGAATTGAACGATAGTTTTCCTTTTTTAATGGGCAAGCTTTTTCATAGCTTTCTTTCAGAGCGTGTACTAAGGCTTTCGTCGTGGTCTCTATTTCCTGGGGCGATAGTTCCGCTTTTAAATCAAATTTTGTTGTCTCGGACATAGCCTTTTCAAGTGCATCTCTAAAGGCTGGTATGTCGGTCTTTTTTGGATTTCTGTAAGATCGTGGTTCGTGTTTGCCAGTGGTTAAACTATATCTAATCCACCTATGGTCCGAACCAGAGTATTCATCAGTCGCTACGCGCCAATTATTTATCATTTTAGAGATATTATTTGTAACCAACGTGATATCTATAATTGTTGCCCATGATGTTACGAATGTGGGCTCAGTGCCATTGTTTAGAAGGTTCAAATTGTGCCTGAGGATGAAGTCAAGCACATCGTTTCCTCTCTCATTGGTGTCGTTGCAACCCCAGACAGTGCAATGGGCGTTTGAATCGCATCCTACTATACATTCTAGCTTATTAGTTGTGCAGAAATGCATCAGCTCTTCGAGCGTCGGATGTGGCGCATCTTCTGTTATGTCCAGGTATGCCGAGGCTACAATTACAGTGCTGAGATTGCCTCTGAGACCGGTGTCTAATTTAACTACAGTGAGGTCATCGGTGCACAAGTGTGTCACCAAGGACGCTTTATATGGCTGCGGAATATATATAAGAGTACGCATTTTGTTTTGCACAGTAGGAGTAAAAACATTACCTCTGAGACCATTTAAGCCGCTTACCTTGCCACGGACTAAATACGGTTCCTGGACCAGTGCTATTGTGTTCTGACGCTTCTCCAGGGCTTCGCGTAGGGCAGCGGAGCCTGAGACGCTATGGTGAATATTACCCTGAATAATATCGAGATTAGTACAGGTGTTTAGTGTACTATGTGATCCCCCGACTGCCGCGGCAGTCGGAGTGTGTGTGTTTTTATGACTATTATCTTTTTGAGAATCCATTATTAATTGATAAAAAATATATTTGTGGACCCCTACCTCAAATTAGGCATCGTGGTCGGCGCGAGGGCGGGCAGTCCGGTCCATGTCCATGGGCGACGCAGGCGAAAAGATATTGAGCCCATACAGGTCCAGCATCCCGTCGCCCCCGTCGGCCGCGTCCAGCAACCTTTCCTCCTCCTCCCGCGTCCACCCGATGCTCCCAGCGAGCGGCGTGTCGTCGTCGACCTCGGAGAGCGCGGAAGCGGTTTGAATGCACGAAGCAGCGCCCCCGACATCCCCACCCACCGTTGCCGCCGACGACTCACCTCCTCTGTCAGCCCTGAAGCCCTTTACGAACTCTTACGAAGACCTTCGCACATATGTAGTATAGCCGAAAGTCCGCGCGCCTCAGCGGCTCTATGTCTTCTGGCGCGATGCCCATCACCAGAGTATGATTACGGGCGCTACCCACTAGACGCATCTCGTGGGTGAACACCCGCCATCGCTCCACACCTACCTCCGGGTTCATCGCCACCAGGTACTGCACGAGGGGTTCCGGTCCGTCTCCGCATAGCGCCGGCACTCCTCTCCCGAAGTCCGGAACGTTTATGACAGCGGTATAGTACCGCGGCACCTCGCTCTCCGGGACCAGAAGACCCTGTTGTGGTTACCGCCAAGTGTACCAAAATAATGCTGGACGACAGGATTATTGACATAGCAAAAACCATTGAGGGCAGTTCTGGAGTCGAGGCACAGTGGGGCAATTGGATGGTTCCCAAGATCCAGTGGGTCAATGGAGTGCCCGGTTGCGGTAAAACAACTTGGGTGGTACGACACTTCGATGTGGATAAGGACGTTATCATCACCACAACAACTGAAGCAGCCAAAGATCTAAAAGAGAAGCTGGCGCAGCGTATAGGTAATCTAATAAGAACTAAAGTGCGCACCATCTCATGAACCATTTTGGAGCCATAGTGATGGCTTTGAGGCTGTCTGGTGCCAGTGAACTTGTCCTCATCGGAGACGTCAATCAACTACCTTATATCGACAGAGAAAACCTCTTCGAGATGAGGTATAATCGCCCTAACCTGGTCGCCAACATTAACCAGGAGTTGCTATGTACGCGCCGGAACCCCATGGATGTGGCGTTTGCACTGAGGGAGATATACGCGGGTATATATTCTTCGTCTATCCAAGTCAAATCTCTAGAGCAGAAAAAATACATGGGTGCACAAATACCCTACAACCTCTCTAACACCCTTTATTTGGTCCACACTCAAGAAGAAAAGGAGACCCTTATCAGCCAAGGGTATGGAGTGGGGTCGGGGTCGCGCATCCTTACCATCCATGAAGCTCAAGGTCTGACATAATCACTCTGTCATCGCCATTAAAATCAAGGCCAAGATTAGATTGCACGAAATCGTTTCGCACGCGGTCGTCGCAGTTTCACGCCATACCAGGTCCTTTACATACTTTGCCGACAACGAGGAAGACGCCATCAGCCGCTTCGTGCGGCGTGCAACGTCACCTAAGATCATCGTAGACTATAATTTAAAGATGGCCATTAGAGAGCGAGACGCGGCGGTGGTGGAGGCCCTGAGTGGTATAAGTAGTTTTAAAAAAAAAACGTAATTTTAGAAATTTAATTAGGTTTAGATTTATTTTAGTATAGAGTCCTCTAGTAAAGCCTTAGTTTTAGAAATATTGTTTAAACCAATAAAAAAGTAATGTATAATCTTAAAGAGCACAGGCCCCGGTGTCTGTGGAGTGTAACAAATCAATAAAAAAAAATTATATGGTGAAAATCGACCTATCACAAGCCTACTTTCATATATCTGTCACCCCCTCGCACCGCAGATTCGTATCTTTTGCATATAATAATATAATTTGATGACATGCCTATCCTTTGGTCTCGCCACAGCACCGTCAATCTTTGCCAAAGTAACTAACTGGGTTGAAAACTTTTTTTCAGTGACATACAAAGGCTCGACATAGTCTCATGGATCGGGCGCCTACTTGACTTAGCCAAAGATAGAAGGAGAGCCTGCCCTGATTTAGTTAACCTCTTCATTACGAATAGAGGTAGAGTCAAATCAGCATTTCGGACGGTAATCGCAGGATGGTTACGCACATTATTTCGCAAATCAAATATAGAAGCCTCTCCTGGAAGCTTCAAGGCAGCTGTAAAGTGCAGTCCTATAATCAGATTGAACTCGACGACTCAAAGAAATATACGGTTATAAATACTCATCGCGTTTTATTTTGATATAATCGACTAGTATTCGGGTTATCATCAAGTCCAGGAATTTTCCAACGAATTATGTCAAATTTACTGAATGGTATACCGAATATAAGTATTTTCATAGATGATGTAATAATTGGAGGGAAAACAAAACGTGAACATTTAGAGGCGCTCGAAGCGGTATTCGAGAGATTGCAATCGAGCGGATTACGTCTTAAACAAAGCAAATGTGTATTTTTGGCACAGGAGGTAACTTACCTAGGATATGTTTTATCAAAAGACGGTGTTAAAGTCGACCCGGCAAAGGTGGAGGCAATTGAAAAAATACCTAGGCCCACTAATGTTCCAGAGCTCAGGTCATTTCTAGGATTAGCCAACTTCTTTGCAAAGTTTGTCAAAAATTATAGTGTCAGGCTAGTACCGCTTTTCAATTTACTTAAAAAAGGAATAGACTGGGTGTGGTCAGAGGAATGTGAAAGGGCTTTCCAAGAAATCAAGAAAGTTTTAGCAAGCTCGTGAGTATTAGCGCATTATAACCCAGATAAAATTCTTATCGCGACCTGTGATGCGTCTTGTTACGGAATTGGCGGGGTCTTCACTCTGCCAGACGCGAGGGGGGTGGAGCGACCCGTCGCTTCTGTGTCGCGAAACTTGCGAACGCTAACAAGTGCCGAGAAAAACTACTCATAAATTCATAGGGAGGCGTTAGCGATAGTTTTTTGCTTGAGGAAATTTCACCAGTATTTGTACGGTCGACGTTCTACACTATGCACGGACCACAAGCCTCTAGTATCTATATTTGGTGGTGGTGGTATCTATATTTTGGTCAACAATCGTATTAAACAATCACAATATCAATTGAAGTGATTGTTCCCAAGGCGAGCATGTCGACATTAGCGATAGATGCCTGAAAAACTTACATGAAAAAACGTCTAGTAAATCGTATGAATGGTTTGAGTACCGTATTTAGTTTCGACTAGTTCTTTTTACCGAATAAAATTAAACGCAATAGTTATGATATGGTTACGTGATTTGAAGACTGATCTTTATTTCCGTCCAGCTGCTTACTATCAAATTAGCTAACCTTACTTCTTGTGTTGGACAAAATTTAAATCATATGTTACAAATCAAATAATCTGTGATAAAATGATCAAACTCGTCAAGAAATACTGAATCAAATTTTTCGAATTAAGTTTTCCTTTTGCCGAACTATCGAAACATTAATAATATCCTAGTGAACTATTTGTATGATTACCATAATAAACTTTTCGCATAATTTACTAATCTTTTACAGTTGCTCCTTTTTATTGTTATCGAAATATCAAAACCGAGACATCAAAATGGTATTTTTTCAAGGCATCGGCTGTCAAATCTCAACGAAAAGTAAAGGGTACCTACTTTCAGCGAAACGAATACTTACTGCTAGAACCTTAGAATAATAAGGCTCAGAACGTGAGTAGGCCCGAACGGATTGAAGCAATTTCAATTCGGCCTTATAAGGTTGAATACGTTTCGCGCCACTTCAGTAGTCACGCTGAAGTTCTACGGCGAATAGTTCGCAAAATTTTATTTTATTATGACTTACTGTACAGTAAAAGGGTGTCATAACGCGTCTCATAATGAAAATAAGGATAATAAAATCACATTTCACACGTAAGTACTATTTGACAATTTATGATTTTAGCTAATACATTCGTCAAAACAGAAAATTATTTCGTTAACAAATCAGACGCCATTACAATAAAAATGTTGCCAGTAATGAAAAAAATATTTAACCCGAGCGAGTGCCCCTTTTGGGATATTTTTGGAGACAATATTATTACGTCGCACACGACATGATATTGTATTAGGCGCGATATAGCATAGCTTGGTAAGTGGTCAATTATAAATCATTTACTATGTACATTTAATTGTATTTATTTATAGACTAGTATTTACCCGCGGCTTCGCCCGCATACGCAATATATCATTATAATTTATAGCCTATGTGTTATTCTGATATATAAGCTATATTATTGCAAAGTTTCATCTCAATCCTTTCAGTAGTTTTTGCGTGAAAGAGTAACAAACATCCATACATCCATCCATCCATCCATCCATCCTCACAAACTTTCGCGTTTATAATATTAGTAGGATTTCCTTCGAATCCCATTGCTGCTGCTCGATGGATAGATAAAATACGACTTAATCGAAGAGAAGAATGTTGAAAGCCAACTAAATACACGATAATATGTTCCGAGTATGTTGATGACAAAGAAAAGTATACTACTTAAGGTGGCTCTGGCTACTGTAAATTACTTCCGAATGCTATACCAACAAAGGTATATTTTTGCCATCACTTTAATATTTTTTTTACAATGGTAAATTGTTAATCATACCGTTTTACTTATTTTTGAGTAATAATCAGATTACCGTATTTTTGTTCTAGGAACTGCATATTTTTTGCAAAGATGAAAGTCAGAAAAGTAATAATGACCTCAATGATTCTCACGATTCGGATAAGACACAGCTGGTATGTAATTAGACATATTGTGCAAAAAAATTAACAAGTCTTGGCTTGTCTGGTCATGTAATCGTTTTTCAGGGCTCATCGTCGCATGAAGCCAATGAAAATAATACTATAAATTGCAATGAAACAAGCTTCAAACAAGCCTGTAAGTAATAATTAAATACAAAGGATAGGAATAGGAATATGCGGTGCTTTAAGAAATCCAAGATGTCAGATTCTTGCTTCTTTCAAATTTTAATCATGGGTTTCGTTTTCGCCTTACTCGTGGATGTAGATTACGAATATGCGGTGCTTTTTCAAATCTAAAATGGCGGATTTTTATTTCTTTCACATTTTAATCATGGATGTCGTTTTCGACTTACTCGAGGGCGTAGATTACGAATATGTGGTGCTTTTTGGAATCCAAGATGGCAATTTTTATTTCTTTCAAATTTTAATCATGGGTATCACAGATTACTTAATATACGATTAATTTCGGTGTGCCTCAGGGTAGTATTCTGGGGCCCACGCTTTTCAATTTGTACATCAATGATATACACGAAATCCAAATTGAAAATGCTGAGACCGTTTGTTATGCCGACGATACTGCCATTTTGTTTTACGGTTCAACCTGGGAAACAGTTCTAGAATCTGCTGAACTGGGAATGGCTAGTATTTCAAATTGGTTGGTAAGAAATCTTCTTACGCTGAATGCCAAGAAAACGGTGTTTTTATGTTTTCATAAAACAGCTGCTACAGCGCCTGAATCCCATCTAGTTCTTAAGCTCCATAAAGTATCTTGCCATAAACAATCATGTGACTGTGTTGCACTTAGTAGATCTAAGACTATCAAATATTTAGGGGTTATCTTAGATAAAATCTTAGGTAAAAATGAGTTTTCTTTACAGATATCAAGAGTATGACACGGACTTGGAATCCATTTTTGATACGCCTCCAAAATATACACTAGCCAAAAAAACCTTGCTTCAACGCAAACACAGTAAAAAAATTAATGTAAGTTTATAAAATTAATGCTATGTACGCAGGATATTTAATTCATGTTTGCTACACCCGAAAACCATTTACAACTGGTACCGTAATGTAAATGGGTCTCCTGGATTTACCGATGAGGCATTCAAGCTTTTTGGAAACAAAAGTCCAACGCTCAGAAAAAAAACTGTATGTTGCTTAGTTGCCGATGAAATGGCAATAAGACCGCAAAATATAAAGGGTGGCTATAGACAGGTAGACTTAGGAGCCGGTACATCAGAATGCTCTACAAAGGCTTCGGAAGCTTACACATTTATGCTCGTATACTTAAACGAGCACTGGAAAATTCCTTTGTGATATTTTTTAGTCCATGGCTTATCCGGTGAGCAAAAACTAACCTAATAATGATAATATATGTTTGACAAAATGTGAAGAAGTAGGTATAAAAGAAGTAGCCCTCACATTTGATGCTCATGCTACGAATATTTTAACCATGAAACTGTTAGGTTGTAAAATAAAGGACTGCGAAAACTTAAAAACAACTTTTAAACACCCAGCAGCAAGTAATGACGTGGCAGTGTTTTTAGATTCCAGTCACATGATCAAATTAGTCCGAAATCATTTTGAGGACAATCAAGAATTTTTGTAGTTGGAGGAAAGAAAAGTAAATTGGGAATTCCTAACAAAACTAAATGAATTGCAAGAAAAGGAAGGTTTGCACCTAGCTAACAAATTGACTCGGAGACACCTAGAGTTTAAAAACTCTGTCATTAAAGTATAATTAGCTTTCCAATTGCTTAGCCGGAGTGTAGCCGTTGCAATAAAGTTTTGTCGCGAAATTTTAAAATTGGACAGTTTCAAAGATAGCAAGGAACCGAAAATTTCATCATGATATTTAATAATCTGTTTGACATTTTTAATTCTAGGAGGCTAACTCAACATGGGTATTGTCATCCTCTTTGTAGTGAAACTAAAACAGAAATATTTGAATATTTAGATGAAGCTAAAAAGTACATACTGAACTTACACATTAAAACTACCAGAAAACGTACTCGTACATACAATAAAAATCAAAGTGCAGTACAGTTAAAATAAAATGTTTTCAATCGGTTCTCACAGTCAAATGCTCTCCTGGTTTCAATGGATTGCTCGTGTGTATCGAAAGTCTCAAATATTTATTCAGAACTCTCGTCGAAGACGCACAGGAGTTGAAATATGTTACTACCTACAGATTAAGTCAAGATCATATTGAACTGTTCTTTGGGTCTATAAGGATGCATGGTGGTCATAATGACAACCCCAACGCTTTACAGTTCAAAGACAGCTACAGGAAATTACTCTGCCATATGAAGTTTCAAGTAGGTGTAACAGGAAACTGTATTCCACTTGAAACTATTACGATACTGAGACGCTCATCAGCGCTTCAATGTATCAATTCTTCAACAATGGCAGAAAGATTTGATGATGCTGACGAAGAATTGATAAATGTTACACCAATTGAAGAGGATATCTCGTTTGAAATGGCATCTATTGACGACCCTGATTGTAAGAATTACATCGTTGGTTATATTGCAGGCAATGTCGTGAGATACATAACAATATGCTAGCTGATGAAAAACAGTAATTTCATAAATTGGTGTGTTTGTGGGACAAAGGTGGTTTGATTTTCGCAACTAAAGAAGTATACTCAATTTGTAGTGTTGCTGAAACTAGTCTAAGAAATTATATTAAGCAGCATTCACAAAAAAGCAATGCCGAAAAAGAGTTAACTCTCAAAATTATGGCCAAATTCATTGGTCGCTCTCTTTTTCCCATTGACGAAGATCACATTAATGCCCAGCATCACGACACAAATCTAGCGCGTCTTATTAACGCTATTTAAGTATCCGATTCTTATGGGAATCTAAAAAAGACAACTTATTGCAGATAGCCTCTTCAAAGCGGCAAATATTTAGAAAACTGTTGCAATTTCAAGGTATTTAAGATGTTTAATTTTGATTCGATTATAATGATCAATTTATGATGTGTTTTTATTTATATATCTCGTCCTTATTCCATACAAAGTATAAGTTTCATAATAGAATAATCCATCTAATAGTTTGCTCGTGCTGCTTGCATCTCATTCTCTTTCAACTCCTCTCCCAAGAGAACCAACTTGGTTTTTGGGATAAAAAATATATAAGATCCTAAACCATAGTACAATCTATTCACGCATAAAATTTCACCAAAAATGAAAAAATGCGGATTTCAATAAAATTTTCGATTTACATTCTCAAATTTTATTATATTCAATTCACATGATATATAGATTCAAATTTAAACTAATATCAAAATTGGAACAGTGTGCCAATTTCCCCGCTTTTTTGGGGAAATTTCTATTCAGTTGCAATATTATTCGGCAGTCTGTGTGCGTGTCAGCAAATGTAATTACGTGACGCTTACGCAAACATTCATACCAATGTTGCTTCAGTATTGAGAGGAACTATGAATGAAAGCATCGTTCTAAGCCTTATTATTCTAAGGCTAGAACGATGTTCGTACTGGAATGTAAAAAGAGTCCAAAGTTGGTAGATAGCTAGGTAGGCAAAACATACCCATGTGTCAACATTAAATGCAAGCAGCTAAGTAATTCCAAATGTCACTCGATTGTAACAAGTAGGTAATATTAACTAGGGATCTGATGAACTACTCGAACATAATTCTAATCCGTTATATTGGTCGTTTTATTTAAGTTCGCCTATTTTTATTGTAACCATTGAAATTGGTACTGTTACTCATTGGAGTTGTACAAAATCTAAACTTATCAGATCGCTCGCAAACCGATAATCGAATCATTTTATTGATCAATCGAATTGATTATCGCCAAACGAAATTATCCTTGTAGTCAAAAATCGAACTAATCGAATATTTCTATCTTTAAATCTTACAAATATTTGTCAAAGCACCGGTTTAATTCCACTGTTACTTAGCTCTCATCAAAACTCAAATAATTTCAAAAGTTGAACAGCGTTATAGAACCACATTTTTGCTTAATATCATCGAATCAAATCGAAATCAAAACTTTGATCAAAAATGAAATTGCGATTACCGTGGTTATTTCACATCTCTATCAAATATATCAAATATTCATGGTATTGCATAAAATCCGAACATTAGCAAGCCTGACTAAATCTCTAAAATTTTGAATAATCTCCAGCTCTTGAAGTTACTACGTAAGTAGGTACGAGTATATCAAATCAGCTTACGGTTCGAAGCTAGATAATTATCTATATTAATAATTTCGTCAAGGGGTACGGTAGACTCGATCGAAACTTTATCTGAATGATAAAACATAAAAAAATAATGATTTCGAGTCGACAACATATATCCGGAAAATTCGGATTATCGAGTATTTTAATAAATTATAACGGTGTTGACAAATAAAAACACGGTCTCCATAATGACACCGGATGACATATCTTGAGCAGTGTTGCCAATAGCACAAATAAAGACTATGCTAAAATGGTGTTAAAATTGTGGCAAAATAAATATACTAAAAATTGTGATAACATTTTTCTATATCAAATGAAACGGAACAAAAAAAGTAAAATTATTGTTAATTAACAAAATATGTGTTTTAATCGACTATGAACTAATTATATGCTATCGAATAAAATGTAAGTATCTTGGTCTTCATCGACAATTAAAGTGCTTGAAGACGAGCTAGCGTCACTGCTCATACTGTATAGATCTCCTTGGTACCTACAGAGCGCAGTGCATTATCTGGAACTGCTTAAAGCTGGAAACATACTATCGGACGCGGTTCACGGACGCGACTGACAGCCGCGACTGATAGGTATATAGACTATGAAAGTACACTGAGCCGTGTACACTATCGGACATAAGTCGCAGACGTCACCTTCGGACGACCTTGAGCGTTCGGATGTCCTAGAGATCACTCTAGGACATCACTCCAGATCACATCGCCAGATCACTGGCGAGCCGGATGTTTTAAGACTGTGCACATTGCTAAGTCTCGGCTGTCAGTCGCGTCCGTCAGCCGCGTCCGATAGTATAGTTTCCGGCTTAAGAGTAGCAGTTTTTCGTTGCCCTTTTTAAATCGAATCTTATAAGTATAAAATAACATTTTAAATTTTTTACCGACAAATAATTGCGTAGCTTAGTTTTTAATACATTCAGTTGACTAAAAGAAACCCGTTCAATTTCGGCATTTGAATGTGGTAGCGTTAAAAACGATATTGCTGAAATAAATTTTCATGGTAATAAACTTTTATTGTATAATTATTTTACATGCCAAAAATATGGTGTATGCTAAATTGCAAATAAATATGCTAAGCAAGATCAAAATGTGCTAAATTGGCATCACTGATCTTGATACTCAAATGACATGATAATTGACTACTGTCAAATATCTTATTTTATGTTTTGGCGTCGCATTGTTGTGCATTTGCCAGTGTCAAGTATTAAGTTATAATAATTTTTGATAATATTTTATCAACATAGTCACTGTCGTAGTCACGTTAAAGTCCATAAAAGTCACGGTCAAGTCCAAACATAGTTCAAGTCATACCTCAGTAAAGCAGCGGAGACTTTACTAGAGACGTCTATGGAGTTTTGGCAACAACACATGATACGTCACATTATATCATTTGCCTACACTTATGCACGTAAAAAAGCTCATAATCAACGAAATATCAAAGTATTTCACTAATCATTACTAATAAAAACACAAGATTAACAAAATAGTAGTACAATGAGGCGACATGATTTTTCCGCGTTCCCGCCAAAAATTAGTTTTGAGCAATTTTAATTTTGAGCAATTACTTTGGGATGTTGTTTACACCCATCATGCCGAAAGTACCTATTTCTTAAAATGAATGTCTTTCATCGGTCTTTCATCATTATTTTGCTTTATGATACCTACATCATTTTGTTATCAGCTTAAACACCTTGCTTTGCTTCGCTCGGAGCGAAGACCTATCCTTCATCTATGCTCCTTGCATTTGGTAATCATTGTCATAATTGTGAAAAATTGATGCAGCGAAGGACTTTTCGTAAAGGTGGTGATCGAGTAACAGTAAAATTATGATGTGTGTGTGTATTATGAGTCACATTTCACCCGAGCGACGCCGGGTTCTCATCTAGTATTTATAATTCTAGGATTAGTGTGACTAAACCAACACAAAGCCGATTCATACTCAGATAAGTACTCATGATCTCAATATATTTTTGATTCGAAACGAGGGTAATTTGAACTATACTAACAAATCCGGTACAAATAACGAAATGTAGCAATTACGCATCGAATTTTGGATTTACCCTTAAAAAAAAATCTGCCACACGTATTATGATCAAATTGTAATGTTTTCTACTATGCATTTTCTCCTGTACCGCTCAAATTCAGACTGTAAAAAAACACAAGCTAGGACTACAATCTACGTGGCTTCTGGCAGCTGAGTTCTTGGATCTCTGTGGGCTGGTTGGACTGCTCGGGGTTTCAGATTCTGGTAGCAGTCACGTGGCTCGATGTAGCTTCTGGTTCTGGCAGCTCTGCTCTCGGATTTCGGGGCTCGTCGTGTGACTGCTCTGCACCCCGTTGAACACGTGCTCATTGTTCATGACGTCAACAGAAAAAATTGCATCATATGTCTGATATTGATATCAATCAAAATTATGATGTGGCTTTGCACAATTGAATAATATCGAGGTAAGCCTCATAATTTAAATCTGTAATTCAGTAATGGACTGTATTATCAAAAATCTTTGGTTATTTTCTACCGTTAATTACTTTTGTTTTGCAATATTCTTAATTCGAGCAATCAACACTAGAAATACTCAATACAATACAATTACATCAAATGCTAACAATTATAAAGGGGTACTTGCATTTTGAAGTAGGTTCCGATCTACTGCTGACTTGTTAGGAAAAAAGAGGACTCGATGCAGTAGAAACACCAATATTATTACAATGAAACTTTGCAGATTTATTTAGTTCTTTAAGCTCTAGAAATAACTAATCTAGACTTGTTCGCCACTCCGACGGCTCGACTAGAATGGTCTCCAAAAACCGTGCCAGTCCCTGACCACGATGTTATAAAAATATCCGCCTACTTCCTTTATAATTAACCAACCACAGCCAGTTTCATGCTGCATTTACTTTTTAAAAGTCTGTGGTTGACTACCGCCTTCGAACTGTAGTTTTCGTCCAAAAACCACACATTTAGAATATGCAATTTTTGAACAAAACCCAACATTAGGTAGATGCTAAAACATTTTGAGGTTACATTAGCATTATTGGTGGCATCATGTCTCACTCACACCTTTCCGAAGTGCTGACTAACGATGATCTGATGATCATCATAGCTGGATTTGCGCCATCCCGTCTGCTTTAGATAAGTCGATGATTGACAAAGATATTTGGCCGGTCGGCACATGACGCGTCGGACTCGGCGCTGCGTTAATTGTCGAAACTCGCCAAAAAAGTCCGCTGGTCTGCTGCTGCTGCTTTTCATCCGGCACGAAGTCGACCACTATGTTGTTGATGAAGATAGCTCAGGTGGATTGGAGAAAAGAAACTATGGTCTTCAAAAATATTTTAGTATTGTTTGTACGGGTATATAATTTTAGTATTTTTTGACAAGTGAGAAAAAAACGGGTTGCCAGAAGATACTTAAAAATTTTGTTTTTAAACTTTCGCGATTTGAACACATTAATATTTTATACTACGGCTCGAATGCGACGTGACTCGTCGCATTCGAGCCGTAATAAAAGATTTCAAGGAGCTTTTCACGGAAGACGTTTTCGAAAGCTTACACAGACCAAGGGTTGTTCAATCTCCGAAATTGTATGGGTTACCAAAAATTCATAAGATTGACACGCCTTTACGACCTATTGTAAGTCAGATAGACTCGCCTACCTACTATTTGGCGAAGTATGTGGCGTCAGAATTACAGCCATTGGTAGGTAGGACCTCGTCTTTCGTGAAGGATTCCCGTCATTTTGTCGAAATCATTGAGAGCCTAAATCTGGAACCAGATGACATTATGGTGAGCTATGATGTCGAATCTTTGTTCACCAAAGTTCCGGTAAAGGAGTGTCTCGAAGTGATCAGAGAATTGTTAAAAGAGAACCACATATCAGAAAACTTAATGATACCGCTGAGGAACTGTCTTGAAGGTAGTTTCTTTCTTTATCGTGGACAGCACTACCTCCAGATTGATGGTGTTGCCATGGGGAGCCCGCTGGCACCGGTAATGGCAAACATCTGGATGGAACATTTTGAAAAGTCCATAAATTTACAATCAGCTGCGATAAAGGTTTGGAAGAGGTATGTGGATGACGTATTCTGCGTAATTTGGAAGAGGTATGTGGATGACGTATTCTGCGTAATGAAGGCAGACAAAGAAGGGGTTGACCAGTTTGTGGATTATCTCAACTCTATTCATCCTAACATTAAGTTCACTTATGAGATGGAGGTGAAGAAAACTTTGCCATTCTTAGACGTCAAGGTGATGGTGAGGTCCGATGGCTCCTTGGCACACACAGTTTACAGGAAGCCCACGCACACAGACAGATACCTACACGCAACTTCACACCATCATCCGCGCCATTTGCAGTCGGTGGCCAAAGCGCTGCTGGACAGAGCGGATGCCCTCTGTGACGCTGAACATGTAGCGACTGAGAAAGCGCATGTGCAGGAAGTTTTAAAGAGAAATGGTTATAATGTGAAAAAGCGAGACCTAGGTAGACGCAGGTATCGGAAACACGGTTTCGACGTTGAAAGGCAGCCGGCTTTCATGCCTTATGTTAAAGGAGTGACGGATAAGGTGGGGACTTTGTTAAAGGATTACTCCATCAAGACAGTGTATACTCCCTTATCCAAACTACTGGGCCAAGTCAGAACGCCGAAGGATGTCATTCCGTTTCAGACTCCTGGTGTATATAAGGTGGATTGCAGCTGCGGTAGTTCCTACATAGGTCAAACGAAGCGTACTATTGCTGAACGGATCAAAGAACATATCGCGGCAGTCAAAAACCGCCAGATACAGAAGTCTGCTATAGCTGAGCATTTGCTTGACGGAGGTACTGGTCATTGGATCGAGCTCCACGACCCAAAAGTCCTCTCCACGGATCGACACTATTTTTCAAGAATAGTTCGTGAAGCGGTGGAAATCAAAAAACATAAGAATTTCAACCGGGAGGATGGATTTAAGTTATCGGCGTCGTGGAATCCTGTTGTCAACAAATGCAAATCGCGTAGTGTAGGTAGAAGGACATTGTTAGATACCGTCAGTGTTGTGTGTCGTAATGACAATTTTTCAAGTTCAAATTGAATTGGCGGTACCAGCTGTTCTACATTCCAGTCTACCCGTGACCACGGTCGATGAAACTCGGCCGAAACGTCGGGATGAGGAGGTATTTATTTATCTCGTAATGCAAAAATACCACAAGACATGCACCATCTTTCGTGTCTCCTTGATGACTTCCCTCTCAAGACTGACTGAATTTTAAAACAAGGATCGCTGATCCTGTCAAAAGCAATTTAAAATTTTCGTACATAGAATAATTGTTAGTTGGCAGTGATATCGTTAAAAAAGTTTGAATGTAGAGAAGCTAACAAAAAGGTTAGTTTCTCTACAAGTTTCGAGTTGAGTTTCACAAGAGTTTCCCAGTCAGGCAGGACAATATATGACCGGTGCCCCGTGCACCGGCACTGCTATAAAAGCAGTTAAGACAGTCTTCCAGGAAACGTTACAAAAAGGTTGTTTTTTATATCTATTTCAAAATTGGAAACACACACAATAATGATAATGGTAGAGATAATGATTTTGCCAACAAATTAATACAAATAGCCGCATTGGCCTATTTAAGCGCTGAAGAAATTTCAGCAGGCTTATTTCGGCTTATTAAAGAACAATTACCTATTACCAAAAGATGCCGAAAAGGTAATTGAGTGGTTTCAAAAATATTACGTAGAAAAATCTTACAGGACAAAAAAAGGTGCCGTAGAACCTGGTTTTTTAAAGCTGAAGAAATAACCCCCAACACTTCCACCACAGCTACTGTCTGTAGCTACAAATATTGAAATGGGAGTACCTATTTATGTTATCGACATGGTTAGGTAGTTAAACCGACCGACGGCGCATCCTTTTGTCTTCGCACATGTGCCTAATACCATTGTGCAGGGCGGAAGCGCTACAGCGTCCACCCTCTTCTTTTGTTTAGATAAGCTTAGTGTAAAATAGAATAAGTTTTAACAAGCATTAGTTAAGTTACCATGTAAGGGAACAGACTTCCAACTCAGTCTGTTAGGTTAGGTTTAGAATATAAAGTAAATGACTTCAAAATCAGTCGTACTTTTTATTGATAGCATTAATCAAAAACACCACCGCGACGCTCCCGAAACTTGACTGGCACAGCCTGGTGAGGATTTCTGGTAGAGCTGTTTCGTTTTCCGCGTAACGCATAAATTTCCCGCAATTGGAATTTTGCGTACTTCGTGCGTCGTCATAATATTTGTGATCGGCTCCGCGTTTCAAAATAAACGCAGTCTTCGCGAAACCCAAGGCGCCAGCGATAGAACGAGGGACGAGCAGCAAAAAGAGATCCTGAACGAACCAAATAAATCTGTCAAGTGGCAATGCAGCGGTGGTTCCGGGCGGTAGGCGAGTAAGACTTTTCACCTTCTAAACCATTTCCCGATTATTCAGAGTTCGTACTTCACTCTCCATAATCACTGTCTGGTTTTGTATCAAACTCTACGAAATCATTCATGTATTTAAAGACTTAGTTTAAATTAAAAATAACATTGAAATAAATAATTGCTAAATAAATAAATAATTAGTTAGATCGAATTGAATGACTAATTTTAGATATTTCAATATAGGCGCTAAATTTTCGCCGCATTATATTTAATAAGGTAAAAAGATAATAAATATAAAAAGTTAAAAAGATAATAAAAATAACAATTTAGTTGGTAGTCTTATAAATAAGTAAATAACAGTAAATATTTTAAGAATAGATCAATTCATAAATTAGAGCTTTAGAGTCTGGCCAACGAAAGCTGTCCAAGAAAAAAGGCGGGAATTTTAAAAAATCAAGAGCTGTTAACCCTGTCTACACACTGCATAAACGGAGTTGATACTATTTATTTTTCAGCAAGTACATTTTTTCGAGTTGTAAAAATTTTGTTTTGTTAGCAACTGTTGTTGAAATTTTCGAATGTATTATGAAGAATATCAAATAAAAGATTACTTTTAATTCTGTCTTTTTATTATTTTCAAATAATCCATTATTTATGTACAGTCAAGGACCCCGAGGAGCCGTACAAATATAGAAGCTATGAGTCATAGTTAAAATCGGATTCCAAAAACTCTACACCTGATATTGAATCAGCTTCATTGCTTTCTTCGCTGCTACTGCTACTATCCCCAACATGTATTATGAATGGTTCAAGTTAGTTTTCAGTAATACGGTCCCTTAATTTGTACTGATTTTCCACATTTAGTACATGATCAGTGTACTTCTTCCAGTCATCAGCAGTTATGGATAGAAAACATTCTTTTATTAAATTTTGCATTTCAGACCCTGGTATTCCTATATTTTTGCTTGCTACTTTTCTCTTCGCTTGACTGCATACAAGCTCAATAGCATTGAGGTCGCAATGATACAGTGGCTGCAACAAAATTTCGTTCGATTGTGGATATGACTGTGTTTTTTTAGAAGCACTTAAACACATTAATTTAGCTTTGGTGTGATATTCTTCAAAATGAATATTATTTTCTTGAAGCCATATTCGGAGATTAGCTTTAGAATCAGACATAGTAGGGGGTTTGTTTACTTGTTTCACATGGTAACTTGCATTGTCCATCACGATTACACTAGGTTTAGTGAGATTAGGTATCAACATTTCCTCAAACCATTTCATAAAGTTGGTAGCATTCATATCATCATGGTAGTCAGCTGATTTGGATTTTGTGCTGAATACCAATAATGAACCTGGCACAAACTCTTCCTCCGATCATGCACAATAATATGTCTTTTTCCTGATGACATATATTAGTAGTGACACCGCTTGTTGAAGGTCCTTGCCATGATTTTTTAACTCAATAGTTCTGATGTACATATGTCTCATCAAGGTAAACAATCTGTGTTGAAAACCAAGGTCGCGCGCACCTTGTGTCGATTTATAAGTACGTATATTTGATTGTCGTTGAGGTAGCGAGCGAATCGGTCGGGGACTCTCGGCTCCGTTCGGGAATTGTTATTGCCATCGCAGCTTACGCGAGCCGAGAGAGGGAGTAGGCGACCGACGCGACGCTTGCTACCGGCAGTGTGATCGAGTTCGTACCCGGGGACACCCGTGTGCGCCTGCGAATGCGAACGGAGAAAACACCCGCCCGGCGGCGCCTAAGCGCCTAGTTGTAAGTTTGTAACAAGTTCGAGCCGGATCACCACAGCGCTCCGCCGAGGCCATGGAACGAAAATACACTACGAGGAGCAAGGCCCACGCTCTGGCTGGGGCTGGAGAAGACCTGAATACAACGTGTGAGACTGTCGTCCCACCGCGCAGTGAAGCGTCCGCGTTGAGGTCACACTCCAGCATTTCAAATCGCTCGAATCGTGAGGCCGCCCGTCTGCGTGCTGAATACGAGGCTGAGAAGGAGATAGCCAATGTGAGGGAACAGCTCATCAAAAAGAAATTGGCCATGGAGATCGCAGAAATAGAAGACGAATTCGATAATGACGAGGCGCGGAAAACGAAGAGTGAGGTGGAGAGAGTGACTCAATGGCTGGATAAAGAGTCCACTCATCAGCACGTTGTAGAAGAACCGCCGGCCGACGGCGAGGCAACGTGCCCGGGAATCCGCCCTTCCGCCCCCCCCCCCCCGTCCCCGCTCCAGCCTGCACCTCGCACAACGTGAACATCCAAAACACGAGATCGAATGACGCCCGCGACTTTACATCGGCGCCACCCGTGACAAAGTCAGACATCAGACACCTTGCTGACGTAATACTAGCAACGTCCAGACAGAACCATGATTTACCAGAGTTCAGCGGCAATCCCGTCGAGTGGCTGGCGTACAGGCGAGCGTACGAAAACACCGCGGTACATCATACTCTCACCAAAACACCATGAGAATACACAAGTCGTTACTCGGGCCGGCTAGACGCTCCGTCGAAGATTTACTCCACTCTGGATGTGCCCCTGACGACGTGATCGAGGCCCTCGAGGAAGAATACGGCCACCCTAACTTACTCTTAGAAAGCGCCATAATGAAAATACGTAACCTACCCCGAGTGACAGACGGCGGTTCTGAACTTCGACACATGACGTCAGTAGTTAGAAACTGTGTACATATTTTAACTAATATAAGAGCGGACGGCTATGTAAATAACCCACAGATTACGCATGAAGTGCTAGGAAAGTTAACACCGATCCAGAGAGCGCAGTATGGAGAGTTCGTAACGAGAATAGACAGCTCCAGACGTGAAGACCTCCGCATTTCACCCAACCTGAATGTCGCTCTAGAATTTCTAGTGCATCTAACTAGAGCATCATCATACTATACACCGCTTAACATCAACGAGTCGCATAGAAATGTATCCCGTGTTCCCGCAACTTCACGAAACTCAAGGAGCGATCGCCGCGATACTCGGGATCTACACCGCGTACATGCCACCGCGGATATGTCGCCGGATATATCGAGGGCATCGAGTACTTCAACGTCACAACAGCATGTAACAGTGGACAATCAGTGCGTGTTATGTAATAAAAGTCATTTATTACCAGAATGCCATATTTTCATCGCGAAAAGTAATGACGAAAAATGGGACATAGTGAAAAATCACAAGTTGTGCTTTAAATGTTTAGTAAAACAACATTCGCGATATCAGTGTCGGGCTAAGCGGTGTACACGTTGTCGTGCACCGCACCATGAACTACTACATTTCAAACCAAATGTATCCTCGGACATGTCGACGAGAACGGATCCTCGCGTGTACCCCGCGTGTGCCGATAGCAACGCGGGCGAGAGATCACGCCACCGCCCGCGCCCCGCGCCCGCTTGCGCGAGCGCCCCGCGCGAGTCCACGTGGCCTGCGTCGCCTAGCAACGCAGGCCCCCCTCTTCAACCCGACACCCGCGCGAGCCCTGCGCGCTGGAGTGCCGCGCCTGCTCCGCGCCCTGCACCCGCGCCGGCCCCGGAGCGCCGCGGCTGGCACGCCGCGGCCGCCGAGGAGCGCCCGCCGCCCGGCCGAGTTACACCGAATCGGTAACCAGCATAAGTGGTGAGCTACTTTCTAAATCACTTTTAAAAGTTTTACCAGTTATTATTAAATTGAACGATATCGATCGTGCGTGTTACGCGTTATTACGGAGCGACCGTCTCACTTATAGACAGTAGATTGTGTTGTGATGTATTAGGTGTAAAAACGCCATTACAAATTATAAGTGCGAGCGGACATATTGTAACTGATAAAGAATCGTGTAGGGTCGCCGCGGTAATCACTGGCCCTAGCGGTATACCTCATAAAATTGGGTTGCGTTCAATGCGGGACATTAATCTGCCGTCACAGACCATACCTGCTAGAATTTTAGAACAAAATTCACATTTACGGGACCTAGGTTGCCACCCTATGTCGGGGGCTAAACCCATGATATTAATAGGACAAGATAACTGGGAGTTAATAGTGAACCAAGAAATACGGCGAGGCAAATCGGGATAACCCGTCGCATCACTGACTATGTTAGGCTGGGTTGTACACGGGCCATTAGGTATTTCTGAGTCGTCCATCGAATCAGTAAATTTTGTTGCTGATAAAACGGATGACTTGTATGATTTAGTAACACAACAATTCGAGCTCGAGTCATTTTAGAGACGTCACGAAAAAATATTGAGCACGAACGAGCGTACGAGATTTTAGAACGTACTAGTCGCCGGGTAGACGGTGGCTGGGAAGTCGGGTTATTATGGTCACGTGATCAGGTTAACCTACCGGATAATTATGATTCGGATTTAAAGCGCTTAGTAGCGATAGAAAACAAAATAGATAAAAATCCTGAGTACGCGGCGGCGTACGAGCGACAAATTGACAAATTAGTGCAAGAAAAATATGCCAGGTTGGTAAAAGAACCGTTGAACTCAAGTCCAATATGGTGGCTGCCCCATTTTGGGGTGACCAATCCTAATAAACCGGGTAAATTGAGATTAGTATTTGATGCTGCCGCGAAATGTCAAAATACCTGTTTGAACGATAACTTACTTACAGGGCCGGACTTACTGAATTCGTTATTAGGAGTTTTGTATAAATTTCGTGTTGGGCCTATCGCATTTACTGCAGACATCGCCGATTGTTTCTTGCGAATCAAAATAAGAGAACCAGATCAAGGCGCACAGCTGTTTTTGTGGAGAGATAGGGAACGCTCTCGTGAACATGACTCCTACGTCATGGACTCCATGATCTTCGGAGCGAAATCGTCCCCGACCTCAGCGAACTTCATTTTACGAAAAAATGCTTGCGAATTTAGCGAGTCTCATCCGGATGCGGTTGCGGCAATTAATAACAAGCATTATATGGACGATTATTTAGACAGTACGCAGTCTGTGGATGTAGCACGTCAACTGATACGAGACGTGTCTATGATTCACGCCGCGGGAGGTTTCGACATACGGGGGTGGGTGACCAACTCACCTGAATTACGTTGCGAATTACCTGCTGCTGTGCCTGGAGCAATCAATCTTGACAAGTCGCCGAGTAGCAATGAACGAACTTTAGGTATGATATGGATCCCTGAATCGGATGCATTAGGGTTTGATCTGTCTTTCAAAAAGTTGCCAACTTATATTGTGGTCCCTACGAAGCGCGAGTTTTTAAAATTCGTTATGAGTATATTCGATCCGCTTGGTTTTTTACAACCGTACTCGATAAAAAGCCGAATTCAGCTTCAGTCAATCTGGAGGTCAGAAATAGGATGGGATGATCCGTTAAAAGAAAGCTATTTCAAACAGTGGCAAAAGTGGTTACTAGCATCATTAAGCAACTGCCGAATGTGCGTGTTCCGCGTTGGTACGGAATAATCCCCTCCAGCCTGGAACTACATGTATTTGGAGACGCTAGCGAGCTAGCGTACGCGGCCGTGGCATACCTTGTTGGCGAAGATACATCCGGGAAACGCAAGGCAGCGATCGTGGTTGGTAAAGCTCGTGTTGCGCCGTTGAAGGTCGTATCCGTACCACGATTAGAATTGCAAGCGGCTGTATTAGCTTGTAGGTTAGCATGCACGGTCGAAAAAGAGCTAGGTTTGCCGATAGCTCATAGGTATCTATGGTCCGATTCAAAAACCGTATTGAAGTGGATACATTCTGATCCTCGAGATTATCAGAAGTTCGTGTCACACAGGTTAGCTGAAATTGATAGGAAGTCTCGCGTGAATGAGTGGCGCTGGTGCCCGACTGCGGAGAACCCGGCTGATGAGGCCACAAAGCTGTACTGGCCTACGAGATGTAAACTGTGGTTTGCAGGTCCCTCCTTCTTATGCATGCCCGAAGATCGCTGGCCGGAGAATGAGTTCGAGAACGCTGCAGATGTCGACACTGAACGCGTAGAAAAGGTAAGTGTAGTCAGTCAACCTGAACCTTTAATAGATGTCAGCCGATTTTCCTCTTGGATCCGAGTAGTGAGGACTGCTGCACGAGTCTTCGAGTTTGCAGGTATGTGTCGTAAAAAACAATCAGAATCGTTAACGAGTGAGAACATTCGAGAGGCAGAGACGTTCTTAATCAGACAGGCTGTAGTATTTTTAGACTTGCCTACTGGCCACACATTTTCCCCCGTCATCCACTTTGGCTGTCATCTGTCATTAGTACAAAACATCTATATCATAACTAGGGCATCGGAACCGGTTTTTCCCGGTTCCAAAAAAACCGGGAATTCCCGGTTCTGAGGGTCACACAAAAAACCGGTTCTCAAATTAAAAAACCCGGGTCTTTCGGTTCTTGTCACAAACAATAAAGGTTGCACTTGCAAGTGTGGACTGTGGGTGTGACACATTATCGTCATTCATGGTGTCACAACGCAAGTCGTAACTTGCATTTATCAAAGCAAAAACCCTGACATAAAAACATCAATTTTTGAACTTTTTAATAAAAAGTTAAGAAAGTATAAATAGTAGGTAGGTAAAAATTATCGATAATCCAGACGGCTGTCAAGATGCCTTTTGATAAGCTTGTTCTTTTTTTTTGCAAAATAACAAAATCATGTTAAATTAGGTTTTAAACCTGGCAACACTTAGCTTGCTGACTTGAAACATTTTATTGAAGAATGCAGAACTTTTTCAATAGTAAGACTTACAATGATAACTGACATTTTGAAAATGAATACACAACTAAGTACTAAAATGGCAGCTAAATTGTCTGATAGATATCAAAAGCGACGGATCATTCAAGCATCAATACTACAGTACTTGACTAACCCAGAGAAGTATTTTGAAAATATCGCCAACGAAGTCTCAACTGTGTTTTTGCGGCCTACGAGTGAAGAAATGCTGCAAGAAATTGTAACTCTTATCTACAGCAGTTACCAGTGTGGAGCCAGAACGGATTTTCTCACCAGCTGGTATAGTTTGTAACCCATTGGGCACGTGTTTAGCTGACAAAACCTTGGACGCTATTATTTTTTTGCGCATGTATTATCTAAGTAAAAAGAAATAGTTATTTTATAGACTTACTAAGCCAAAGCAGGCAGATATTATCGTAAAACAGAATTACTTATTGTAAAATTATTGTACCTTGTTTTTGTTTATTTTTTCAGAATATTATATTTGATTTTGATTAAACTTATGAATGTTATGGTGTTGGTGTAACCAAAAAGGTTCCTATGTCTTATTACTAATTAAATTATTTGTGTAAAATATTTTAATTGTGATAGTTAGAATTTGAAAAACTGATTTCAAAATAATAAACGTGATTTTGTACCACATTGTTTAATTTATAATCTTTTTAGATACCTAATATAAAAAAAAAAACCGAAAGAACCGGGTACCCGGTTCTGAATCAAATTAGAACCGAAAGAACCGGTTCTCAAAATAACACCCGGTTCTCGATGCCCTAATCATAACCTTGCTTTCGTAACCCTAAATAAAAAGGTGTAATAATTAATTACGGTGTAAAGTATAGTGTAAAAATAATAAAACAACAATTCAACGACGACTTCGTATTTCATTTAATGCAATATATAAAAATGGCGACGAGGATTTTAACGAAAAACACACGTGCAGTAATCGCGGTGCCGCCCCCGCCATTTTGTTGAAGCAATCTAAGCAATGCTACGACAATTTAAAACGCTAATTCAAGAAGGAAAAACTAGTTGGATCCAAGAAATAAACAAAGAAAATCTCATAATAATATTTGGAGAACTCGGGATTACATGTAAAAGTGCGAGCTTGGAAGAATTAAGAAAAAAATTACGTGAATTGGTAAGAAGCGGCAAATTAACCTCTTCGATACCAGACAGTGACGACGAAGAAATTCCTGATCGCAATCCTGACCCACAAGTCGAATACACCACGATGAATTTCCATAAATACGGGACCATAGACCCTTTTAATGGTCAAAATTATGAACTATTTGAACAACAACTTGAATGCGTTATAACTCTGAACGATGTCCCAAAGAGTAAACACACTGCTTTATTGATCACAAGCTTAACTTCTAAAGTACTAGAAACTTTAAATCATCTCTGCGCGCCAGAAAAACCTAGCCAAAAAGAGTGCCAAGACCTCTTAAAATTATTAGAAACCAGGTACAATCGAGCAACTTCACTCCCATTAGAAAGAGTAGCTTTTCCCGCTAGAAATCACAAACAAAACGAACAAATTGAGGAGTACATAATGGAACTAAAGAAATTAGCCAAAAGATGTGGATTTAAAGACATGGAAGATCAAGTGAAAGAAAAATTTATAGATGGCGCCTACAAACCTATGATAAAGTTTGAACTGCTGAAAAATGGAGATGCTAGCCTGGACAAATTAGTTATCATAGCCAGGACTGTAGAGGCAGCGTTACAGCATTCACAGCTTTAAGGGCACGAAGCCATGGAGGGGGCTCAAACTCCTGAAAAGGAAATGTTCCTCCTGAATAAAAAAACTCCACGGAATAAAGGGGCACAAGGACCATCACAAAAGCCCCGAAGCAATTCAACCAAAGTTAATATAACATGTTATGTGTGTGGAAAAGACAATCATATAAAATCAGAGTGTTCACTTAAAAATAAATACTGTTCTGAGTGCGGTAAACAAGGCCATATCGCACTCCTAGACCAAAACTGTAACAACTCAAAATTCGTTTATTTAGAGTTATTCTTGTATTCGAATGCCCGGTGATCACACGCAACTATCCCGACATAACCGGAACAATATTGCTTCAAAAAAAAATACTGGATGGCGTTGACTTTCTATTGTTGAATCATAATGCCCGTGGTCCCCCCCACCTAAACAAGTTTATTGTTAGTTGACCTTCACTAGTCACCACGAGAGCACGTATTAAGATAATCGAAAACGCGGACATTTCGAATTGTTACAGTTTTGTTGAATTGAATAAGTCAATTAGAGTAAGTTAATTAGAATTGTTACGGTATTGGTGAATCGGTGTGCAATATTTTTTAAGGATATTTTGACTTGTTCCAGTTTTGTTTGAAAAGGTACGTAAATATTTAATTACTATTTAGATTTGACTTAGTTTTGATGGATCAACATGTAAATTTCTAGTTGTCTTAGTATTGTTGAAACTAATTTAAATTGATATTTTTCGATTAATAAAATAAATATTCTTCATGCATCGAATTAAAATCGTGAACGTAATCATAAATATTGTCGATTTCTATTGAAGTTTTCTTGATAAAACTCTTAATTCCGTTGTATTAAAGGATTTTTTCGAGTTAACTCTCTATTGCTGGATCGTTATAATTTACAATAATTTACTTTTCTCTATTTCAGATAAACATGAAGAGAGGCAGACTTCTCGTCAATATTGTCAATGAAAAATATAAAGAAAACCTGGTATCAGCTAATGATGAAGATTTAACTACATATTTAGATACAGAAGCACAAATAAACAAAGAAAATATTCCATTAAATACTATTATAATGACTAATCAAGCCTATAGAAGACAAATTGAAAACGATTTAGCTATATCTCCAAGTGAAGAAAGTTTTATTGAAGACTCTGACACAGATCCAACTTATATTCGTAAAAAGAAGAAGAATCTTCCCCGTAAAATAATCCCATCATCTTCTTCATCTTCAAGTGAGACTTCGTCATCAAACTCTTCCATTTCTAGCGACAGTTCTAGTAGCAGTAGTGATTCTGAAACTGAAACCACTGACACTCTAGCTCAGTCTAGAAGCCAAAACGTTGTTCCAATTGAATCTATGGCTGTAATTGATACTGTTGGACAGTTTCAGACTCAAAATGATGTTGATACTGAGTTCAGGGATGTTAATAATCCTACTGTACAACCACAGTGTCACGTTGTCAATGAATTGAGCAATGATCATCCAAATGAAGAGGTAAAAAAAGGAAAGAAGAAGTTAAGAAGAGAATCGACATGGAAAGCAAATATTTCTAAAGTTCTGAGGAATTCTGGTAAGTCATACCAATCTCTATCAAAAAGCAAGAAAGTTTTTAATGAAAGGAAAGTTCGCCCGGCATGCGGTGAAGGTTGTAGACAACGTTGTAGTTTGAAAATCAATGAAGAAACAAGACAAACCATCTTTGATAGTTATTGGGGCCTAGCAGATCTACAGAGACAGAGGGAG
Organism: Hypomecis punctinalis; assembly: GCA_949316475.1. NCBI lineage: Eukaryota > Metazoa > Arthropoda > Insecta > Lepidoptera > Geometridae > Hypomecis > Hypomecis punctinalis. The sequence goes on from CASGGB010000033.1 coordinate 224,895, forward strand.
TACATAATCAGACATACTCAAGAAATCAGATAAACAGATAAACATTTTTATTGGTAATTTAGATTAAGAAATTACATGTCATAAATTATAATAATATTCATCAATTGAATTTCAATACAACAGTATCACATTCAACGTTACAACATTACATTAAATAAAACAAATTTGAGTGAAACTAGATTAAAATGAATTAATTACAATGTCGTCATATGTCACTACATCGCAAGATTTCTGCCGTTATTATTTCTATAGCACTTTTGTTCCGTTTTAAAGAATTCATCAACGGAGTAATAAGTCTTCGAAATGAGCCAGTTTTTTAATTTAATTTTAAATATATTGTCAGTGACTGCCTCGGTGACGTCAGACGGCAGACAGTTGTAAACTGTGGGTCCCATCACGTGAGTCAGCTTCCTACACCGAGTCAACCTCACGCGAACATTGGCGAGTTTGTTCACATTGCGGAGGTTGTACTGGAAAGAGTGGCCATCTCCCCGCTTCGCAAACGAATCCAAGTTCTGCCTCACATAGATAGCTGATTGCAAGATTACAAGCGAAGGTAGCGTCATTATCCCGAGAGTCTTAAAATATGGTTTCGCTGAAGTGCGTCTAGAGATCTGTGCAATCGCCCTTATAGCACGCTTTTGCATTCTGATTGCACGTAGTCTGTCGGCTGAATCTCCCCATATTTCAGTTCCGTATTGTAATACGGAGTGTACGGTTGCAAAATAACAGTTGCGCAGAGCGTCAGCAGAAACTACTCGCGCCATTCGACTCAAGGCGTAACATGCACTACCCAGCTTTGCACAAAGTTTATCAATATGTGAGGCCCAGGTTAACCCGCGATCTATAACGAAGCCTAGGAAAACGGTAGAGTCCACCTGGCTGATGGCCACCCCGTCCATTAGTACTCGCAGTTTTTGTAGTGGCCTTCCCGACATGGAGAACTGTATAAAATGCGTCTTTTTTAAGTTCAGCACAAGTCCATTCATACTGAACCACAGCGCCAGTTGGTTCGCTGCATCATTCAGGCGACTCTCAAGCTCTCCAGGTGTTTTTGCAGTAACAATGGCAGCTACATCATCAGCGTACATAAATATTTCTCCAGACGTGATGAAGTTAGGCAAGTCGTTAAGCAGCAAAGAGAAAGCAATATTCGACACCGATGAGCCCTGCGGTACACCCATTTTTGTGCTCAATGGATCCGATTTAGTGTCACCTCCGTCTCCGACCACTATTTGGGATCTACACTGTAGCGCGTTAATATATTTATAAGAGATGTTGCCAAATTTTCTGGGGAACCCTGATGTTTAACAAAAATGTGTTCCCAGTCAACACTCTCCACAGATGACACAAAATTGGTGCAATTTAATTCAGACAAATCTCTGACAAGACGAGTGCGCTGCAGTGGTTGTTTTGGCAGGCATGTAACTTCTACGCGCACAGCCTTGTGGTCACTGAGAGGGTCGCCTGGAGCACAGGACGAGGTATCAACTGGCACCGCCACCACAGTGTCCTTCTGCCTATTGCTGTACACATGATCCAGACATGTCGAGGAGTTGCCAAACTCACGCGTTGGGAAGTCCACAAAGTTCATGAAATTATAAACTGACAGCAAATCACTAAGATGATTTTGACTGCTTGAGTTTTTTAAAAGCCAATTAATATTCGTATCACTAATTATTAAAAATTCTTTGTTACTGGCACTGGCTCGTTCGAGTACAGGTTCAAAACAATTTAAGAAACTGCTATCGCTGACCAAGTTCGTCCTATAAATACATAAAACAATTATACTATAATCGAGAAGCTCAACTGCAGACACTTCGCAATATCGTTCAGTTGAAAGTTGAGCAAATTCTAAACATTCGATTGCTTTAACACAGTCTTTTACAAATATACAAGAGCCACCGTGCGCGGTATTTTTTCTGCAGTAGCTAGATGTCAAAGTATATCCATCAATATTGATACATTTAAGGTTCTCAGTACTGCACCAATGTTCTGTAAGTCCTAATACATCGCATTGTAGCTCTTGCTGTAGCAGAATCTCAAGTCTAAGTGTTTTTTTAACATTTAGGGAGCGTATGTTTTGATGGCATACAATAATCCTCCGATTTGCACTAATACTGTGCGGGCATTGTCGCACATGTCTCTCGCGCCTACGTTCATTTTTATTTATGTTGCGCACGGGCATATCAGCTGAGTGTAATGAGTCATCCGGTGCGTCGGTGCTAGGCCAAGCGGGTGGCGGCGACTGCAGGCTTGCCGACGGAGCGCGCGCCCCGCGCCGCCCCGCCATTGCCCCTTTGAAACCACTGTGACACTCTTACGCCTGGAGGCCACGAAGTTGGCAGGGATATCTTGTCGTATATGCTTTCAGGGAAGCCGATTACGAACGCTGCGTGTTTATCTGTCTTTATTTCGCGTTTTTCTACCGTGTACTTTTCGTTCTCCACTACATGCTTGTTGATGTAGTTTAAGACACTTTGAGTCGTAGTTTCAGGTTTGAAAGACCAAGCTTGTACGTAACGCAGCTTTTCAGCTGTCTGAAGATTATCATCCGCTTTTCCGGACCCTACAACAACAGATCTTAATTGTTGATTATTCGATCGTCGTCGAGTCACTTTCTGCCAGTTATTGTCAATACAGGTACTATTTTCTGAAGTCGTCAACGTTAGGTTTCCTGTTTCCGCAGATTTTATGGCTGCGCCATTAGTTACTATTACTGCATCTGTAGCAGGTACTCGCATCTTAGGCGCACCGGTGGTGGGGTGCAACTTCGGCTCGACTCGGTCGGTTTCGATTATTTTCAAGGCAGTTGGACCTTGAGATGCACGCGAGCTAGTAGCGATTGCACCGCTATTTTTCTTACTCGCAGTTACAGATTGAATCGATAACGCTGATTTTGCATTAATCATTGCTTGGCGTAATGAGCGCTGCTTCGCGGGCGCAGTGTTTTGTTTGTCAATTTTACTATTGGCGGTTAGTGAAGTATCATGTGTGTTCGGAGTGCTACCCGCTTTATCGGATCTAAGTAGATCGATCGTCACCGAAAGATTAATGATTAGGGTGTTCTGCTCACCGATTTTTGTCTCCATGGTGCTAATCCTCTCTGCCATTAGCACTATAATGTCCTTAAGCTCGCGAACGTCAGTTTCTACAACTTTTAGCGACATTCTTGATTTTTACAAATAGTAAATACTTCGAGCACTACTGTCACGCTCGGCGTTACCCGCACTCAAACCAAAGTATAGATATTCTTGTACACAGGAGTTTAGAAATCTTAATAGAGCCTTTTATTTTGAAGTAGCTGGCAATAAGATCCGCGTTTGTAAGTCTTTTTTTAAAGCAACGCTCGACGTGAGTAATACGAGTATCACAACTGCACTGGCTAAAAAAATGAAAATGGCATTGTCGCCACCGATTTTAGAGGCAAACACGGTAATCAAATGAAAATTGATCAAGGAATTAAAGACAGTGTTACAGAGTTCATTAACAGTATCCCTAGGATTGAGTCCCATTACTTGAGGGCACAAACGTCAAGAGAATTTATTTGCAGTGACAAATCTCTTGCTGATTTATATCGCGACTACAAAGAAGCTCGTGAACTTAAACAATTATCTTTTGCCACGAAGTCAACTTTTAATAGAATATTCAATACTGAATTTAATCTCGGTTTTTATATTCCAAAAAAAGATCTGTGTGGCCTTTGTGAGGGCTTTAAAAATGCTAATGAAGAAGAAAAAAATAATTTACGAGAGCATTATGAACAACATCTACTAGAAAAAAAATTAGCAAGGGACCACAAAGAAAAAGACAAGAATAGAAATGATGAAGTTATAACTCAAAATGATTCAATAAAACTGATTCAAGTCAAATTGGTGTTTCTTTTTTTTACATAGTCATCACGCTAAAGTGTAACAATTCAAAAACAGCGATTTTTGATAAAAATCATTGTACTATAGCCCCTACTTTTCGAAAGTACGATTTCACAAGCTAATTAATATTTAGAATTCAATTAAATTGTATTACTTTTCGAACAAAAAACGCAGTTATAAGTTTTTTTCGTCTCCTGAATAATGACCCTCTTTGAGTTGTTACAGTTTTGATCTAGGAGTGCGATATATTTAAAGTGTGTCAACAACGTCAAACAAAAAAATACGTGATATTCAAAAATTGTTTGAAAATCAAGAAAATTGTGCAAATGTATTCAGTATGTATATGAACCACACTAGTGAAGGCAAGGTACCACCACAATATGTGAGTATGACAGTGGAAGGCAAGATAGCAAAATTCGAGTTAGACACTGGGTCTGAAGTGAGTACTTTGACTCTTAAGGATCACATTAATTTGTTTCCTAGTAAAAAAATTGAAAATTGCAACATAACATTCAAAAATTTCGACCAAAGCCTGTCTAAACCTATACGAATAATAAAACAATTAAATGTTACTTGGAACAATGTAAACAGACTTACCAATATATACATTGTAAGTAATGATAAACCTAGGATATTAGGCAGGGATTGGTTGAAAATATTTAATCAGTGGCCGCTGCAGCTAGGCACTGCCTATGACATTAAATCTAATGACACTTGTGATCCTATAGAAATGATTAAGGATAAATTCAGTGAAGTATTCACCCCGGGGTGGGGTGATTTTAAAGGGGAGTGTATCACTTTGAAATTAAAAAGTGATAGCAAGCCCAAATTTTTACCAGTCAGACAAGTCCCTTTTGCGTTAAAAGACAAAGTAAAAAATTAAATTAATAGACTTTTACTCAATAACCGAATTGAACCAGTAAAATTTAGTCAGTGGGGAACTCCAGTAGTTCCCGTCTTAAAACCAGATGGTTCAGTGAGGCTGTGTGGAGATTATAAGGTTACACTTAACCCATGCTTGGAAATAGATCATTTCCCACTACCCCACATAGATAGTATCTTTGAAACATTAAAAGGTGGTGAATACTACTCAGAATTTGACCTTAAAGAAGCATACTTACAAGCCCCGTTAGATCCTAGATCACAAGAATTAACTGTAATAACTACAGAATTAGGAATATTCAAATACTTACATTTACCTTACGGTGTGAGTTCCGGACCAGGCTCTTTTCAAAGACTGATGAGTAACAAATTGAACCACATACCAAATGTAATTGTATTCATAGATAATATATATATGCGCGGATATGACTTTAATGAAATGTGTAAAACTTTATATGATGTACTCTCAGTACTAAAAGAATCAGGTCTCAAATTAAAGCCGGAAAAATGTAAATTCTTTAGGAAAAGTATAGATGTATTTTGGTTATAGGGTAAATAAAGACAGCATAAGTGTTATAAAAGAAAATGTAAAACCAATTTTAAATTTGCAGCCCCCTGTAAATGTAACAATGCTGAGATCAAAATTAATTACTATTCAAGATTTTTGAAAGATATGGCTACCAACATTGCTCCATTGAATGAAATGTTGAAGAAGGATAAGTTTGTATGGACCAAAGAATCTCAATATTGTTTTGAATTAATAAAAAAAAATTGAGTTCTGCACAAAGTTTACAACACTTTGATGAAACACAACCCATCATCTTGTCATGTGACGCCTCTACTGTAGGTATAAGTGCGGTTCTCTCGAACCGAGGGCCAGATAATGTGGTTAGGCCAATTGCATTTGCAAGCAAAAAACTAAATGACACAGAAAAAAAGTACTGTGCTCTAGATAAAGAAGCAATGGCCATAGTATTTGGTGTCACAAAATTTTATAATTATGTGTATGGCAGAGAATTTGAATTAGAAACTGATAATGCAGCTCTAGTGAGAATCTTTGGCCCTACCAAACCAATACCAAAAATGGCAGCAAAAAGATTACAACATTATGCCATCTTTTTGTCAGCTTTTTCATATAAAATCAAACATATACCTAGCACTAAAAACCCAGCAGATTATCTATCACGCCAGCCTGAAATTGAAAAAGCATCACAAAATCTCGTTCATAGTTTTGAAATTAAAACAAATTACATTGACATATCTGAAACATCAGTAATAAACTGGGAAACAATACAATCTGAAACAAAAAAGGATATTAGATTGTCACAGGTTTTGAGATACAGTACAGATGGTTGGCCTGATACAAAATCAATTGAAAATAATTTAAAGCCATATTTTATGCGAAGAAATGAAATCAGCATTGACCGAAATTGCCTATTTTGGGGACATAGAATAATAATACCTACAGCTGTTAGAGATAAAGTATTAATAGAATTACATAAAAGTCACTTCGGGAGCACACCCATGATAGAAATAGCAAAATCGTATTTTGGTGGCCTAAACTAAATGAGGAAATAATAGAATTAACTCAAAAATGTGAAAATTGTTTGTCATACAGAAATACCCCTGCAAAATCAAAACTGAAAACATGGCCCATACCACCGTCACCATGGTACAGAATCCATGCAGATTATTTAGGGCCTGTACAGGGAAAAATGTTTTTAGTAGTAGTAGACAGTTATAGCAAATGGCCAGAAGTGTTTCAAATGGCCAACATAGGAAGTAATCTCACAATTCAAAAATTTAAGGATATATTTCTGAGATTTGGTTTCCCAATTCATTTGGTGACCGATAATGGTAGTTCGTTCAAAAGCTGGGAATTCCAATTGTTCTGTAAAAGATGAAATTCAACATACATTCACACCGCCATATCACCCAGCTACAAATGGAGCTGCTGAACGATTTGTGGAAACATTTAAGGCCAATGTCACTAAGATTATGGACAGTGGCAAATCATTAAACTACGCTGTAAATATCTTCTTAGCGGACTATAGAGTCACTCCACACAAATCCACCGGGGTGTCACCAGCTCGCTTGATGTTGGGCAGGAAGATTAGAAGTAAATTCTCTTTACTTAGACCAACTCCAATAATTCAAGACTTGTTAGTTAAGCAAAATAAAATTAAAGATTCACATAATGGTCCCCGGAATGTAGTTTTCAATGTTGGCCAAACTGTCATGACTCGAGACTATAGAAAAAATGGTAAACCATGGACTGTCGGGACCAACATTGAGGAATGCATTCCAGGCACCACCTATATAATTGATGTAAGTGGCCTTCATTGGAAGAGGCATGTTGATCAAATGTTAAAGTGTAATTTATAGATGAAGTTAGTATTACTTAAGTAGATAAATAAGTAAATTTTTTGTGGGGGGGGGGGGAAGAGTGTAGTATTTTTAGACTTGCCTACTAGACACACTTTTTCCCCCGTCATCCTCTTTGGCTGTCATCTGTCATTAGTACAAAACATCTATGTCATAACCCTAAATAAAAAGGTGTAATAATTAATTACGGTGTAAAGTATAGTGTAAAAATAATAAAACAACAATTCAACGACGACTTCGTATTTCATTTAATGCAATATTATAAAACAGGCACAGGCTGTGAATTACTCCGAGGAGCTGAGAACGCTGAAATCCGGGAGCATCCTGTGTTTTTGTGTGTGTTCATTTTGTGGGAAAAGTAAGATTCGTGATCTGAACCCGTTTATTTCACAAGACGACAACTTAATGAGAGTGAGAGGACGCTTGAGTAACGCACCAGATTTGACTTTTGACGAGAAACACCCAATCATATTAGACAGCCGCAATTATACCGCACAACTAATTATACTTGATTACCACAAACGTATGCATCACGCGAATCGCGAGACAGTGATAAATTCCATTCGAGAAAGATTTTGGATAACACAGCTTCGTCGAACTGTGAAATCGGTCACGGCTTCATGTCAACTGTGCCGTATCCGACGCGTCGAACCAATACCTCCAAAAATGGCCGATCTGCCGGTCGCTAGACTTAGCAACACTAGGAGAGCATTTGTGAATTGCGGATTGGATTATTTCGGTCCAATGGAAGTAGCTATTGGTAGGCGCCGCGAGAAAAGGTGGGTAGTAATCTTCACGTGTTTAGCAACTAGAGGCGTTCATTTAGAATTAGCTGCGTCTCTAACGGCAGACTCTGCCATAATGGCTATTCGCCGATTTATTGCGCGGAGATGAGAACCGTCAACCATATTCAGTGATAGGGGTACCAACTTTGTCCGGGCTGATATAGAACTTAAAGCAGCACTCCGTAGTCTGGATCACGACAAGATTCGTGACTTTGTTACGACGAAAAGGACATGGAGGTTTAACAGTCCAGCTTCACCCCATATGGGTGGAAGCTGGGAACGGCTTATAAGAACAGTTAAATTAGCGCTTAAGACGGTACTGACGGAGAGAACGCCGCGAGAAGAAATTTTGCTTACCTTGCTGGCGGAGGTAGAAATGACGCTGAACAGTAGACCTCTCACGTACGTAAATGCTGACCCTGACGAACCAATAGCTTTAACACCGAACCACTTACTATTAGGAACTGCGTCCGGTACATCCACGTTGGGGTCTTTTTATGCGACAGATTTGATAGGTAGGAAGGCTTGGAGAAAAGCACAGGCCTTAGCGGATATGTTCTGGCGACGGTGGCTTAAAGTATATATTACAACACTACAGAAACGACAAAAATGGCAGAACGAAACGTATCCTATAAAAGTAGGCGACATAGTCTTAATTTTAGATGAAAACCAGCCACGCAACTTGTGGCCTAGGGGCAGAGTTAGCGCGGTGCACCCAGGCCGTGACGGCCAAGTACGAATTGCTACGATTAAGACCGTCAGGGGCGTCCTGACTAGACCTACCGTTAAGCTGGTGGTCCTACCTGTCGACGGATGTTTAGGTTAGTGTTAACGTTTTGTACCAAAGCGCGATCTGGGTTTTCCACTGACGATGTTGTTTGATAAACAGGGGGATGGAAATGTTGAAAACCAAGGTCGCGCGCACCTTGTGTCGATTTATAAGTACGTATATTTGATTGTCGTTGAGGTAGCGAGCGAATCGGTCGGGGACTCTCGGCTCCGTTCGGGAATTGTTATTGCCATCGCAGCTTACGCGAGCCGAGAGAGGCGACCGACGCGACGCTTGCTACCCGCAGTGTGATCGAGTTCGTACCCGGGGACGCCCGTGTGCGCCTGCGAATGCGAACGGAGAAAACACCCGCCCGGCGGCGCCTAAGCGCCTAGTTGTAAGTTTGTAACAATCTGTTTACCTTCTAGCTTTTTTTATGTATTGTCCTCAAAAATCTATGTCTCCATGCCGCAATTTCATATTTTTCTGTAAGTAAAGCCCGTTCATTTTTATTGTTTTGAAACTCAAACCCGTTCTTGTGTAATTTTTTTCTAAGGGTTTGACGACATCCCTTAAATTCAATTGCTTCCCTCAGCTCATTGTGCAGGCACAGTGTTGGGATTTGTTTTCTAACTCCATAAAATTCGTTTATTTTGTTTCTTATAGCTGAAATATCAAAATTATCTAAATTGGAAACTGTTGCTGAATGTGGACGATTTTTCCCCGAAGTATTCCACTGTCCTTGATTTTTAGACCCTTCAATTTTAATTCTTCTTAGAGTCTTCACACTGACATCTGAAGATAACAAATACAATAAATTATGTATGTAACAGTATATTATTAATTATCAGTCATTAAAGTCAAAAACCATAATGATATACGAAGACATTATTACAAAACCATAATATTATATTATTTAATTTAGCCATCCATACATTGTCATAAATTTATATAACTCTTCGAAGTAACTGTTAAAATCTATAATTGCTAAAGTAATACCTGTCATTGAAGATATCTTTTCTAAATAATGTGTTTCAGAAGTCGCCATTTCGTTTTTTTCGAGAGTTTTCAATTTCTTTACTGCTTCCACAATTTTAAGTTTTGTCTCCTCGTTGTTGCGATTTGTCTTAAACAGTCTAAAAGTATCAAAATGTTTCATTAGAAATTCAATAAACTAACCTGAAAGGGAAAGGATTGAATCCAGTCGTAGTATTTCAATAAACTAACCTGAAAGTGAAAGGATTGAATCCAGTCGTAGTATTTTCTCTGCAGATTTCTGATTTAAATCACTTTTTATGTCTTTATATTTGTCTATCATAGTAAATAGGAGCTTCCTCGTCGAATTTTTAATTGTTCTCGGCATTATTTTAAACGAAATCAATGAAAATATGATGCACATAAACCAACGTAAACAGAAGATGACTCAAGTACGAAACGTCAGTGTCAATTTTGACAGTCTTAAATTATTGCCATTTCAAAACTTCTGAAAATAATACGTAGACAGCTTTCGTTGGCCAGACTCTATTGCGTCAATTTGCTTAACTTTAATGTTCGTGTGAATTTAGTTTGACAAACAGATATTGTTTTATTTAATTCGACACGTGTGTGCATATCTAGCGAAAAACAAAAAAAATGGCCCAAGATCAAATTGTTTTAATTCCGTTTGAAATGTTGAAATTAATACCAAAATTTAACGGCGAGAAACGACAGTTAAATTATTTTAATATTAATAGTGAATATATTATAAACAAATATCAAGGAACACCCTCTCAAAACGAATATGTTATGAAAAGCATCGCAAGTAAGCTTGCCGACAACGCAGCCGCACTCATTAGTGAACGCGGAAATATAGCAACGTGGGACGAAAACAATATTAACACAGCATTTCGGCGACCCGTGCACGGAAGAATGTATTGCCCTACAATTAGACGCATTAAAAAATTAAAAATAATGAAAGTTATTTGGAATTCTGCGGGCGAATTCAATCAGTGCGTTCCGCTTTAATGTCCAAAGTGAAAGAAATTGACAACATCTCTATGAAAGAAAGTAAACGCATCATTTACAATAACAACTCATTGAATGTCTTCTTGTATAACTTGTCGGAGCACATGCTCAGAATAGTTAGGTATAAAAAACCTAATAACTTAGAAGAAGCCCTAGCGATGGTCATGAAAGAAGTAAACTTCCATGAACAATATTTAGTTCGAAACGCATCAGCAAATAAATCAATTCCTAATGATAATAAAAATATATTGTCTCCACAAGCGACCTCACCTACAGGCCTATGTTACCACCCGCCGTCCCAAATAATCAGTTTAGGCCTAACCCTGTAACCTTCAGGCAACCGCAACCTTTCGGTTACCGACCAGATTTCCAGCCTTCAGGCTTTAGACCCCAATTACACCAGCCCTTCGGATATTCACAACAATTTCGACAATTCCAGCCTACTGTCTATCGCCCCCAGTTAGCTCTACAAAGACAAATAATGACTCCCCAACAATTTGGTGCTAGACAGCAACCTAACCCGCAATTTGGTTATAATAAACTAGCTTAAAACCCGCGGCTTCGCCCGCGTTGTCTTAGTACATAGGTACTTACTTAAAATGAAAAGAGCCCGCGGTTTGATCTACGTTGTCTTTGTACATGCTTATAATAATATCTAATAGTCCGCAATTTGGCCCGCGTTGTCTTAATACTTGCTTAAAATTACTTGCAAGGATAATGCCCACGGTTTGGTCAAAATTGTAACAGTATTTGCCTATAATGATAATAGATCACGGTTTGGCCCGCGTATTGTTAGTACTTGCTTAAGATGGTTATTTATAGCACGCAGCATGGACTGCGATGTCTTAATACTTGCTTAAAATTATAAAAGCTCGCCGTTCGGCCTGCATTGTCGTATTACTTACAATGATAATAGCCCATGGTCTGGCCCGTATTGTCTTAATACTTGCTCAAAATGATAAAAGCCCGCGGTTTAGCTCGCGTTGTGTTAATAATTAGGTACTTACAAAGATTATAACCCACAGTTTGGCCCACGTTGTTTTAATACTTACTTAATTACTACATTTGCTTATAATAATATGTAATAGTTCGCGGTCTGGCCCGTGTTGTCTTAATAAATCCTTAAAATTATAATAGCATGCCTTTAGCCTGCGTTTTTGTATTGCTTGTAATGATAATAGCCCACGGTCTGGCCCGCGTTATTTTCGTAACTGCTTAAAATGATAAAAACCCACAGTTAGGCCCGCGTTTTCTTGGCACTTACTTAAATTAATAGTAGCTCGAGGATAAGCCCGCATTAGGCTCGATTATGAAGGCGCCATCGTAATTATAATAGCTAATTATCATAATTATATCTTTTTCATAAAGAGAACACTTTTTATGTTGTTATTATATTTACTATGGCGTCTTCATAACTGAGCCTATTATTGTATTACTTGCAAAATTATGCCTACGGTTTAGCCTGAATTGTCTCAGTATTTGGTTATTTAATTTACTTGTATCTAAAGCTTATTACAGAGTACATACGTGAATTTTTGGATGATAAATTGCCGAATTTCTGAAATTAACTCAATAGTAAATAAATATATTAAATAAATATTGGAGGACATCTCACACACGGTCTCTGATCCCAAACTAAGCAAAGTTTGTGATTTGGCTGGCAGAGACTGATATACTACATATACAATTATACATGTATTTCAATGTATGTACTGTACCGACCACACACCACCGACCATACTCCTATTTTTAGAATAATTCCAGTCCATCTAAAGGTTGCCTGGTAGAAATCGCCAAAGGCGATAAGGCCGCCATTGTACAGCATATTGTATAGTTTCTGTACTGTGTTTCTGTGTACAATAAAGATATATTTATTTTATTTATTTATACATGTAGGTTGACTGGCAGATAATGCTGTTTAGCGTTAAGTCCTCCTTTTGTACAAATAGTGTGCAATAAAGTGTTAAATAAATAAATAAAAATACATTAATAACACTCAGACACAGAGCAAACACAAATGAACATCACAAATATTTGCCCTGGGAATCAAACCCACGCCTCTTTGACCCAGGAGTCAGAGTCAACCACTGAGCCACCGAGGGAGCCAATAATAATAATTGTATGAATAACTGTGTAAGAAAATTCACTTTTCTTTGCTGGAAAACATTGAGGCAACCTGTACGTACGTAGAAAAAATCAATGTTGTATGTGAATTCAGCAACCCATGCTTGGCCGGCGTGATGGATATGGCCCAATTACCCTTCGCGGATAGGCCTATTTCCAGTCATCCATCAGCCGCAGGACGTCCACTGCTGGACATAGGCCTTCCCTATGGATCTCCAATAAGACCGGTTGGAAGCGGCTTGTATCCAGCGTGATCCTGCGGTCTTAATGAGGTCATCCGTCCACCTTGTGGGTGGACGTCCCACGCTGCGCTTGCCGGTACATGGTCTCCACTCGAGAACTTTTCGACCCCAACGGTCATCAGCCCTCCGCGCTATGTGCCCTGCCCATTGCCATTTCAACTTGCCAATCTGTTGGGCTATGTCGGTAACTTTGGTTCTTCTACGGATCTCCTCATTAATGATTCGATCTCGCAGAGAGACTCCAAGCATAGCCCTCTCCATAGCTCGTTGGGCTACTTGGAGCTTTCTAATAAGGCCCATAGTGAGGGACCACGTTTCTGTGTCATAAGTCATCACTGGCAACACACACTGGTCGAAAACTTTCGACTTGAGGCACTGTGGTATGTCGGACGAGAAGACACTACGCACTTTTCCGAACGCTGCCCAGCCAAGTTGAATTCGTCGATTGGCCTCTTTGTTGAAGTCGGACCTACCTAACTGGACTACTTGTCCTAGGTAGACGTACGAGTCAACGACTTCAAGAACCGAGTTTCCAACAGAAATCGGGGTAGGTAAAACATGGGAATTACACATGACTTTCGTCTTGTCCATGTTCATCTTAAGACCCACCTGTTTCTATTATCCGTAGTGCTATCCGTAGTACCTATTTTCAGTAGTGCACTATTAATTAAGGCCGGTACAGGTATTCGACATGTTTCATTAAGTCATTAGAAATTTAATTTTCCAGGCAAATGAAAAAATGGCACACAAGTCGTAATTCTAGTCAGGCATATTCTAGGATGCTATTATACTCATAATTTGATTAACTTTTACAATGGTACCAACCCCAAAAGCACGTGAATAAAATCAGCTGTTCAACACAAAAAGTTCATCGACCCGCGACAAAATGTATGGAAAATGTAGGTAATTTTCGCTTGTCAGGGTTGATCTTATAGTATAATACCTATATTGATCCATATGTGCGCTAAGCTTAAGACTATTGGCTCACAAAATAAAAAAAAATCGCAAACTTTTGGGGACCCATTTTGCCCCATTTAAAGATAAACTATCATTATCATAATCCTAGATACTACATTATTTAAAAAAGCGCATTGAAGTTTTGGGACGTATCTGACCCCTAACGATTTTTTTAAGGAAAATTTAGAAAACAGGTACAGTCATATTTTTAATTAAGTCTCAAAAGCATCTATACAAAGTTTCATGTCAATCGGTACAGGGAATAAGAAGTTACATGCAAACAAAAAGGGCCCGTTTTACCCCGTAAGTTAGAGTTGGGTACGTTTTTCATCCTTAGTGCTTCATTATGTCGTACGATGTACGTATATTCCAAATTTCAAGCTCGTATCTACAGCGGTTTGGGCTGTAGCCTAAACTTATTAATTTTGCGTATCCCTAAGAAACCTTATAAATTTTCCTGGATTTTATTAGTTTCTGTATTAAAACATGCTGTGTGCTTCCTTCATACCAATTTGCAACCATAACCGTTCAGCTGGATCGATGTAATTGACGCTTTTTTCACCAACTTTGGGACCTTATTTGACCCCTTAGATGAAGAAAATTCGGAAAAACAGGAAAAAACGTGACTTTTATTTTGTTTGGAAAGCATGTATACAAAGTTTCAAGTCAATCGGTACAGGGAATAAAAAGTTACATACAAACGAAAAGGGCCCATTTTACCCCCTTAGAGGTCGAAAGTTCAAAATTTTTGTCCTTAGTGCTCCATTACGTCGTTCAATGTACCTATATCCCAAATTTCAAGCTCATATCTTCAGCGGTTTGGGCTGTAGCCTAAACTTATTAATTTTGCGTATCCCTAAGGAATCTTATAGATTTTCCTGGATTTTATTAGTTTCTGTATTAAAACATGCTGAGTGCTTCCTTCATACCAATTTTCAACCATAACCTTTCAGCTGGTTCGATGTAATTGACGCTTTTTTCACCAACTTTGGGACCTTATTTGACCCCTTAGATGAGAAAAATTCGGAAAAACAGGAAAAAACGTAACTTTTATTTTGTTTGGAAAGCATGTATACAAAGTTTCAAGTCAATCGGTACAGGGAATAAAAAGTTACATACAAACGAAAAGGGCCCATTTTACCCCCTTAGAGGTCGAAAGTTCAAAATTTTTGTCCTTAGTGCTCCATTACGTCATTCAATGTACCTATATCCCAAATTTCAAGCTCATATCTTCAGCGGTTTGGGCTGTAGCCTTAACTTATTAATTTTGCGTATCCCTAAGGAACCTTATAGATTTTCCTGGATTTTATTAGTTCCTGTATTAAAACATGCTGAGTGCTTCCTTTATACCAATTTTCAACCATAACCGTTCAGCTGGTTCGATGTAATTGACGCTTTTTTCACCAACTTTGGGACCTTATTTGACCCCTTAGATGAGGAAAATTCGGAAAAACAGGAAAAAACGTAACTTTTATTTTGTTTGAAAAGCATGTATACAAAGTTTTAAGTCAATCGGTACAGGGAATAAAAAGTTACATACAAACGAAAAGGGCCCGTTTTACCCCTTTAGAGGTCGAAAGTTCAAAATTTTCGTCCTTAGTGCTCCATTACGTCATTCAATGTACCTATATTCCAAATTTCAAGCTCATATCTTAAGCGGTTTGGGCTGTAGGCTGTCTGTCAGTCAGTCACTCAGGGAAGCCTTTTATATAATAGATAATAATAATAAAGCCTTTTATTCCATATTTCTTATAAAAAGTTACATTTCAAATGCTTGTTAGTAAGTTATTAAGTAAGTAGTTGATTTTGCTTAAAGCTATTGTTAGTTTGTTAGTCTTCATTGTTGGAAATATGGACCCCTTTTTGGGTATAGGCCTCCTCCAACCTTTTCCACAGCTCTCTGTGTTTGCCTACGGTGATCCACTCATTTCCTGCGACTTGTTTGATGTCGTCAGCCCACCGTTTTATTGGTCTTCTAACATTTCTTTTTCCTTTGGGCCCTGTCCACCTTACAGATTCTATGGTCCATCTCTTGTCTGTGTAGCGTGATATATGCCCTGCCCACTTCCATTTCAGTGTGAGGGCATGTATTAGGGCGTCAGAAATTTTAGTTTTTTGCCTAATTGTTTCCTTTCTGACTTTATGTATTTTTCTAATTTTGAACATGCTCCTCTCCATTGAGCTTTGGGTCCATTGGATTTTGTGTTTTATTTTGTTGGTAAACACCCATGTTTGGCAGCCATATAAAAGACAAGGTAGTAGGCATGTATCAAATACAATTTTTTTTCAAAGGTAGTGCGTAATTTCCTTTCATGATCTCTCTCATTGACCAGTATTTGTTCCAAGTTGTATTAATTCGTCTTGTTACTTCTTCTTCATTACTTGTTTTTATGAATGAGATCTGCTTGCCCAAGTAGATGTAGCTTTTTACGTATTCTATTAGGTTTCCATTAACTGTTACAGGTGTTTCCAAGCTATTAGTCATTACTTTGGTTTTGTTCGTATTCAATTCCAATCCAACTTTGTAGCTTTCGCGGTCAAGGGAACACATCATTTCTTCTAGATCTTTTGGGGATTCGGTTATAATGACTATGTCATCAGCAAATCTGAGATGGTTCAGATAATGCCCACTGACTCGTATACCCTTTCCTGTCCAGTCCATCTTGAGAAATATGTCTTCTAGCACAGCTATAAACAGTTTTGATGATAGCGGGTCACCTTGGCGAACTCCTCTTTCAATTTTTACTTCGTCGCCTCTGGTTTCTAGCTTTATCTTGCTTGTGCTATGCGTGTAAATGTATTTTAAGATGTTGATGTACTTTTGGTTCACATTTGAGTTTTGTAGAGCATTCCAAATTGAGCAGTGGCTAATACTGTCAAAGGCTTTACTATAGTCTATGAAAGCCACATACAGAGGTCTGTTAAACTCTCAATATTTTTCTATGACTTGTTCTAGTGTCTGTATGTGGTCAATTGTGCTATATCCTGATCTGAAGCCTGCCTGCTCAATTGGTTGTTTCCTATCAATATCTTTTGTTATTCTTTTTAGTAAAATGGACGAAAACAGTTTGTAAATGCTTGCTAATAGACTAATAGGCCTATAATTCCCTATATCTAAGGGGTTTCCTTTTTTGAATAGTAAAATTATACCTGACGTGCACCATTGTGTTGGGACAGTTTCTGTGTCTAATACCATATTGAATAGCTTCGTCAGATGGCTCACTAAGACAGGTGCTCCGATTTTGAGGGCTTCGTTGCATATGCCGTCTGGACCAGGACTTTTATCGGTTTTTAATCGTTTTATATGCTCGTAGACTTCTCTCGCTTCAATTGGTTTCGTTTCACTACTTCTGTTTTCTTCCATTGTTTTTGTAAATGTTACTTCTTCATTATTGTCTCGTTTTTTGTATAATTCCTTGTAGTAGTTTGTTGCTTGCCGAATAATATCTTTTCTTGAATTTGTTTTATTTGATTTGTATTCTAATTTTTGTATCCAATTTTTATGTGTGATTAACTCTTTGTAGGCTTTTTTGGTGCTTCTGGAATACTGGATATTTTTTGAAATTATTTCGTATCTGTAAATGTTGTAGTCTTTTCTAATGGATTTGTTGGTTTCTTTATACATATTACTAAGTTCTTTCTTCATCACTTTGTTTTTATTTTTTGTGTGTATCAGTTCAGTTCGTTTTTGTATTAGATGTTGAGTATGTTCGCTGAATATTTTGTATGGTTTGCTTTTTATTGATTTTTGTTTCTTCATACTGTCTTCGAGTGTTTTTTCTATGAGATCATACCGTCATATCCTCCAACTTTGCCCGCAATTTACTCATTTTCAGTCACTGACAAAAAAGTACTCAAATTAGACAGAATCAAGACATATATCTGATAAAAGTTACAATTAATTATCACTAATTTAAACTAGGGATCCTAATATTCCTATTAATTTCTCTTTAAATGTAGAAACAATGTTCGGGTAAATTAAAGTGAAAAAGTGCCCAACTTTGCCCACCTTCATTTGCCCAGCTATTTGAGGACTTACGGCGCTTATCTTAGGAGCTACCATGTGAAACAAGGAAATGATACACTTGGTTTATCTACAAATATTAAATGAAATGTGTTTTAGCTGCAAAACGAATGGGCAAAGTTAGTTCGATATTTTTTGTAATCTTCATACATATATATTTGGGGAATAGGGCTGTCACAAATCAAACGCAAATATAAGGCAAGAAATGTTTTAGCTGTCTACTTTTTTAAATCTTAATACAATACATATTATCCTAATTGTCAACATACATAAATTAGTATGACGTACAGAATACAACCTTAAAATTATGTTAATTAATTCTAAGTAGTCCTGTTTTATTACAATATAATCTTTGTTTGACTTATAACATAGTCAATCAAAAGTAAACTGAATCTTCATCATCTAATAAAACAAATTCCTTATTCTGATTTATTGGCAACAAATCTACTTGCTTAATTATTAAGTCAATTGGTATGACATCCATATCTGGACGTTTTGGTTTCGTAAATATAATATCACCGTTTTTGGAAATGGTTTTATAATATGATATTTTATACCTATTTTCAATATTTGGATTAATTTCAGTTATTATCCCTACATAATATCGCCATTTCTTGGTCTGGTAATATCTAACAAGAACACTGTCTCCTACAATTAACTTATTAGCATCAAAATTATTTTGTAGTCCTTTAGATTGATTTTCATTATTCATGTTTTGTTCTATTTTCTTCGAATTCTCATCTGTTATTTTGATTGTGTGAATATTTTGTGTATGTTCATATTCTTTTGTGTTAATCTGTTTGTCAATTGTCATTTTGTTATCTGTATCACCAGTATCAAGCATTTCCGTATCTGCATTTTCAAGACGTACAATTTCTTTGAATATTTCAGCTTCCCTTTCGTCATTTTTTTTCTTTATTGCTTCATCATTTTCTTCAATTTCTTGTAGAGAATTCATATAATTTGACATTAAGTGGGGAATTTCATTGCTCTCGTCTGATACTACATCACTTTCTTCGAAGTCAATGGCCTCCAGAAGATCACTATCACTGTGCACACTCATGGACAAATCTTCCGTAGTTGTTGAACTATTACTTGGCAATATTTTTGATCTTTTGAAGGTTCTGATTGATTTACTAATATTTTTCTTGTCGTTGCCTCGTGATTTGTGTTTTAAATTTAGCGCCTGGTATGTGCTAGTGGATTCAGTTTGTGTGAAATTTCTTATATTTTCTTTAGATTCGGCATCAGTATCACTTTCATTACTTGCTTTTTTTTCTGGTTCAAACTCTTTGTGAAACTTTGGTTTTTGTTTAACATTTTCTTTCAAAAAGTTTGTAGTCTCAATAGTCACTTCAGTAGTTATAAATGTTTGAAATATTCCTGTTTTTTCATTTAATATATTTTGTTCAATTGTTCGTTCTACTTCATTTTCTATTTCAGAGTTTTTATGAGTGTTTATTGTATCCTGAGTTTCTTCTCTGTAAACTGTAATATCGTCTAAAGCATCTTCATTAAATATATTCGTATCCCTTATTTGTGTTTCACTGTCACAAATTGTGTAATAAGGTATATCAGTCTTTAGTTTTTTCAACTTTTGTTTTATTTTTTTACAAGCCTTTCTTGTTTTCTTCTTTTGCCCTGGTTTTTGTATTAACTCTTTAGTTTCAAAATCTGTGACAGATACTGATTTTCCGGGCTCAATGTAAACTTTTTTATTTCTAAAAGTCTTTATTGGGTTCGGAGCTCTGGATTGTTTTAGATAATCCAGCAAAGATTCATCAATCGGGTAAGCTGTAGAATCAGGAAACTGGAACTCTGGGATTCTTTTAAGCACTTCTCTTGGATTTAAAGTGTATATCCCTGCTGCTTTAAATCCACTTTCTAAATTTTTGCTTTGTCTAAAGTCTATATTTTCAATTAGGGATCGGAGTAAGGCCGGAAAATGCTTTTTATTTAATGTTTTTTGGGCAGGGTTCTCAGTTTTATATTTAAGTAATATTTTTCGCCATTCTTTTTTTAACGGCCCAAAGAACGCAATGTCCAGGGGCTGGGTCAAATGTGTAGAGTTCGGTGGCAAAAACACAAATTTGATCTCGTATTCTTCACATAGCTGAACTATTTCAGGACTGAGATGACTGGATAAGTTATCTCCTATAACCACTTTTGGCCCTGGGAGCTTTTTGGCCCATTCCAATACCACTGTCCGAAAATAATCTTCAAACATCGCAGCGTCAAACCATCCACTACGGGTGCAGTTATATCTTGCATCTGTAGGTCCATTCAAAATCCATTCATTGTAAAGGTTATCGGCTTTATAAACTACATATGGCGGTAGACATTTGCCATCAGCTGTGCCGCTAAACATAAGTGAGACGCATCCCTTAGTGCTGTTAAGAATCCTTTCAGGATATTTCACACCGCGTCGGAAAATTGCTTTTGAGGAGCCAGGATTATCGCTGCAGTTTGTTTCGTCATAATTTAATATATTTGCAGGGGGCACATCTTTTAGTGTTTCTTGTAGATTTTTAAAGTAAATTAATATTTCTTCTTCGCTTTTTTGCGCTCTGGATGATGAGATATTTTGTGTAGATCTAACGGTTAGTTTTTCACTGTGACGTGATAGTAAATTGTTCACCCATTTTTCTCCTGGCATCTTATTGTTGAAAATATGTTCTTTTCCATTCTTATTTAGATAGTTGTGGACTAAGATACGCAAATCAAGTTTAGTGAGTGGACTTCCATAATCAGCAGATGCTATAATGACGTTGATTAGCTTTTCTTCTTCTTCTTCGCTTAGTCTTGTAGGTTTTCCGACAGGTTTTTGATGACGATTCTTTAATTTATTGATGATTGTGCGCCGTGGAATTCCAAATTGTTTTTCGGCGTCTCTCGACGTAATGGTGCTATTTGCTACAGACTCTACGGCCAATTGCAACATTTCAGGCGTATAGTTTCTATAAGATCGCGATCCTAATTTTCTACGACTTTTGCGTTTTTTTGCACGAGGTTTAGGTTTCGACATGCTGAAACAATCAATATGACTTTTAATCAAACAATAATATTCAAATTTAACTTCAAATACCTACTCGAAATAAAATCAAGAATAAATAGGCATTTAATTACCAAACTAGGTAAATTTGTAACTAAAATAGTATACTAATTAATTAATCAATTATAAAAGCTTTCACTATTAGAGTTGTATGTTCCTACTTTTTATTTTAAAATTAAATAAGAGTGTATATCTAAGTTTTATAAGTAAACCAATCATCACAAAATAGTTGACTGCGTCAGTTTGTTTTTCAAATGGTATTAATTTTTTAATGTGACAGCCCTAGCACCTCAATATCGATGGGCAAAGTTAGGACTGTGTTTGTTGTATTTATCCGCCTAACATTGCCCGTGCTCGAAATTCTCAACAAACATTCAATTCTTCTTTCCAAATAATGTGTAACCTCCTTATTTGAAGTCTATAATCATATTCTGTATGTAAAACTTACGTATTTTGATTTCTTCTTGGCCTTCACTCAAAAGTTTTTTCAACAACAATTTGCTCCACGAAGACTCTCACTTTGCCAACATGTGACAGATGACTGCTTAGGTTAACGTGCGTCTTTCATGTTTAGTGTTGCCATGACTATAAATTATTTTTTACCAAAACCAAGAAAAGGAGTCAAAACGCTACCGATTTCCAAATAATGAGAAAAAAAGTTATGTTAGCTTCTTGGGCAAAATAAGGATAGATGGGCAAAGTTGGAGGATATGACGGTAATAGTTTTGTACATTGGTTGGTTCTGTATAATTTTCTTCTAACTGCATTTTTATGATCTCATTGTAGTTTTGTTATAGGCCAATTAATCAGCTGCGATCTAATGACAGCACCTCCTCTGAGAAATAATCAGGCGTCAGGCTTCCGACTAAATGAGATGGAAATAAATCACGGTGACTTGGACTCATATGACTGTACTACTACTTACCAAAATGATTATGACCAAAACTTCGACTAAGCACCTGAAATTTTTGTGCAGTATTACGCCAATGACGTCACACATGATTTGCCCATAAATGACGATACTGAAAATGAATTGACTCCTGACCTTTCAAATGAAGAAAATTTTCATGTGAATCGCCTTACAACACCGAACAAATAATTAGACTTAATAACTGCGACCCAAATCTGACATTACCATTTATATACATACCCGAAATAGGCGTTCTTTCCTGAATCCTGAAAAAGCTTTGCAGTATTTCCTGGACATGATATATTACGAACCATTCCGAGTAATCAGCACTCATTCGAGCTCGACTCATGACAATGTTGTAGAGATTCCCGCACTGCCAACATTTAACTGTAACGGAATTCATAAATTTTATCTCTTCCAAGTTGATTCGAAATATGACGGAGTTCTAGGAGATGATTTACTAAGACAGATGGGCGCTGTCATCGACCTTTACAATAATGTGCTAAAGTCAAATACGACAACAATTCCTATACACAATAATAGAAAAAACTTGACCCTCGCACGGAACATCGTGTTAAATTACCGACCGACATTTACAACGGTGAAAGGATTTTAGTTTTAATAAAACAACCATTTCAGGTGCTACGTTATGACGCAAACGAATACAAAGTTTTTGGCATAAACGACTCGAGTGACGAGATAGATATTGACCAGATGTTAACAGACAATTTGAAACAAAAACTAAGACTAGACCACACCAATGACGAAGAAAAAAAAAATATAACCAAGCTTTGTGCGGAATACAAAGACATATTCTATTGTGATAAACTACCATTGTCCTTTACAAACCAAGTGAAACATTTTATTAGGACCGTAAATGAAGACCCCATTTATATAAAACCATACCGACAGACCCCTACGCAGGCAGCTGAAATAAAAGAACAAGTTCAAAAATTACTCGACGATAACGTAGTCCGAGAGTATTTTTCTCCATGGAGCGCTCCAGTACATCTGGTTACAAAAAAAATGGATGCCTTCGGTGAAGTGAAATATAGGATGGTAGTTGATTACCGACGACTAAATGAAATTACTATTGACGACAAATACCCCCTCCCTAACATAACTGACATCTTCGACAAATTAGGTAAAAGTACATATTTTACGACACTAGATTTAGTCTCTGGATATCATCAAATTGAAATAAATGAGAAAGATTGACAGAAAACTGCCTTCAGCACTGAATTTGGACACTATGAATTTTTACGTATGCCTTTTGGACTAAAAACAGCACCGGCCACTTTCCAGCGAGCCATGGACAATATTTCTTAGAGGCTTGCAAGGAATTCATTGCCTTGTTTATTTAGACGACATAATAATTTTTAGTAATAGCCTTCAAAGCCATCTAGAAAAATTACGAAACGTGTTCGACAGGCTTAGACAGACAAACCTAAAAATCCAATTAGACAAATCGGAGTTCCTGCGAAAAGAGGTTCTCTACCTGGGCCACTCTATTACCAAAGACGGCTTGAAACCAAACAATGATAAAATAAAAGCAGTACTTGACTATCCTCCACCGTAAACAACGACTAAGATAAAGAGCTTCTTAGGACTTATTGGATATTACCGACGGTTCATAAAAGATTTTGCCAATATCACTCAACCATTGACCAATTGCCTCAAGAAACGCAATAAGATTATTATCGATAAAAACTATATTGACGCTTTCGAAAAATGTAAAGAGCTTTTGACTAACTCTCCTATTCTACAATACCCAGATTTTGACAAAAGTTTCATACTGATGACGACCGATGCGTCCGATGTATCCTTAGGTGCAGTAATTTCTCAGGGGCCTATCGGCAGCGATAGACCAATTGCATTCGCGAGTAGAACACTAAGCGACTGTGAAAGACGTTATTGCACAATAGAATGCGAATTATTAGCGATTATCTGGGCCATGAAACATTTTCGTCCATATCTATACGGAAGAAAGTTTGAAATATACACCGACCATCGACCTTTAACCTGGTTATACTCCTTAAAAGAGCCCAACAGTAAACTGACCCGCTGGCGTTTACGCCTCCAAGAATATGATTTTTACAGTCTACAAAAGTGGAAAACAGAACACCAATGCCGACGCTTTATCGCGGATCAAATTAAATGCTTTGGAATCTGACGATGTGTCAATGAAAGTTCACGTTGACAAGAACAAGAAACAACCACAAAAACGATTGACTAAAACTTTTGACCAAATGACGAATCATCCGCCAAGACCAACTTCAGACATTGATACTGATCTTATCACTATTGCCGATCCTCACACACCGACACTTGAACAACCTGACATGCATTACTGCCCTTCGAGATCTGAAGTATAGACACTATACATTCAGCTTTGGATACGGAAAATAAAGACATACCAATTTTGCATGAAGCTATCGACACAAAACCTAATCAAATTCTAGTGTTTAACTGGCTTCAAAAGAAAATACACACTAAAGACTTGTCCCGAAATAAACAAAAGATTTTAGAAGTTTTCCTACCATTGGATGAACAGTTAGTAAAATAATTTTTAAAAGAGCACATAACGACGCATAAGAAGTATTTCATTTATTTTGAAAACAAAGAACATCAGAAATTGTTTAATAACGTAGTTATCTCCCTGTTTAAGCAAGGCGTTGTTGATTTTCACGAATGTACTGACATAGTTATTTATGTAGAAGACGAAACTGAACAATAGGCAATCGTCGTGAAACATCACGAAGGCAAAACATGCCATCGCGGTATTAAAGAAACTCTAATGAGAATCAAAAGAAATTACTATTGGAACGACATGCAGCAAGTTGTATCTGCTGTTATAAACTCCTGTGAAGCGTGCCGCAAAATGAAATACGACAAAAAACCATCAAAACCTATAATTCAATTAACCCAAACACAAGATGCCCCGTTCCAAGAGATATTCATAGACATTTTTACAATAGAAAACCAATACTACCTGACAGTTGTTGACGCATTCAGTAAACTGGCTCAGGCCATAGAAATCAGCAATAGGTCAACTTCGGAAGTCGTAAGAGCGCTCATAAAATACTTTTCTTTTTATGGTGTTCCTAGAAAAATCAGTAGTGACCCGGGTACCGAATTTAACAATCAGTTGATGCGAGATTTAGCGGCGGTGTACAAAATTCAATTACACATATGTACACCGAATAACCCAAACTCTACAGGTGTTGTGGAACGATTTCATTCTACAATTATAGAAATTTACCGTTTAGCCAGATACGAACAAAAGTGTACAGACGCCGCTTCTGTAATGACGTATTCTATTATGGCTTATAACAATACCATTCACACGACCACGGGCTTATCTCACTTTGAAGTAGTTTTCGCTCACACCGACTCTAGTAGAATGTTTGACGCAAACTTTGAAAAATCATATACGCAACGGTTACTGAAAGATCATGCAAAACGTTCTAAATATATTTATAAATATATAGCTGAACAAATGCTAAATAAAAAAGAATCAATTAGAAATCAAAAGGGTGGTGAAAGCGATATAGATCTGGAAGAAGGCCAGGTAGTTTTCATTAAACCTGTTAATAAAAGAAAGAGCAAGGACAAACCGCGTTACCAAAAAGGCGAAAGTGTCAGGTAAAATTGAACGCAATGTTGTACCAGTGGAGGTAGGAAAGAGGGTAACGAAAGTCCCCATTGCAAATGTAAAGCGTCCTCCACAGGTCATACTAGTACTGATTCTGAGTCGGATTCAAGATAATCCAACTAGGCCTACCAATCATGAATTGTCATAGACGCCAACACCTTTACGATTCTGCGTACCTATCGAGACATCTCATGACAGGCTAAGAACACAACAAAAGTGGTTACATTTTGTGCAACGTATCCAGAAAAACTATTTCTTTGTTTTGACTGCTTTCATAAGATTCATAATGGATAAATGTTAAATTTTTTGTACTAAGAATAATGTGATTCTAGAATACTGCGATCTCGTTGATTTTGTGATTTAATTTTTAAGTGTTGTTTAAGAATTTAGATATATTTTTTTACATTTAAAAAAAAAAATATTTTGTTGAATAAAAAAAAATATGAACGCCCTTTTTTATTTCACACTCAATTTTTGCTGTCGGGCACTTCATACAAATTTATATGTAGTGTCCGACACTTGGGCTACGAAGGGTTTAATAATCACTGTGTATGTGTAGTTAAAGTTATGTCATACAAAACCCTTAAAAAAATTAAGTCTTTTCTTTAGTCGAAAACCAAGCAAAACACATTAGTTTACAGGGCCGCGCGGGTCCCATTGTATTGAAAAAGCTAAGTTAGCATCTCGGTTTGGCCTGGCGGGTTTGAAGTCAACACTATATCGCCGTCACATGGTGTTCCTCATGGCCTGAACGGAGCATTCTATTGTCGCCCAAATGGGCACCCTTGGCCCAAACAGAAAATCGCACAATTTCCGTCGGCGTTCAACGTGCTAAAGTTGAATGTGTTGAAAGAAGATTTAAAGCCTATCCGCACACAACAGTGCCGGCACGTGCCGATCAGTAACGTGTCAGTGTCAGTGAAAAATAATATTGTAGCATGTATGTCAATGTCACTGTCACGGATATATGACGTTTTTACTCAAAAGTGTTCTGTTTTTCCCTCTTTGCTATGTTCGCCGCCTTAGTGACAACGTTATAAATAGTTTCTGTATTATTCAAACTAAATCCATTTAAATCATACATTAATTATAAATAATCTACCAATAATATTTTGATAAATATTACAGAGGATTACAACCTGATTAGCTGTGTTGTTATTTCGTGGTTAACCGATCTATGGACCTGTGCTCGTCACAAGAAGTTATGGGCCCAGATTAAGAAATACAAGGAAGTCCCTGTAATATTAGAAAAGAAAATGAGTACGCCCGTAAATACGGAAGCTAATGGCAATGGGCTACACGGCGGAATGTCGTTCGTGAAATTAGAAGGACACGCTAATTATAATACTTGGAAATTTAGCATACGCATGCTTCTGATCTTAGAAGGTGTATGGAAATGCGTTCTTGGCGAGGATAATGGTATCTCTAAGGATCAACGAGCACTGGCCCGCATATGTCTGGCCATACAACCGCACTTGTACCAGTATGTGCGCGATGCAAAGACGAGCCAAGAAGCGTGGCAGTCGCTTTGCAATGTGTTTGAGGATAATGGTCTGTCGCGGCGTGTTTTACTATTGAAGAAGTTGCACCTGACGGACTATTCATCCTGTAGTTCCATGGGCGAAAATATAGAAACTATAATGTCACTTGTTCAGCAGTTGTCTGACATTAACAAGGTCATTGCTGATGAAGAAATTGCCGAGATACTGTTGAGTGGCTTACCTATGGAGTAAGATGCGATCGTTTCAAATTTGGAGATCGCGCTCATGACATCCAATGCGTTAACCAGCGAATTAGTCAGATCACGTCTATTACAAGAAGAGATAAGGAAAAATGGTCGAGAAAATACTGCGTACATCTTGAAGAAGAATACACAAGTAAAGGAAAGGATTTGTAAGAATACGGTTTTCTTAAATAAACTGTTCATTGACGATATACCAAACGAATTTAAGAGGGTTTCTGCTGACTTTGAGATAACCAGTGATATTTGCTACGCATCACAACCTGTGGAAAGGGTTGCTGAGGACTTGGAGACACCCAGCGATGTGTGCAGTACTAGACTACCTGCGGAATCCACCGAACTAGATGTCACACAGTCCGCAGTAACGCTTTTGGATTCGAATGAGATGTTGGGATCTTCTAAATCAACCAATCATCCTATTATGAGTTATAAACAAGACCTCAAAATTAGAAAACGTATCAAGGAGTTCTTAGAAGGTCAACCACCAGATAATGTAATAAAATCTTTTGCGTCGACAATTCCCTTAGAAGATGGAAGCAAAATAACCCCAAAATCTTCAAAAGATTTAGAAGACGTAATAAAACTTTGCCTGACATCACCAAAGGAACCGTCCGTAGTTTTAAAAAAAGTTTCTAAGGTTACAAAAGCCTATACACCGGAGGAAGCATTAGGTTTCATTATTGACAGGAGACTAAGTGTAAAAACATATAAACTTGTGAGACAGGATTTGAAGTCGAGGTTATCCCGCTTATCCACCCTACCATGAAATATTAAACACAAGAAAAGCATGTTACCCAGCAGAAGTGATAGATGTTTCGGAAATAGAAGCGTCAGTTTCGTTGCATGGACTTCTTACACGTTCTCTTGAACAAATTGTTCGCAGTTTTGATGATAGTTTAGTCGAATATTGTAACAGAACAGGCAAGCAAGAAGTATTTTGTACGTTTAAGGGTCCTGGGGTTTTGATGGAACCATATATGGAAGCATTGTATAAACAAAATTTCCCAGGATCAGACGAAGATATTTCCATTACCGAAAATAGCCTTTTTGCCATAACTTTTCTTCCGTTACGTATAGTAATGGACAACAATTATATTGCCTGGCTCAATCCTACTCTTGTGTGTGACTTAACTTTGAGTGTGATCGACGGCAAAGTTCTGAACGTTATTACTGGAACGTCTTCACAGTTAAGATGCCCATTTTGTAAAATTACTGTTAGTCAGTTTGATGATTTGGACACGTCATACAAAAAAAGAAAATATGCGGCACAGCATCAATCCACTTCATGCGTGGATACGCATTTTCGAGTTTTTGTTACATCTCAGTTATAAAAACGATCCGTTAGTAAGAAAATGGAGGATTAATCAGTCAAATTGTTGATGAACGGAAAAAACGTATCCAGAGTGAAGTAAGAAACCGGATTGGACTGTTGGTGGACGTAGTGAAACCGAATTCAGGAACCACAAATGGTGGTAATTCCCCGCCCGCACAGCACTATCAGATAAATACTGTGGCATATTTGGAGAGATTTTAGGTCTTGATGCATGGTTGATCGACGGGTTATATACTATCCTTGTCGCCATATCTTGCGAATATTCTATAGACGCAAAAAAAATTGTCATTTTTTGCCGCACGCTCGCGGAAAGGTACGCACAGTCATTTAACTGGCACCCTATGACTGTAACGGTACACATAATTTTAGTACACGGTAAAGAGATCATAGAATCATGTTCTCTTCCTGTCGGCATGCTATCAGAGCAAGCGGCCGAATTGCGGAATAAATTTTGGTGCTCAGATAGAGAACACCATTGCCGGAAAATGAATAAGAAAAAAACTATGATTGACCTCTTTCATCGTGCACTGGAATCATAGGATCCATTTGTGTCTATGACACACTACAGACACCGCCAAAGGTCATCCAATAGAATTTGTCTACCAGAAGCTGTCCGCGAACTTTTGAATTCATCCAGAAAACTTGCAGGCGGCGGAGGTAGATGACGAAGTTCCAACATTACATGGATCTTCATCATCAGATGATAATGATGATGATGATGAAGATTCATCAAATGTTGACGACTGCATGGCGATACTCGAAAATGAGAATGAGTTGTATGAGTCTTAAAGTTTTCTATTGATCACAAGTATTATAATATTTGTTGACCTCAGTGACAACCCTAAAATGCACCATTTGACCTTTATCCATAACTCCCAAACGGCGCGTTAGTGAAACGTGTGTTTTTTATGTCGATAGACACAATTAAGAGATTTTTTTTAGTGCTAGATACAAGACAAACTTTTGAGTTTTTTTAGAGACAAAAATTAATAACCAAAATCTGAATAAAAAAGTAACCAGTGGCGATTCTCCATAAATAAAAACTGAAAAATATGCGCCTAAAGGTCCTTCATCAAACTACATTAATAACAAAAATATTTCTTGATTCTTTGAGATCTTGATTGAATACGCCTACAGAATTTATTTAATCATTTTTTTAGGTCAAGGTCAAAATGAAAAATATGTTGTATAAAAAAAAGTATTGGAAATAGACACGTGGGTGTTCTACTCTTGCATTTAAAATGCATTTTTGCATCGATAAATGCGATAAACAGCATAGGGATTTTTTTTATTGCTATCAAACACTGTGTAGTAGTGGAGAAGACAATTAATTTATGTTGTTTTTAAACTTTCGCGATTTGAACACATTATACTACGGGACTAATCGCGGAACTTATCAAAAAACATAAAAATTTCAACCGGGAGGATGGATTTAAGTTATCGGCGTCGTGGAATCCTGTTGTCAACAAATGCAAATCGCGTAGTGTAGGTAGAAGGACATTGTTATGATTCATTGTTAAGATGTCGTAGTGACAATTTTTCAAGTTCAAATTGAATTGGCGGTACCAGCTGTTCTAAATTCCAGTCCACCCGTGACCACGGTCGATGCAACTCGGCCGAAACGTCGTGATGAGGAGATATTTATATATCTCGTAATTTTAGTGCGCGATTAGTCCCGTAGTATATAAAAATTAAATTAATTTTTGTCAATAAAGTGCTATTAATAACAGTAAATACTAATTAAAGCACATTTTTGACACATTTTATTCATGAATTTCCTACGAAAACCACCTTTGTCACTACCACTATTCATGAATTTCCTACAAAAATAACCTATGTAACTTCCTCTTCCGGTTTAAGGTTATGCGATTTCCATACAAATTTTACTTGACCTTATTTCGTAACCTACTATGATTTTCAACTTATCATTACTTAAGATAGACCTAATCTAGACTTTTATTAATTTTTTTCAATAATATAATCATTTTATAGCCGAGAAATACATTATTTCAATCCAATAAATTCGGCTAATTTTACATTTGTAGTGGTGTAAGTTTTACTAGCACGTCATCATGGTTGACGTAGATTTTGAAGTTTCTGTGGCGCCAAAAAAGACGTTGTCAGACTGTGCAATGCGGGAGTAGAGCAGAGCTATATCGCTGTCTTGGCGCGACGTTGCCGCTTTGCATGACACAAAACAATATTTTAGCTTAAAATCAAATCTACAAAAACGACAAAAACTGATGAATAGTTTTTTTTTAATTCTTTGTTACTGGATACTTACCAACTAAATTCGGCCGTCGTTATCAAGGTAATTTTCATTTCAGGTGTACTTTTGCAAAGTACAGTGACTTTCAGAAGTGTATCTATAATTATGTCCAACATAATGAACAACTTTTACAATGAAACTAAGGAAAGAAATTGCCTCTCCATACTAGGGTTTCGGAACCGATTCTGATTTCAATAACTGGGATTTTCGGTACTACACCACTACAGAACCGGGATTTCTCGGTATTTTCGGGACTTTCTGTACTATCTTGTTTTTTTAAGGAATGGTTACAAAAGTATTGAATTGAAATTGATGTTGAACCGTTCTTTTAGCACTTCTTACGAATTTTACTATATATTACTGATTTGTATTCAAATATTTTCCCGAAACGACGAACTGTATCCAACAAAAGTTTGTCAAACTTTGTCAGTTCAAAATAGAAGTTTGTTCGTTCGTCATGAAAACCCTTTTGACCCACTAGTATGTGTCTCACTACTTGGCATGCCTCTTCTTGTCATAAAAGGGTGGCCTAAGCACAACGACGGCCAAATTCGGATTGGTAAACTTCACACATGTTCGAGAACAATAAAAACTCTCAGACGTGCGGGTTTTCTTACATAGTTTTCCTTCACCGAAGCCAACGGAAATTAAAAATACGCGCTCGGCTCCGAAAAGACCGTGCGCCAGGTTTCGACCTTGCGTTATGGCGTTCGGCTTTGCTTATTCTCTTACTCGCGTCAGTTACTCGCGATTTTTTCAAACGGGAAGATGTGTGGCGAAAGAAATCAAACCTAACTTACCTACTTCCAGATTAGTAATTCAGTAGTGATTTTTTTACAGTTGTATTTATCAATTTCACCTAAATATAAACCTATACATACAATATTCTATTTTTCAGCTCTGTTGACACATCCTCAGAAGTAAGAACTTATGCAAGAAAACCTCGACGGTTCCTTGTTGAGGCTAACTATAACGAAAAAACTATACCACCACCACAAGAGGCCACTATACCGAAAAAGTCCAAGGAGTAGATATCAACTGGCCCATAATAGATCCAACACTGGATAGTCATCAGCTGACTATTGAATTAGTTGAAAGAGATAACTTGCGTGACCTCTCTGGTTACAGAATTGTAGATATAGGTACAGCATGTCCTTTACTAGGCTTTTGATTTAGAAAGGCATCGCACAAATTGTCCGAACAGCGTCATACAGTTTATGGATCAATCAAGAAGTGGATTCAATAGTATACATTATTCACATCCCTTTTTGGATTACAGGCACAAGGTCAACTGCGAGTATCGAAAATGAAAAAATGTTATTTGGTACTCTACATTTCGCCGGTGCATAACCGATAACTGTAGTAGAGATAGATAGAGATGAAAACATTTTTGATGCAATGGTCCCAAAATTAGTATATTTATATATATATATATATATATTATATTTTCATAGAAAGTGCTTACTGCTAGAGGTAATTTTACGAAGGGTTCAAAAAAATGAAAAATGTATAGATTTACGAGTATAATAAATCAATTTGAAAGTTATCTTGTCTTTCATTTTACGTTTTTATTTTGTTGACTACTGATAGTATGAGGGGTCTAGATGCAAATCCTCCACTATCTATAATTAGGTTTTTTTAATTTTTTTATCCTGACAACATCTTGTCATCGTTGTTTTTAGTTCTGTTTTAACAGTTTGTCTCAAAAGCTTCTCTATCCTTACGATAAAGTACAAAACCGCCATTGTCCCTTGTCAACCAATCACAGAACAGTATCAACTAGAAAACAATATGGCTGCTGCATATGTTTTGGTTTGATTGCTGTGCGTTATTTTATTGAAATTTGTTGCGTTTTTGGCTTTTAAATAGAGATAAATGTTACCCCAGTCACTGGAAACAAAGCAAGGAAGAAAGTTCGCAACGAGAAGCAATGGAAACGTAACAAGGAGAAGGAGAATCGGTAAGTTTTACTAAGCCCACTGTTTGGAGTGAAGTGGATGATTTATGCAAGAAGAAGCTGTTAAGAACATTAATTTTTATCTGTAGAAAAAGCAGTATTATATAGCCTATGCTATTTTGTATGTAATTAATTACTTCACTCTTTTTCTCAGTCTTGTCAAAATCCTACCATTAAAGTTACCACACGTTCAATTTGCATTTTTAATAATATAAAATCCACAACTACAGTTTTAGCCTTTTACATGGTCCATTCGAGCTTAAAATCAGAAGAGCCAGCAACTACGGGTAAAAATTTGTGGTGTTGCACCGCAAGATCATCAATCTGCAAAAATACTGCGAGCCAACTCGTGGTCGGCGACTGCGGACAGACTCAATTTTGGGGTTTGTTTGCCCGACACGACGCATCGCATCAGATCGGCGGTCACCAGGTGACGATTTCAGTGGTACACTACGATCAGACGGCTGCGAGATCAAGATATTCAAGATCATCATATTTGTCGGCGATTTCGAACGCCATTTTGTTCGCCCGGCATTATTTCATACAGCACGTCATAGGATACAAGCCAAGCAAGTCAAGTTCATTCAACGCCGAGCCGTAAGTCCGTTCTAATTAACAGCATACTTCACTCGCAACTTGCCACCAAAATCAGCGGAATTGAACTTCGCGCCGAAAGAGCGGACCAATAGCTGCGCGTGAGTGAAGTCCTTCAATCGCATCGGCCAATCGGTGCGCAGGATTTACGAGCGCCAATCACGGACAGCGACATTTTATCTAGGTCACGGCCATCATTTTTTCAAGACAACAAGTTCAAGATTAGATTGATAACTTTTTCTAATTTATATCAATATTGAAAGTATTGAAAGCCTAAATGTTGTGTCTGTGCGTAGTACGATGAGCGAAGAAGAAACAAAGCGTCTCGTCACAAGACGAGGCGCTCTCAAGGGCAACCTGACTCGCACGCATGGCAGAATAAAGGCCGGCTATCTTGCCGAAGCGTCATTAGAAATGACAGCCCTGCTTGAAGAAAAAACGTTGGCGAACTATGGTGAGTACGAAGCCGTTAATATGGATCTATCAGAATTAGCCGAAGACCCGACGGCAACAGAAACATGCTACTTGGAGTGTATTGCTGCCTTGCGCGAGCGCCTGGCGGAACTAGCAAAAAAAGGAACTAGCAGCACGGTTACGAAATTAAAACTGCCTCAAGTAGACATGCCGACTTTCGACGGGAAATACACAGAGTTCGACCCATTCAGTGAAATGTTCAGTGCGTTTATAGATAAGGACAAAAACCTCAGTGATATTCAAAAGTTTTTTTACCTACGAAGTTTCCTTAGGGGCGAGGCGTACGATCTAGTTAAAAATCTCCCCGTAATAGCGACTAGTTATAAGGAAGCGTTAAAAATATTGTCAGATAGGTACGATAAGAAACATAGAATAGTGCATGAGCACATATCAACACTGTTAGACTTGCCTTCTCTCAACAAAGCCAGCGCTGCCTCACTAAGAGCGTTCATATCATCTGTCAAACAGAGCCTAGCAGCTCTCAAAAACCTTGGGGAGCCGATAAACAAATGGGATAGTATACTTGTATGCATACTAACAAGAAAATTAGATACTGCTACTCGCAATGCTTATCATGTGGCCCTATCACAGCCGCAGCCAATACTAACCACTAATACCGCTCTCATACAATTTTTAGAAGCTAGAGCAATGGCTCTAGAGTATGACGAGTCTTCGCGGTCGATCTACACACCGGGTAAGGTTTCTGCGGTGGTCAGCAACAGCATGAAAGACTGCATCTTCTGTGGTAAGTCCCATAAATTATATACTTGCCCTAGCTTTGTGCTAGCCTCTGTAAGAGAGAGGTTAAACTTTATTAATAACAGAAAGCTCTGTAAAATTTGTTTAAATTCCCACGCAAGTAAGTGCAAATTCCATTTTAAATGTCAGACCTGCAAGTCTAATGCACACAATAGTCTCCTGCATTGCAGTGAGCAAACAAAGCTTGCCACGGAACCTGGCATTAGCTCAAATGTGACAAATACAAGTGCGAGTGAGAGCACCAAAACCCAAGTTCTTTTACCAACAGCGAAGGTCAAAATTATCTCACAAACAGGTGAGGAAATTATAGTCAAAGCATTACTTGACTCAGCTAGCCAATCTTCATTCATAACTTCTAGTGTAGCTAGACAAATTGGTAAGCAGCTATTACCGAACTACACCCAAGTGGTAGGTATAGCCAATACTGGGAAGACAATTCGACATGCTATGCAGTTAGACATCTTTTCATGTGCTTATCCATACAAGGTGAGGGCCAATCTCCTGCTAGTTGATCAAATAACAACGAAATTACCTCAATGCTCGATTGACATAACAAAAATAAACCTGCCTAACAATATAACACTAGCCGATGACTCCTATCATATCAGTAGCGATATAGGTATCTTACTCGGTGCGGATGTATTTTTCCAGGCGTTGCTGCCGCAGGATGAGCAGCTCCAGCTACCAAAAGATGAGGCGGAAGGTGATGCTGCACAACCAACATTAGTCCATACACAGTTTGGCTACATTGTGGCAGGTACAGTCCCTAACTCAACTACCTCACGCTCAGCTGTTGCTCTCTTCTGCCAGGATTGTGAATCAAACATTAGTAGCACAATATCTCAATTTTGGCAAACCGAAAAAGTACCTGAAGCCTTTCATGAACATACTTCAGAACATCAATATGTTGAAGAGCATTTCAATAACACGGTAAAATTAGAGAACAATCAATTTGAAGTTTCATTGCCATTAAAGTTACCTCTTGCTGATATGAATAATACTCTAGGAGACTCACTTGGACTAGCATTAAAAAGATTTCTAAATCTCGAGAATAGATTACAAAAAGATCAACAATTAAACAAAGAGTACCATGCCTTTATTCATGAGTATCTTGAATTGGGTCATGCCTCTGTAGTAGACATTACTATCTATGATCTAACAAAAGACCCTGTCTATTTTTTTGCTCATCATGCAGTAATTAAACAAAATGCTGTAACAACAAAATTAAGAACAGTATTTGACGGGTCTATGAAAACAAACAATAAAGTTTCATTAAATGATTTGATGTTAAATGGACCGATAGTTCAGCAAGAACTGTTTGACATCCTCCTGCTATTTAGATTGCACAAATACTTCTTCATATGTGATGTCAGACGTATGTTCAGAAACTTAGTTATTCAAAAGGAGCAAAGATCTCTGCTAAACATCCTCTGGAGAGACAGCCCGGATGAGCCGATTAAATGTATTCAACTAACAACAGTTCCCTATGGACTGAAATGCTCATCTTGGCTAGCTACGCGGTGTTTACTAGAGCTAGTGGAAAGATATGGCGATCAGTACCCGTTGGCAGCTCCAGTTTTGCTCAATTCAACCTATGTTGATGATGTGCTCCATACAGACAGTAATTTGCCCAACATAATCGCTACAAAAGCACAATTGATTGAATTGTTAAGCAAGGCTAGCTTCCATCTGCATAAGTGGTCAGCTAATCATAAAGCGATTCTGGCAGAAGTACCGGAGCATCAGCAGAGCTTTGGAGAGTTAGAGCTCAACAGGGATATAAAAACCTTGGGTTTAAAGTTTGATATTGAACAAGATTCATTTAAAATTTCTTGCCCACTAGCTCATGAAATACCTAAAACAAAAAGGCAAATGCTTAGCTACATAAGCCAATTCTATGATCCATTGGGCATTGCTGGGCCAGTTTTTGTACAAGCCAAATTAATTATGAAAAAACTCTGGGACTCGAACGTAGAATGGGATAAGACACCTGCACCATGCCTTCAAAATAAATGGTTGCAATTTTACAATAGCCTGCAACAGATGGAACATATCACAATACCACGTAATATATGCCCAGAGAACAATTCAGTACAAGTGATCGGGTTTTCAGATGCTTCCATCGCATCATTGGGTTGTGCTGTGTACCTGAGGGTTATTGACAGCCAAGGTGAGGCGACGGTGTCCCTACTCTGCTCGAAATCTAGGGTGGTCTCTAAAACAAGTAAATTAACAGTACCTCGACTAGAATTAAATGCTGCATTATTACTTGCAAAATTAAGTAACAGAGTGCATAACACCCTGCAAAAGAAAATCAAAATCGATGCTGTGCATCTATATAGTGATTCACAAGTTGTATTGGCTTGGAGGAAAACTGATCCAGCATTGCTAAATGCCTACGTAGCTAATCGAATTAAAATAATCAATGAGCTTTCAAACGCATATAAATGGGCATATATATCTAGTAAGTTAAACCCGGCCGATTTTTTGACAAAACCCATAACGCCTGCAGAGCTGCAATGTAGCCAGCTGTGGTGGACTGGACCACCCTTTCTAAAAGACGTAGGTTACACTGTCACCGAGTTTAATAACAATATGTCTCAAAGCTTACCTGAGCTGAAAGAAAAATTGGTGTGTGCAGCATCACAAGAGAAGCCAAAAAACCTTTTTGACTTTCTTATAGAGAAACACTCTAATATTAATAAATTAATAAATGTGTTAGCATACATACTCAGGTTCTGTAAAAACAGCAAGCCAGGGTCAGTTCAAACTAAAGAAAATTTCATAAGGTATGTAGAAGCAAGCGAAGCACTACATTTATTAATCAAAAATGAACAGGAAAAATATTTTCCTCAAGAAATGGCCTTGTTGAGGGCAGGCAAACCAGCTTCTTCCTATCTGAAGTCATTAAATCCATTTATAGACTCAAAAGGCCTCCTACGAGTAGGTGGTCGTTTGCAACATTCATCACTACCATATAGTCAAAAGCATCAAATTATTTTGCCCAAACAATCAATTGTAACTCAACTTCTCATTGAAAATGAGCATACCAAGTTGTTACACGCTAGTCAAAGACTAGTTTTAAGTAGCTTATTGCAAAGATACTGGATAGTTAATGGCTTGAGATTGGTAAAGAAATTTATTCATAAATGTATGACATGTTTCAGACACAAAGGTGTAACTGCCAAACAACTTATGGGATCATTGCCTGCTGATCGTGTAAACGTTCACAGATGCTTCAAAAAGGTAGGGTTAGATTTTGCCGGCCCTGTGTTGGTCAAACAATCAAGGATGAGAGGCGTCATAACGACAAAAGCGTACATAGCTATCTATGTATGTTTTGTTACAAAAGCCTGTGACATTCAACTTTTATCTAGCCTAGAAACTCAAACATTTTTAGCATCTTTGAAACGGTTTATAGCAAGACGCAATGTCCCGTCTGACATTTATTGTGATAATGCAGGCACCTTCAAATCGGCCAATACTCAATTGTCAAATATGTATAAACTACATAATTCCAAGGCCCACCAAACACAGGTTCAAAATGCAGCTTCTAAGTTAGGCATCAATTTTAATTTTGTCCCATGCTATTCACCTGTGTTCGCTGGACTAGCGGAAGCCGCTGTTAAAAGCACAAAAACTTTGTTAAAGAGAGTACTTGGATCTCATATCCTTACTTATGAAGAACTTAACACTGTATTAATTCAAATAGAAGGCATTCTGAACAGTAGACCAATTGCCCCAATGGAAATTTCTTCAGATCCAAACGATTTTTCTTATCTGAGCCCTGCACATTTTTTAACTGGTGAACCATTCACATGTATTCCAGAACAAGATCTCACAAATGTACCTACAAATAGACTTAAATTCTGGCAAAAATGTACAGCTATTCAGCAACAATTTTGGAAATATTGGTCTAAGCATTATTTGAATGTATTACAAAACCGTCCTAAATGGAAAGTATCATATCCTAATGTAAATGTTGGTGCTCTGGTCATTTTAAGAGAGGTAGATACTCCACCGATGACCTGGCCTATGGCAAGGGTGACCAGAGTGTTCCAAGGAGCCGATGGTTTAGTACGAGCCTTAGAAGTTAAAAAGGCTAACGGCAGAGTTCATAGAACATCTATAACTAAGATATGTATTCTTCCCATAGAACAAAATTAATTATTTCATAAATAAAAATGTTTCTAATAATTTAAGCATAAATAATAACATACTCGCAATTGTGTTAAGTATATTTGTAATACCTCTACTACGGTATACTTTAGAAAATAAGCAAAATTAAATGTACCTATGCTGCATCATGCCATAGTTGTCTATGTTGTCTTACAATATTCAATAAACTAATGTCATGAATGTAGTTCAGTTTTAGCACTCAGAAGAACCATGGCATGCTGAGATATTATGTAGAAGCTCAGTAATGTTTTATGTACACTTCTAACCATAGTGGTAAATTAAGTTTATATAGTTTTAATATAGGTAAATAACTAAATTACAAATACAGTCCACTCTCTAGCTATCCCTATTTAAATGTGTATAAACTAAAAAGAGACAGATCATAGGTATGTAAAATAAAAATAAAAACATGTTTTGTAGAATTTCACATTGTTTATGAACTTGTAGTTAATAGTTCTGCTTTATTGTATCAATAATTTCTTGCGGTAGAGTATGTTAAGAACATTAATTTTTATCTGTAGAAAAAGCAGTATTATATAGCCTATGCTATTTTGTATGTAATTAATTACTTCACTCTTTTTCTCAGTCTTGTCAAAATCCTACCATTAAAGTTACCACACGTTCAATTTGCATTTTTAATAATATAAAATCCACAACTACAGTTTTAGCCTTTTACAGAAGCAACGTAGTTGTGTACCCTGTGTGTATGTGTATTTTTTTCACTAGTGGACTCGGTTTTTTGACCGACGATCCAACCGGAGGAAGTACTCAATTCGACGCGTACCTATTATCTATTTACCTATAGGTATATCTATTTTTTTTATGTGTAACCACGCATAACTTTTTTCATAGTAGTCCGATTTTAATAATTCTTTTTTTTATTGGAAAGAGTATATCGAAATTTGTCCCATTTAAATTTTATCGAAATAGGCTGAGCCATTTTTAATAAATCAACAATAATGTGAAATTTGCTACATCGATCTGTGCGAAATATTCGCGAATTCTGTTCACGGGTGAAGTCGGTCATGTCATTTTTTGCAAAAAATAATTATTTATAATAATAGATAATAGATAGATTGTTTTTCTTTGAAAAAGTATTGCAGTATACTCGTATAAATATTAATTCTACTCGAACAGGTTAATAGGTTCGAGTAGAATTTGATCCAAATGGGTAGTTTGTATCAACTTACACGATTTTTGTATACACATGACACATAAATTTTTCTATTTTAATTTGACTAGGTATATTGTGTTAAACATAACGGGGGCTAATAAAATAGTTATTTTTTCGGTTTTGCTCTTTTCGCTTCAGCCCATATACCCCCACTGCTGGGTCGGGTCTCCTCCTAGGAAAGCGATAGGCCACAGTAGAGGTCTAATGCGGTTTGGGGACTTCACTTGATTTTAGAAGATTCAATCATCTTTCACAAGTAGGTTTCCTCACGATGTTTTCCTTCACCATAAACAAGTGATGATTAAACATCTCTGCAGCACTTGGAACAAGACCAGATGTGCAGGCTTGGGTTCGAACCCAGGTGTCGCTTATAAGTCGAGCACACTCCGGCCTAGGCTATCACTGACTTATATGCCTACATTTATTTTTGTGTATTGTCAATAAATAAATTAAATGTATAAAGTTATGTATTTTCATCTACTGATTTTGTGTTTGGTTTTAGGTATGCTCCAAAAAAACTACCTGATCTAAGTAAGTTGGGAAAATGTAGCCACAATAAGAAAAAATTTAAATGTAATGATCTAACCCCGCAAGATGTCAGAAAATTTCATTCAGCATTTTATGCAAAAAAAGAAAAAAGGCATCAAGATAATTTCATTTTGAAATATTTGAAGACTAAGGTTCCAGCTCGCCGCAGACGTAAAGTGGGACAACATAAAAAATCTGAAACGTTTACTGCCATGTACGTCAGAACATTTACCAAGCCTTACAAATTGTTGCGCGTTTGTCAAGCAATATTTTTGACGATTCTTAATATTGGTGTTAGCAGACTGAGAAGGATTTCAAAATTTTTTTTGCTTACTGGACAGCTACCAGAAGACCGACGAGGCGGTGATAGAGCTTCAATGAAAAATGTTGACAAAAAACAGAGCGTCATGCATTTTATTCAATCGTTTAAATGCATTGAGGCACACTATTGTCGCTCAGCGACATCGGAAAGAAAATATGTGTCATCGGATCTAAACATTAAAAAAATGTGGCGAATGTATCAGGAACAACAAATTGATACGTCATTGAAAGTGAAGGAATGTTTTTTCCGCGATATATTTAACAAACATTATAAAATTGGTTTTAATACTCCACGTGTCGACGTCTGTAGTAAATGTACAGAATTATCGGAAAAAATAAAAAAGGCCAAAAATCAAAACGATAACGCAACTAAAGTCACCTTAATGGCAGATCTTCGACTTCACATATTGAAATCTAAATGTTTTTATGATTATTTACGCGAAAACAAAGAAGGTATGCTAACTTTGTCGTTTGATTGCCAAAAGAACCAAGTACATCCAAAAATCCCTGACCAGATAGCCTACTACAGCAGACAACTATATATGTATAATTTTACAGTAGTGCTTGGTTCTAATACAAACCAAATTTCCAAGGAAAATGTATTTTGTTACGCCTGGACGGAAGACGCTCAAGCCAAATCCTCAAATGAAATAGCTTCAGCGGTTGTTTATCAACTTACAACTCAAATTAATTTAACCAACATAAAAAAAATAGATTAATAGCTGATGGTTGTGGCTCACAAAATAAAAATTCGATTCTTATATCGATGTGTGCATATTGGCTAACAATGTGTGCCCCTCAAAATGTGAAAACTGTGGAATTAATTTTTCCTGTTCCGGGTCATTCTTTCATGCCTGCTGACCGAGTGTTTGGGCACATTGAAAAATAAATTAAAAGAAAGGAAGTGATAGTGCAACCGTCTGAGTATTTGGATATTTACAAAGAACATGGTAAGGTCATCAAACTAGGTTCTGATTGGCCTGTCAAAAACTGGAAATCTCATGCAAAGAATTCTACAAAGTTGCCAGGTCAATATCACTTCAAATTTAATGACTGCAAGAGATACTATCTTAAGAGGGTCAAAAATAATTCAGAACGGTTTGTGATTCGAGGTGAAGAAAATTACAAAGTTGATAAGGACGTAGCAAAAAGTATTATGAAACCTCGCGTCAAGTCCATGAACGATTTTGGAATCGATGACATTCAGCACAACAGGGTGAACATTGGAAAGCCTAAGCTCGATGACGTTGAAAAATTACTGACCAAACATTTTGGGAAAGATTGGAAGAAAGATCATGGCGATAACTTACTGTCTTATTACAAAAACGTTTTAGAAAAGAATTATGAAGGGTATTCAGGTCCAGAAAACGAACCATGTGAATATTTAGAAGAGGTAGGGATGTCTATTTAAATATAAATAAAACAATTCAACCAGTGTTTCCAATGTTTTTTTTTGTAAGGTGTACATGAAGACGTTTCTCATCTTATCCCATTTCTCAGCAAATAAAGTTAGGGGGTTTCGGCTTTTTCGATTAGGTATAATTTTGGATACATTGCGTATAAAGCAGTTATAAATAAATATTAGGACACATTTCACACACAGCTGGTTAGCCCCATGCTAAGCTATTTATAGTTTGTGTAATGGGTGATAACACAACTGATATACTACATGTAAATACTTTATATCGATACATATTGAACAATCAGACCGACAGCCAACAATTTGCTCATCACAATGATGTTGGCCGTGCCGGGAATCGAACTTGGGACCCTCTGGTTGGCAGTCCGGCATGGTAACCATCACGCCAACGGAGTCGTCAATTGGAGCATAATTTACTGATTTTGCATAGTTTTTTTTTATTTACATGTTTGCGCTTGACTGCAACTTGCCTGATGATAAGCGGTGAAACGGCCTGCGATAGAACGCCCGATTAACTTGTGTTTGAAACAGAGTTTTGTTACTAGATACGAGTAAAATGCTCTTGGCAAAATTCATCTAATTGTCTCATTTGATACTTAACACCATCAAAACAAACTAATTCGCAGTTTAAATTTCCTCGCATTTATTTGAGATAAGTAGATATCAAAATATAATGATGTAGCTTTATTTGCCCTTAATAACGT
Organism: Hypomecis punctinalis; assembly: GCA_949316475.1. Lineage (NCBI taxonomy): Eukaryota > Metazoa > Arthropoda > Insecta > Lepidoptera > Geometridae > Hypomecis > Hypomecis punctinalis. The sequence continues at coordinate 268,009 of CASGGB010000033.1, forward strand.
TCATGGTGCCATTTTGAATAACACAATCTGTCTGTAACTTACGTGCAAATCCTCCTCTATCCATAAGAAAAAAGTGCAAAACCACCTCTATCAGTCGATAAGATGCATAACCACCTCTGTCCATTTTTTATTATTTATTTTCTGTTTTTCTGGCTACAAAGCAGTTATAATTAAAAAAACTAGATAAGTATTGATACTCATTCTACGAAAATATATCAAATCACTTGACAAAATAAGATTTGAATCAGAATCAGAATATTTATTTGCACCAACAAGAGAGTATTATAACATATATAACTTAATATTATATGTTTACTTCTACTTGAGGACCCTGTTTTATAGGGTGAAGCAAAACAAAATAAATCTTACTTGCTAAATTTAAATCTAAATTACATTGTGACAAAAAGTTGTAAATATATGACAGTTTATCTGTTAAATATAACCTATATAATATATATTGTTTTATTTTTATTCTTTGCAAAATATATGTAGATAGGTAATATCGTGATATCAAGACGCTTTATCATCAAGATAGTCCTGTACACTATAATAGCATTTTGTTATAAGCAGATTTGTCAGTTTTGTTTTGAAGGTAGTTATATTTAGTTCATCTCTTATTGATTGGGGTAGTTTATTAAATATTTTGATTATAGTGTATTCTGGTCCTTTCTTAACGATTTCCATCAGAGGTTCGGGAGCCAATAACTGGTTCTTTCGGCGGGGGTTTGGTGAGACTGTAAATAAATTAGGGTGTTTTTTGACAAATAGCGCGGCTTCTAATATGTGTATGCAAGGCAGGGTTAATATTTTCTGTTTTTGAAAGTGTGGTTTGCAGCTATCGCGTCTCCGAACATTCATTATGATTCGGATGCATTTCTTTTGTTTGAAAAACAGGTCATTAACATCGGGGCTGTTACCCCATATAACTATGGCGTATCTAAGCCAGGCATAAGCGTATGCATAGTAGGCAGTTTTTGCGGTTTCGATATTGGTATTTGATTTTAGAATTGATAGTGCATAAATAAACTGTGACATTTTTGTTTTCAGTTTGTCGATATGGCCTTTCCAGTTAAGATTATTATCAAAGTCGATCCCTAATAGTGTACATTTGTTTATTACTTTAATATTGAGGTTTTTTTTGGTTAGCAGGTAGAAGTTTTTGTCCTCTAGTGAAAAAAGTCAAATGGTGGACAGTGGAGGATTTGAATCTAGACCCCTCAGTTCTACTAAAAACAAACAAATAGGTATATAAAATATATATATATATATTAGGCGACATCTTACACACGGCCCAAACTAAGCATGGCTGGCAGAAGGTACTGAGTAACCTAAGTACAAAAAAAGGGTTTCGGCAACATTCCTTCTGTATCAGAGATTCGAACAGTGGTCCTTCAGAACAGAAACATACCACTGCACCAAGTTAGCCATTTGAGTAGATGACAGTGCGGCCAATTTTGATTTATAGTTGTTACTGTTTATTCCATTTGCTAGTGTGTGAGTTTTCTTTACACGCACGAAAGTAGATCTTTTCATCGACCTATTCTCAGGAGTTTAGGTACCAAAAGTTTCAATTGTGTTTTATACGCCTAAAGAATGAAAGGAAATATTCTCAATAATACTTTAAATTTGTTATTTCTCGCTAAATAATGTAAAATATATAAATAACATTAGTTTCGAAGAAATAGCGCCAGAGAGTGTCCACAGGATTAAGTTGCTTAGCTCTTTTGATTATTTACTTGTCTAGATATATAGTAACGCACCAAAAGCGCCCAAAAAATAGCATATAACTGCTACACGCTAACCCATCAGTGACGCCACAGACACCGCGCGGATAACACGTCTTATTATTCTCTGTTTTGCGCGCGAAAATATGGCGTGCTGTGCTATAAATTAATTAGTACTTGTTTACCGGTCATTTTTAAATTAATGTTATTTTGTCGATATCACTGGGTTTTTCACTAAGATAACACTTGGACAGTTTTATTATCACTTTATGAACTTCGTTTTTAACACTAATCGTCTTTTCGATCGAAGAAACTATTTATTTTGATTTTAATTATTTACAACAGTTATTACTTGGGCAGACGCAGAGTTGCCAGTCCAATGGAAAAAACAATCGGAATGCATGATTGTAAAAACCCCTCTCAAACCGAATGCAAGAGTTACAGAAAATTAACAAAATACGAGTATGTGTGGTATAAAAAAATGAACTGAAGTATTACTCTTTTTTATGTAAATATATTGAAAATAATTAAATAAAGTGATAATTAAGTTATTTTTATGACATAGTTTCCATGTTAAGTATTCAGAATCAAAATAAAGCTTTAACTATCAGTATCAAAAAAATCAATTAAATAAATCGATTAGATAAAAGTATCTTATAAAACAATGCCTAGGTTTTCATTAGTATTTTTTTTTAATATTTCGGATAAGGAGGGTTTTTACTCTCATCGTATACAAGGTGTGTTTTTACAATCAAAGTCCCAATATCAATCAAAGTTACAATAAAAGTTTCCGAATTATTTGTAGTATTTATTTTTTATTGGAAGATGTACGATTTAAAAACAAATGCCTATTAGACGAGATATTTCAGTCAAGATCTTCGTCCTCGATGTTTTCGGTTATGGACCATTCCAATATTTTACACCAAAACATGTTTTTTTGTTCTTCCGGAACGAACTGAACGCATTTTTTTGGCATTGATGGCCTTGTCCCATGTGCAGGTTTTTGTGGAAGTGGTGTAATAATATGTTGCCTTATGTTCATCAAAAATGTGTGTCGTTACGTCGTCGTGTCGCGTCGTGACGTCTTTAAACTGTCTCCTGATCTAAATAAATTAAATTATATTTCAATACGATACTCAAAAAGTGCCTTAAAATTAGTATCATTAAGTTCAAATCGCATACGCAGCGACTAGTGAAAAACCTCGAGCGACTCACCCCACTACTCTGCGAGGACAGGCCGTATTGTAGCAAAACTGAAAGCTGTGCATGCGAGTGAGAAACCACGTTAGATCATTAAAGCAAGACAAAAAGAGTAGGTACGATATATTACTCACGATCACTAGTGTCCACTAACTACATTTACGCGGATACATAGTTGAATATTTATATTTATACACCTAAGCGGTTTGAGTTAATTAGATCTACACTGTACCTACTAATTCTGCTGACGGATAGCTTTTTTTCCAATATACTTAATGTCAGTCCAACATACTCCCCCATCCACTTCAATGAAGCCCACTGGCTCACTTACTTCGCTTAGTGATACAAAAGATCGCACTCAGCTGCGAATAGGGTTACCATCTGACCGGATAAAGCAGTTTAATCAATGTGTAACTTATTTTATACTTATATTTAAAAAATCCTTTAATATTTTGCACACTAATCACATTTATTTACTCGTTCCATCTTATTTTTAGTTCTATATTTTGCTTAATACTTAATGTAATTATCTGATCTTATGCTAAAAACACTAAGGCGGCATAATCATTTGATTAATATGGTTTTGATTCGTCTTGTACAAGCAAGTAATATACTAAATAATTAAATTATGAAGTGAAAAATCATAACTAAGCAGAAGCATAGCAGTACTAGTATAGCATTTACAACTAGGTACTAACGACACTGAAAGTCTTGTTGATGCGTTAAGCAACAGAAGCAGAGTTTTTTAGCTAAAGACTTCGTCTTCAGCTAGCATCACTAAGGCATCAACAAGACTTTCGCCATCTTCAGTTATTGTAGTTGCTGTACTTGTACTGGCACAAGATTCACCGAACACGTACATTTTTCTGCCAGCGTTAAAACTAATCATGTACTTGCTTGGTTGAAAGTTGTTACAACACAAACCTCTTACGCTCATATGCGTACGGATCCTAAGTATGGCAATCAGCACTGAGCTGCGTAGGTAGTTGCATACGGTTTCTCAATTTTGTTTTTATGGTGCCCATTATGCTAAAAATTCTTTCAACGACAGCATTACTTACAGGTAATGATAGGCATCGTATTGAAAACTGCTAAATCTTTAAACATCGGGTTTCCACCAGCATTCTTCATGTTTCGCGCTTGTATCCAAAATTTGCAATAACATTAGGAGAACCAGCTTTTCCTATTATTTCCTCAATGCGCATCGTGTTTAATACGCGCCATTGGTTCATCACAGCTTCCCCGTCGATATTTGGTTTACCTAACTGCCATGGAAGATCTTCAACGTTATGGGACTGCCATGTACTTTATATAAAAGTCCCAAAAAATAAATTGGAATAAAAAAATATCTTCAACGTTGGTCGCGAGGCATATGTGGCTTGGGGCTAAGAATCGAATCTTTTCCACTTCCAGTGACACATTAAGTGGTAATCTATCTACAAATTCTCTGACTAAGCGAACTAGAAAAGCAGCGCACCGTTGCTTAACTTCTGTGGCTTTTTGGGTAGAAACAGTTTTTTAGCCAGTAAATTATTGAATTTTTCTCCTAAATCAATTGAATCCAGTGGAAGCAGTGAATTTATAAATGGGGCTTCGGCTTTTTCTAAGGCTCGCTTGACAGCGGCAATATCTCCTTCATGAATCATTTAAGCATTTTCAGAGAAACTTTGACTTCTTGGAAAGATTGGTTTGAAAACACGTCTTGCAGTGGAAACTAGGAGAATCCGGAGTTTGTGTCATCATCGTACATGGCCGCAAGCTCTCTTGTTGTGAGTTTTTAACTCAAGCTATTGGTTGATGTTTGTCCTGACTGCTGCATGAAACGCCAACCATCTGGCTGCCGATAGTTGAGTAAGTTTGAGGGGTTTTTTTTTCATCATTAATGGTTTTAAACAAGGTCTGGTATATTTTCATTCGCAGTGGACTGTGTGCAAACCAATTTCTGGTTTCTCAAAGTACTCGTAAATACTCCAGACAAGACGGTAATTTGGTGCACGCTTTGAATGCCCATAAACTAAGGGAGTGGCATACACACTTCAATAGCTGTGAATGGGGTATATCTGCTTGTAAGAGAGTGAAAAGGGAGTGATGTTTTCCACAAAGGTTACTAGCGCCATCAGTTCCTATTGCTATTAAATTTTAAGTTTCAAATCCATTTTAGACACAAAACTCTTAAATGATTTATATAAGGCGGTTGCTGATGCTCAAAAATTTCTTGGAATCCTAAAAAATCTACAACTATTTTGTTTAGTTTCGAATTATAGTATCGAATACAATGTGCCATATACTTTTCTGTCGTTACATCGGTGGATTCATCAATATAATGGAGTAACTCTGGTCACCAACTTCTTCTAAAAGTTCCGCGAGCATGGCTGGTTCAAAAACATTCTAAATAATAGCGGAACACTTCGATCTATGTAATTGCAAGTTTTCGAGAAGACTTCCTGTTCCACAGGTTTCAATGCAGACAGGTAATCAATGCTGCGGATGGAACTGTGAGCAGCGATGTAAGTATCAATTTGTATGTCTATTGTTTTTTCTTATGCTGAACTGTTACTAACTGAGGAGTAACCAAATGAGGCAAGGTTAAGCTTGCCTTATTTGCTTTTTTGAAAATCATGATTTTTTTTCTTTGTGTGATTAGTTTTCATGTGTTTTTCCAAGTCAGTTTTCTGCGCACGGAGTTGTGAGACACATATTTTACAAAATGTCTCACCTTTACCAACAACCGCAAGCTAATCTGGAGCTCGACTAAGCAAATCTATAAAAAAATGGTACTGTTGATTAATGATCATCATCATTATCAGCCGTAGGACGTCCACTGCTATACATATGCCTCTCCTATGGTTTTCAATAAGACCGGTTGGAAGCGGCCTGCATCCAACGCGTTCCTGCTGTGTTAATTATATTGTCGGTCTACCTAGTCGGTGGACGTCCACGCTGCGCTTGCCAGATATGATCATGATCATGTTTCTTACTATTTGCGTAGGTTTTTACAAGCTTTTATATAACTTGCAATGTTTTTTTTTTTTTTTTATCGAAAAATTACCTAACCAGAGACTCCAGGGTCTGTGCCCTTTGTTAACTAAAGATAATTATTAGATTTTACTGTACAAATAGAGTTGGTACATGGTTAAGTCTAAGCCATTCAGTCGTTGCATTGCGTGATAGCCACAAGCAGACCGGCGACCCGCTAGCAGCACCCGATCACGAGTATGACACATGTGCCCGCCATCGCTCTCCTCGACCATATTTGAGGGAAGAGAACGACCCGACACATAATGCCGCCGCAAGAAGTAGCCTTCGATGGCGAGCATGAATGCTTGGGGCTTGCACGCAATGCTTACACTTTTTCAGGTCCTATGGCAATTCTCCTTCTCCTGGCCCAGAGCCTCCATCACCGCCTCGTTCCGATCCCTGACGGCCATCTGTAGGTTGTATTCCTTGATGGTCTCCAATGATGCAGACGATGCTCGCCGCACGAATCGACTAATGGCATCATCTTCGATGTCGTCGGCGTAGTAGATGAAGGTCCCAGTGTGCCGTGATAGTGCAACGACCGCGTGTGAGACACTCTCGTGTAGTCTCATTTTTGGCTTTGTTTTTATGACGATTACCGACTCGTATGTTAGTCCCTGAGCTTCATGGATGGTAAGGGTGCGAGATCCTGATCCTCCCCCGTAACCTTGACTTATGAGGGCCTCCTTTTCTTCCTGCGTATGCACTAAGAAGAGGGTGTTGGGGAGGGTTTTGGATATTTGAGCCCCCTTGAACCTTTTCTGCTCAAGAGACCTAACACGGGGGACTGAGGAATATATACCTGAGTATATTTCCCTCAACGCATACGCGACATCCATTGGGTTCCTATGTGTGCAGAGCAACTCCTGGGTGATATTTGCAACCAGTGTCGGGCGATGGTACCTCATCTCGAAGAGATTTTCTCTATCGATATAGGGCAACTGACTGATGTCTCCAATGAGGACAAGTTCGCTAGCACCAGACAGCCGGGCAGCCATTATTATGGCTCCAAAATGGTTCATTAAAGCTTCGTCAACCAGAAGGCGACTGAAGCTTTCTTTTCCGAAACCATTGACGAGAGATGAAGCCATGGTTCGCACTCTGGATTTTACCAGATCTCCTATTCGATGCGATAACTTCTCTCTCGGGTCTTTTGCTGCCTCTGTTGTTGTAGTGATGATAGCATCCCTATCCACATCAAAGTTTCGAATCACCCATGTTGTCTTGCCACAACCTGGAACCCCGTTGACCCATTGTATCTTTGGTACCGCCCAGTTTCTCCAGCCTGCCTCGACGTCCGAGCTCCGTTCTATGGTTTTAGCCATCTCGAGGATTCTATCGTCCAGCATTATCTTGGTACATTTGGCGGTGACAACAATTGGGTCGTTCGATGGTATCGCGTACTTTGGTCTTCCTGTTCGCTCCGTTTCCCCCCCCATTCAACTCCACAAAGCCACTTTCTGCGCTGTAAGCTGCCATATGCTGTCCTTTCATAGTCCCTCTGATAACTTGGGAAGTGACGTTATTGTATATGGCAGCTTCCGGCCATAATATAACAAGGCGAACCTGTCCCATGTCGGCTCTCGTTCGGGTTGCCTGAGATCGTGAAACTACTCTCGAGGTCACCGTTGTCTGTGGAGGTGCTGTTTTTGGTGTGAATCGGAACAAGCTCTGCGCTGCTGCCCTGAAAAGACCTGATATTGAACCATCGTTACCGGTTGGACGGTAAACGGGTTTTTCAGAAGCTGCTTTTAGCTCTGCTCTTTCTGAACCAGATTGGATGGCTGAATTTGGAATCGGGTGGCCCCAGCTGTCTGTTGCATCATGAGGGTCGCAACTCGGGGACTTCAGAAAACTCAAATTTTCTCCTCTGTCCTCATAAGCGACAACCTCATGGTGCGCAGATGCCTTAATGCAACCCAACCGGTCTGCGGCTTCAGCCTTCAACCGTTCAACTACCATCGCATCCACGCTTATTGTTTGTATGTATTTAGCTTAGAACAGTACGTCCTTATTATTGTTACGTCATTTTAGAGCGTGACGATGCTTCCAGATGGACGACATTCGAATGCATGTGGTCACTGTTGCCAATTTAGTGTGGTCCAGTTTTGGCTTCATATTTTACACAATTATGGTTTTAAGAAATAGGTAACCAGGTAGGTATACAGTGCACTTATATGTATAGGTAAATCCACAGATATATATTTTAGTTACAATTACAAGTTAATCAGATAAGTTTTCTAAATTATTTTTGTCGCCAAAGCGTTTGTTCGCTAAAACAGAAGTCGTCAATTCTAGCGAAACAGTCGTTAAATTGGCATAGGTATGGTAACATTCAATAGAAGTATCTTCAGTGAGAACGTTTAAGGTTGATCGTCTCGGTCAGAGCGCGAAATTTAAATATTTTGGGGTTATTTGACATTTACAGATAAACTACTTACTGATTTTAAGTTTACGGAAACTCATTTAGGGCCCTTAAATAGGAGTAAATTTCGCGCGCGACTCAGTTAATCCACCTTAATGGCCCATCCACTCTCCGTGAGGATACACAAGAAAACACGACTACGAGAGTGAGGACAGTGCGCTCGTGTCACCTCGCCTCGCTGTCTCTCCTGTTGGTGTGAATGGTTACCACTCCTATCGCTTTGTTTTAGTAAGTATATATGGGCGCGCTACTAGCGACCTTAACGGGCGGTTCCTTAACCTATTTGATTTCACCTGATTTGCCTAGGTGGCGTGTCTCATAATATTTTATGAGACTAGAAATTAAAATAATATGTTGTAATTTTACTAAATATTTAGATCAATCTATCTAAGACAAATATCATGGTCCAAACTTAAAATTAAAAAGGATAGTTAACATAAAAAAGTATAGTTAACATAAAAAAGGATAGTTAACATAAAATATACTCTGTGACAGGAAATATCAATAATTCAGACTGGCAATAATTCTACTGTTGTTTGTCATCGACGAGTCAATTGACTTAAACAAACCATGATTAATTTATTTTACAAATACTGTAATCCGTGCTGTGAAGATAGTTATAATGTGGTCTGAAGATCATTATAAATATAAAGTTAATTATTGATAACGAAATAAGACTGATTTAGTGTTAATATTGTTAAGCGATGAAATTGACTCGTACCACGGCTTATTTTGGAACTAACCCAATATATGAAGAATTCATACAAAACATGCGATAGTAGCGCTCCTTTCGTGGTATTAGTTAATTTAATTCATTATTCTATAGTGAAAAGTTATTGTCTCACTTTAAAAATAAGATGTAATGAAAAATAAGGATAAAGCTATAGTTCCGCTTGTCACTGCTAGGATCGTCACACTCGAGGACGCGCCATCCATCTTATATCAGACTTGTAAGTTTTTTTTAACTATTAACAATATTTTTGTACCTTTTCTGTCAATAAAAACAAAAGAAACGTAGTCCGAGGCATCCGAGGATTTAGTATGATTTGAATTAAGCTATAATACATGATAAACCAAAGGCTATTATAATCGCGGATTGATGGGAAGTTATTATGTTCAAAACCAAATTCGTGTTCAATAAATGTGATTTTAAAAGTGAAATTGTGTGTGTTTCAGTTATAACTATAAGGCTCCCCTCGAGGCCACAGCAGCGGTGGGATCCCAATGTTCCCCGATGGAGACCTCAGATCAGACGCCGACGCTGCAATCGCAGGGCCCACAACCGGGCCTGCCACCGGACGCCGATACGACGTTTTCATTGGAACAAGTGATGAGCCTCGTCTCTTCTATCTCAAAACAAGCCGCTTCAAGCGCAGTTTCTGCAGTTTTGGCCGCAACAGCCGTACCAGCGCTATCGCAAGAATTTTACTTACCACCATTTGATCCTGATGAGAGATCGCACGACATTCGTGACTGGTGTGCTCACGTAGATGAGATGTTCATACGGTATAATATTCCGTCGCACGAAGCTCGTATGAAGGCAATACTCCATCTCAAAGGAAGAGCTAAGAAATGGGCAGATTTGTGGGCGTTGACCTCTACGTCATGGGAAAAAATAAAAGATCTCATCCAGACCTTCAGCACCGAATTCCGTTATTCAGACAACGTCTTGAAATGGAGAAGCTACACTTCAGATCAAGCGGAAACCTATGCTGAGTATGCTACTACTGCGTGGACCCTGTTCAAACGAGTGAGACCGGAGGCGACGGATGCAGAGACAGTTGAGGCCCTAATCACAGGTATTTATATATGAGCATATGCGTTCAGAGTTACTACGAAATACGCCTGATTCCTTTCCTAAACTCATGACAATCTTGAAAACATATCGTAAACGAAAACCCGAGACATCTAAGATAGTCAATAATAGGTATGAAACTAAAAAACCTCGCACGTCTGAGCTTCCTAAGCAAGACGTTACATGCTATGCCTGTAGAAAACCTGATCATCTCTCTCGCGACTGCAAAGAACATCCCACTCCTAGGTTTGAATTAGGACAGACGACTAGTAGTCTCTACTTCATCTAGCATCGATGCCACTGTCGGTAATCCCAAATTTTTAGAGTGTAGCTACTGCCACACCAAAGGACATAGTGTGAAAAATTGCTACAAACGTCAAAGAGAAGAAAATCATAAAAATATTAACTATTGTAGTTCCTCGAACCGCAGCATGACTAAAATAGAAATAGGGAATAAAAATTATGCATGTCTTTTTGACACTGGAGCTGATTGCTCATTAATGAGAGAAAGCTTTGCTCTCTCAATTCCAGGTAAAGTGTCTGCTAGCGGGTCTGGTTCTGTGAGGTAAGATGAGACAGATACTGTTAAACTAACGATATGAAAAATTATTAATACTTTGAGATCTCTCTAGCCTTATGATTGTTTCTGAACAGGCACCTCCTCAAACAGTATCACAGTCAGTCAGAATGGATTGAGCCAGCGAGAAATAGACTAGTTTAAGAGTACTGCAATACACAGAAGATCTAAGCCTCTTGAAAAAGTCTATGAGGCACATAGCTCGTGACGATAGGTTTTCTATTTGGGGTTGCCAATTGAGGAGATAGCCTATTTGCACCCCGAGGTATGTGGGCGTTTTTCAAAAAAAATGAGCACCCCAGAAATGTGTTGTCCACCAAATTTGACAATAAATTTCTGAGCAACCTTAACACATTTCATTAGTTAGAGTTATTTTTCTACTACAGAAATGATTAAAATTATGTTTAAATATAATAAGTTACTGAAACACATTGTAAAAATTAAAATATTGTCAAAATGTAATCCAAAAAACACAATTTAATATGTACACCTTACAGCTTGTTAACTTTGAAGTTCATTAAAATACTTCCAAATTAAATTTATTAAATGAGGTTGTTTGCAATCGAAGTCTTTTTGTTAGTATTTTAACAACAAGTTAGGTACTATAAAAAGGAATTTGAATAAACAATACTAGTTTAAAGTTTGTCCTTAAAAACGGAAGTGGCGGAATTTCCGCCTAAGTAACGCCAAAAACTAGGATTACAAAACAAAAAATACTACCATTCTCTGGCAATTTTTTAGTGATGGCAACATTAGTTCCATTCAGAATACCCCGTCCTCTTCTTCCCGCTTGTTTTTGATGCATTCCGTTACGTTGTGTTGTGTGGTAGCATGGTGCTAAAAAATGATCCACTAAGAACGGCTGTTTTACTGGTAAGTAATCAGTTTATTAATATGTACTTATTCTTTAGTTGCTTTTTAATTATCCGTGAATAAATTTTATAACACAAAATAGGAATATTTATGATGTTTCATATAAAATCATTACCAACAACAGTTTGAGGTTATGATTCGTAACATCTGTGGCGGCCTCCGCCACTACTGAACTACCACTTAATTTTGATTTTAATATTCAGGAAATATTTAGGCTAATATACCTGGCAATGTTTTGCCTCTGGCAACTCAAGATACGCTAAGATTTCAGATAACAACAATTTACTCGAGAGAATTTGGATATATTCCGGCTGATCTTTACTGATATCCTCGCTTGAATCATCCCGTAGAGACCGCCACACCGCGGCTGCTCCACTGCCAACTCACTGGTGTTGTTTTGATGCTTGAGAACCCATCCACGTATCCAGTCCTGCACCTGCTGCTATCATCGTAACTCATAACAAATACGTATAGATCAAAACGTCCTATACATCCATTAAGTAACTTTACGTATAAGCGGACCGAATACGTTACTTAATGGAATTATAAGGACGTGTGCATAATAGTTTTTTTTTACTAGCTACGGCCCGCGGTTTCGCTCGTGTGAAAATTTATGTGTCAAATGGAGAACGATACAGATATTTATTGTAAATTTTAGAATTTTCGATTGGTTCATTTTGATATCTGATTATGTGGATTGCGAAAGTATTATACGGGTTTTGCATTTTAGAGCTGGCGGGGAGCGGACGCGCGTTCTGTGATCTATCTGTGCGTGGTGATTTGTTTAAATCAAGTTATATTATAATACCGTATACGTGTTTCATTATTTACATAAAAGTTTATTTTTACCATGTTTTGAGTGAATGTGCGAACCTAGGATTTTTTTTTCATTCAAATTTCAGAAATTTATTGCACACTTCCTAGGGGTAGTTTTGTAAAAGTAAAAATACATGTGAATTGTTTACTTTTTATTTTATTCCTATCTTAATTATTCATTAAAAATAGTATATTTCCAGACTAATATCATTATTTACATAAAAGTTTATTTTTACCATGTTTTGAGTGAATGTGCGAACCTAGGGTTTTTTTTTCATTCAAATTTCAGAAATTTATTGCACACTTCCTAGGGGTAGTTTTGTAAAAGTAAAAATACATGTGTAATTGTTTACTTTTTATTTTATTCCTATCTTAATTATTCATTAAAAATAGTATATTTCCAGAGTAATAGATTATACGTTTTACTTTTTTTTTTGTTTCAGATAAATATTTTCAATTAATATAAAATGCCTCTCACGGAAGCAGTACGTGCAAAGCGGTTTAGGGAGAAATTGAAGCAAGATCCCGAAAAATATGATGCGTACAAGAAAAAGCAAGTTGACAGAGTAAAAAAATGCCAGAAAAAAATAGTCGATCTCAATGACGAAGAAAAGGAGAAGAAAAGAAGACAATGGAGAAACCAAAAAGCAGCCCAAAAAAGGCGCGAATAAGAGCGCACAAAAGCCAAAGAAAGAGAAAGAAGAAACTAGAGAACTAAAAATTACCAAAAATTTAAAGAAGAAACTAAAATGTGCAAATATTTCACTAATAAAGTCTGAAAAACGTGAAGAACGTCTTAAATTGATAGTAGGACGATTAAGGAAAAGATTACAAAGAACAAAATCAGCTTTAGAAGCTAAAGAAAGAGATTTCAAAATGCTAGAAAATAAAGTTCAAGACATAGAAGAAGATAGGGATAAGTTAGAAAAGCCAATTCAAGAAACGTATAAAAACAATTGTAAGACTCAAGAAAGCAAAAGACTATTAAAGAAGATTGTGCAAAATTACGCACAGAAAAGTAACATAACATATCTTACTCATAAAATATTGGGGCTCAAAAAAAGGATTCGATTTGCCTATAAACCACGAAAGGTCAACACAAAAGTGAGAGAAGAAATTCAAACATTTTATCTTCGGGACGATGTGACTAGGTGATCTGCAGGGAAAAGAGAGTGCAGAACAAAAGAAAAAAATAAAATGCAAATAAGGTACATGGTTGACACATTGTATCATCTTTACCAAACTTACAGAAGAGACGGTGGCAGACATGGTTTCTCAACGTTTTACAGATGTGTAGTAAACCATTTTACGTTTTATCTCCAACTATCGGCGCCAGATATACCTGTATGGGCATTAAGCACAGCAACATAGATTTCATCTTACAAGCTTTGAAATCGAATAAAATTGTTTCCTACAAAAATATTGAGGAGATGGTTCATGTATTTTCTTGTGATACAAAATCATTTAATTGTATGTATGGAAAGTGCATTAATTGTAAAACTCCACACATTGAATATAACAAAGAAAGGTCAAGCGAAGAAACCAAATGGTGGAAATGGGAATGAGTAGATCACAAATATGAGAAAGCGGGCCGAAAAATAACTACAAAGAAAACTATAAGAGGGGAGCAGAACGGGACCGTCGGTAATTTAGTAACTGAATTGGAAACTGCGTTAGTAACATTCAAAGTACACTATTTTAATTGGAAGGAACAACAGAGACAGTACCGTAAGTGCGTTAATAATTTGAAGGACGACGAGATAATGATATTGTGTGATTTTTCTGAAAATTTCGACTGTAAATATTCAAACGAGATACAATCGATGCACTTCGGTGCTTCAAAGGCCTCTGTAACAATACACAGTATTATTATTTTTAAACAAAAATGTCAAACATTTTCTACAGTTTCCGACAATAACATCCACGAGCCTGACGCTATTTGGGCACATTTATTACCCATTATTAAATACGCCAAAGAAAACCACCCTATTAATGTCATCCATTTTTTTTCCGATGGTCCCACCAGCCAGTACCGGCAAAATAAGATTTTTATTTATTAAACTTATTTGCAGACAAACTAAAATTGAAATTTTCCACATGGTCTTTTTCCGAAAGCGGCCATGGGAAAAGTATTGCTGACGGTGTTGGGTCGGTTAAGAGATAGCTTAACACTAGAGTACGTTATGGGATAAACGCGACTAATGCGACAGATGCCTACAATGTTTTGAACGGGTTTATGAAATCTGTAAAATGTTTTTATATCAACGAAAAAGACATTGAAAACATTCGTAAGCTTATTCCACTGAATTTAATAGCCGTCCCTGGGACAATGAAATTGCACCAAATAATATCGAAACAAAAATATAAGATTAATTATAGGCTACTTAGTTGCTTTTGTGGTGATAAAGGAGGGTTATGCAATTGCTATTGTCCGGAAACCCATTTCCTAGTGCCAGTTGTAGCTAATCGTGATGATGAGTCTATAGTAATGACTGAGAACATCAGGGAAGTTAAAACTTCAGGCAATCACATTTTGCATGAGAACATCACTGATAATACAGTACAAGTTGACAATGATGTTATGGCCAGCAGCTCACAGAATATCCTCGGCGATGATTCACTTCATGCTCTCCATGAAAACATTACAGGTAATGCCGTTAAAATTGACAATGCAGTTATGGCCAGCAGCACAGAAAATATCCTCGGCGATGATTCATTACTTCCCTCGATTACTGCCGGCGGGAGTGATGATTTAACCCCTCCAAATTCGTGGTTAAGTAACATACATTTTATAATCGATGATAGAATACTTTTAGAGCAATCTTATAATATTGAGTCACAATTAATTGTAGCAGCAGAAAATGCAACTATGGTGGAAACCAAAAAAGAGGATTTCCATAGTTCTAATCCCGGTCTCAGAGTAGCAGCAGATGTACCTGTAATTGACTTTACATGTACACAAAAAATGGTTTCACAGAATGCTCAACAGTTTCCAGGTCCTAGACATTCTGGACCGCCACCCAAGAAAAGCAGAGAGAAAATAAGCGAGAAAGAAAATAAGCGAAAAATGAAAGTATTATTAACAACTACGAAGAGAAATGAATGTTTCTCTATAATGCTATGTCTGCCACCTTTGTAAAAGAGATTCTTTATGTCTAAAAGACATGATTAAATGTATGTCTAATATGTAGTGGCACTGATTTTTTTGATTATATTTGCCCAATATGCCTTAACTCCGATTAATGATTTTAAAACTACCTAAGTGTGTTACGAGTAGATGATATAGGATTTTCATAAAGCTATCCAGTTTGAAAGTAAATGAAAAACCAAGACCGGCTAAGATTATTAATTATTATTATGTACATTGTACACGTAGCCTAATTTTTCCTATAGTAACTTTGTGTTCCACCTAAGTAACTGTCCTATTAAAATGTGATTTAAATTATATTTTGATATTTTGTATGGTGTTACCGGCACAAAAGTGACGTAATGGATGTTTTTCCGAAAATTACTCGCCAATTTATGATTAATCTTTAGTTTTTTTTTTAATATTAATATGCTATTAGTTGAATTAAACAAGTTAGTAATTATAAACAAATCGTTTTATTTGTGTAAATGCCAAGTTAAAAAGTTACTTATGGAACGAATTGTGGATAACTTTTGAAACCAGAATGATATTTTGGTGTTTATTTTCATATATTTAATATAAATTTTATTAAATTTAGTTAATTTATTTAATTATATATTGGTTTACCATCAATTACATGTAGACTTACGTTCATTAGAAATAAGGTTTCCACATAAGGGCTATTTTTTTTAAAAAACGCCCATATCTGTTCTAGTTAAAGCAACACAAGCACAGCTCGCTTGAGGTAAATCTTCACATGTATTGGCGGTGATTAAAAACGAGACTGGGCTTGGTTGAAGATTTGACCTGAGAGAGAAGGCGATATAATTGGTCTTAAGGATGTTCAATGTAAGAGGGTTCGAAGAGGGCCAATTCATGACCGTTTTCAAGGCGTTTTCAGCATTAATTTTTGCATCATTTCACGTTTTGCCTATGATAATCAAAGCAGTATCATCTGCGTATGTAAAAATATTATAATTTGGAATATTAAGGCGACAGAGGTCTGTAAACGACCTCTGTCGACATTGTTCTCGCTGGCTCAATCCATTCTGACTGACTGTGATACTGTTTGAGGAGGTGCCTGTTCAGAAACAATCATAAGGCGAGAGAGAGCTCAAAGAGCCATTCTGAAAGTAATGATGAAAAAACCCATCAGATATCCCACAAACATTCTGTTCAAGAACGCCAATGTATTAACTGTTAGGCAGTTAATAGTTTTTCATATCGTTATTTTAACAGTATCTGTCTCATCTTACCTCACAGAACCAGATCCGCTAGCAGACACTTTAGGCCGCTCGCCCACGGCGACTTTTTGTAGCGAAACGCGCGACAGCATCGCTACAAAAAGTCATCATCTTTCCACTCATGTGTATAATTAAATGAATAAAAATCTTAACATCTACCCTCTCACTTTCAGAAAAGTCACATGAAGGATGGCTTAAAACCTTGACATACAATGATACCGAAAAGTATTATAAGCTAACAGACACTCAAACACACACGTGTAACACTGCAAACCTTGACTCTCATGAGATCTCGTATATTGCAGTGTTACACACACACACATGCACAAACACACCCACATACACACACACACGCGCGCACAAGCACACGCTTTTCAGCATACACGAAGAAATGAAGAGTTTTAATATAATTTAAACACGATATCTGTTATTGATTGCGAACGTGTCTTATAATCGTAAGATTTTATCTGTGCTAGTATTAATTTTTTTATGTTGGCAACTCTGTTTTTCCGCCCATTTATTATTTGCTAAAAAATAGCTGTGTTGTTAAGTCGAATTAAAAATGTGAATAACTAAATAAATCTTTTTCCTTCAAATCTACCAGTCGTAGAACCTCATAAATTTAACAATATTAACCCGTGGCACGTAAATCACGGCGACGTGCCACGTTTGGCGACCGTGAGCAATATAAAGCGACTGGTAAGATGGAGAAAGAAACGAAGCTTCGAAGCGTCTTGCGGGGCCAGTTCACTAAAAAGGCCAAATCTTTCGAAGCCTTACTAGATTCAACGCCGTCAGACGCAATTACATGCACGAGCACATTCTTCTTCGTCGTGTCGATAATCCAAATTATATTTATAAGGTTTTTTCCCAACTTTTCGCAACTGCCACTCCGCGAGGAGATGCATGGTGCAGGTCCTGGAGAGATCTGCCTCCTGGGCCCTGAGGGCATGCAAGCAGGTGCTGCATGTTTTGTACCGGGACTCCACACTCGCATTGAGCGCTCTCTGAGTGTCCCCATTTCACGAGGTTATCCCTGCAGCGGCTCACTTGAGTCCGGAGTCGATTTAACGACGTGGGCCACGGGAGGTCCCCGCCGGCCGGGAGTTGTTCAGAGGGCGCTATATAATCAGGTGGCAAGTAAAACGCAGTCCTGTGTCTTCCATCTCAGAAACCGTCAAGCAAACCGGGCACTAAATATCAAATGGCGAGGCACTACTATTCTACATTCCAACACTCCTACATATCTAGGGGTGACCCTCGATAGGTCACTTACCTACAAAAACCATTGTCACAAAACCAAACAAAAGGTCACCGCACGTAACAACTTGCTCTCCCGCCTTACATCAACAACATGGGGCGCCTCTCCTCACGTGCTTCGGACTTCTAGGCTAGCGCTATGCTACTCAGCAGGTGAATACGCCTGCCCAGTATGGCATCGCTCCACTCACGCCAAACAAATTGACGTCGCCCTAAACCAGACGCGCAGGAAAATAACAGGCTGCCTCAAACCCAACCCTCTTAATATACTCTACCCTCTAGTGGGTCATACATAAACATCGCCTGTGCACTGGAAAAACATAAACAGGAAACTGATACCAGGCATCCAATGTGCGGAGTAAACGCCCCACAAAACCGCCTGAAGAGCTGTAACAGCTTTCTAACAGGAACCACTGCACTAGACCTTCTCCCCAGAGAAGCCCGCATCAGACATTGGAAAGACACACTCGCCCCACGAGCACATTCAAGAGCATAAAATGTCTTCGCACAGAGCTAAACCTGCTTGAAGAAAAAATTGTCGGTTTTTACATAATGGAAGCTAAAGAAGAAGACATTGTTAAATAAATAGAAGACTCTGAGCGCTACAAAAAATACTACTACCATATTGAAACAAGATACGAGTTATTTATGAGCAATATGTCAAGTCCAACAAATCCACCGGAGGAATCAAGATTAAATTCGCCAAAATTAGAAATACATTATAAATTCGACGGTGAGATAAAACAATGGCTGCCATTTTGGGCACAATTCAAGAAAATTTATGAAAACTCTGGACAAGAAGAAAAATTCGTCTACTTATTGCAAGCTATGACAGAAAATACTGAGGCTCGCGAATTGGTCCAAATTTATCCTATCTCTTCATCCAACTCACTGAAGTGCATTGAACACTTAAAAGCACGTTACGGGAGAGAGGACCTAAAAACACAAATGTACGTTCGTAGAGAGGACCTAAAAACGAACTAAAGAACTTCCCTCTGTAAGCGAAGAAACACTTGCACACTCCGTGTTTGGAGGAACTCAACACCCTTCGCCGGCGGGCGAACGACTGAAGGTCAGCTCCTGAATTAGCCAATGCCAGCATGCGATAGATTTGTAGTACAGAGATAGACCTATACAAAGAAATGAAATAGAAATAGTGGTCCCTAAGGGGTACGACAGATTACTCAAAACTTACTATTCTAGTATATTTTATAAACTTTAGATGATACCGATGAAAATTAAAAGTAGTAGTGACCTATTTATTCAATATTTTGGTCTGTAAAACAATTTGGTTGTACTGGTTACCGAATCTTAGTAATACAAAGAATTAATTGTTAATTTTATGCCTACTAAACCGTAGAAATTCGTACTGACTAAAATGGTAACACTTGAAAATGGCTGACCAAGTTTTATTGTTTGTGTTTTTTGTTGCGTTTTTTATTTCGGTATTTTCATTTATTATACTTCTGATACGTGTTATACTTAATTATTTACTATCAGTTGTATTTTTTGTATATTTAAAGAAAAAGTAGTTTTATTTCAATGTCTAATATTCGCGTAAGTGTAAGAAATTTAGCGCAGACGTTTAGACGTGTAAAGGTTTCAGACAGAGTTACTTTCACATATATAATATTAGTATGGATTGAAGTCAGTTAGTAAATAATAAAAATAAGTTTTACCCGCATTCACCCAAGTTTCATCCAAGTAATATATTGGTCGTTGCTGCTTTACCGAATCTTAGTAATACAAAGAATTAATTGTTAATTTTATGCCTACTAAACCGTAGAAATTCGTACTGACTAAAATGGTAACACTTGAAAATGGCTGACCAAGTTTTCTTGTTTGTGTTTTTTGTTGCGTTTTTTATTTCGGTATTTTCATTTATTATACTTCTGATACGTGTTATACTTAATTATTTACTATCAGTTGTATTTTTTGTATGTTTAAAGAAAAAGTAGTTTTATTTCAATGTCTAATATTCGCGTAAGTGTAAGAAATTTAGCGCAGACGTTTAGACGTGTAAAGGTTTCAGACAGAGTTACTTTCACATATATAATATTAGTATGGATTGAAGTCAGTTAGTAAATAATAAAAATAAGTTTTACCCGCATTCACCCAAGTTTCATCCAAGTAATATATTGGTCGTTGTTGCTGTGGGTAAGTTTTCATATTTTTCAAATATTGAATACGTCACAATGCTATGTCATCTCTGTCGATTAACCCGTTATTTCTCCTTCGTTTGACATACCTACTTAAACTTCAAATGTTTCATTTTTTTTTCAACGATGTCAAGCCCATGTTTGGTAAGGATTCGTCTGTATTATTATCGGACATTTAGCACCTTTTTTGCTGTAGGTAACTCTTCTTTTAAATAAAAGCTGTACACTATTCGTCTAATGCACGATTTATCGAACCCATCAATCTTTTCAATTAATGAGAGTCGTTTTTTCGGTGAAGCAGCTGGCTTGACGGTGTCTGTTTCGTTTTTTTTTTTTTAAATACGACATATGGCCGATTTCGGAATGCCCAAAATATCGGCTGTTTTGTCCTTCATTTCTTTTTTTGAAGGATATTTATCACCAGGCCAGGACGCTTTAACGTATTTAAAAACACGTTGATAATCATTATCTTCTCAGATACACTAAAGTGTGACATTTATCTTTTCTTCCGCGGAGAAACAAACTCCTTGAATGGACACGAGGTAGACGGTGCTGGTTCCATTTTAAAACAGTAAATTAAACTTAACAAATTAACAAAACCACGTAACTATTAAAACAAGATAACAAAAACTAACAAACAACAACAAACTAAGAATAGATAAATAACTGTGTCCGAAAACTGAGCGATCACTAACGCATCCCAAGATGGAATATCGTTCGTTCATTATTTAAAAATTATGAATTATGTCAAGCAAACCAAGGATTTTTCGTCGTGAGTCAAGGCCAACCAAAACCACATGCAAACAATAACAAACCTTACAGTCTCAGGTAGTTTTACAATCCCCGAGGACGGCGGCCATTGCATCTGTGCGAGCGAGACAATTTATTTTACGCGGGAGTGACAGAGACAGGTAATGACAGGTACATTGTACGAAATTCTTCCTGCTCCGCAGTTTAAACGAGGAATATTTAGACTGTCTTAATAATAACATGACAAAATATACCGATAGTGTCGTGACATACATTGCTGGGTTTGTAGCTAGAAAATTATCCCGCACTATCAAATGTATAATTTGTGCATCAATACTATTTGGCGACACTGCACTGAAGCACAATCATTAATTTCGTGTAAAACTAGAGGAGGCCTCGTATATCCGTCTAAAGACGTTCAAAATCTCTGTAAAATTGCTGAAAAAATATTAAAATTAAATTTCGCAAAATCTAATTTTGAGAAATTTATATGTATATTTTTTCTTTTGTTATGGAAAATTACGGTGAAAATATACATGGTTTCTAGACTAACTCAGGCGATCATGATGATAATCAGAAATACCTACTGATGAAGAGTGTAATCAAAACCTACATTGATATTAGGTTCAAATATTTCGGAAAAATGCACGGAAAGAAATTCAGGAATTATTATTTGTACAAAATAGTATTATTCCGAAATGAATAGATAGTGTAAAACCGAATCGTATTAAAAAACCATACTCGTACCAATACCATGTAAATAAAAAGTTCGCCAAGTTCGGTCTCGCGTACGAAGGGTTTCGTACCGTATGGAAGCCCCTTCAAAATATTTATTTTTGAATATTAGGTTGTATAAATCCATAAACAACTTAATATTCTATATTCTGTAAATATTCCAAGCATCTATATGTTGCCGTTATTAATTTCGAGCAAAAAAACATTTTTATGGGAGCCCCTCTAATAATAATAATAAAATCTTTTTATTTCAGACAGTACTTAGTCCATATTACAGCAGTAATTATGATTTTAATTATTAATTTAATTATTATTATGATTTTCATATTGTTATTTGCATTAAGTACGTTTTAAACGAATACTTCTAAAATTTAAAATAATTTTTAGGACATTATGTTAATAGTAAATTAGGTAATTTCCTTTTCTCACAATATGACGTAAATCGATTATAATAATGTAAAGCCAACTTTATAAGGGGGTGTGTCACGGATTTTCCGAGACACAAGCTTAAAGCTTAGTTCGGCAATCCATAGCCCACGAATATAGTAGCTAATAAATAAGTTCATTTAAGTTATTAATTATGTTAAATTCTATATATTTTCTGTTTATTAGCAAAATTGTAATTTATTTGCGTCAATAAATCATTTCAAATCAATTTATATTACATATTATTATCTTAAGCCTAGTAAAACATTATTCCAATGTCCCTGTATAGGGCAATCTGATTTACTTATAATTATGTGTAGGATACTGTTACTGCTGCCACGCATTCTTGTCAGCAGGGAGTATACTTTTTTCCTCATGATGGCATGAAAACCATCGGTTCGAGCTTGTGTGAACATCCCTGATGCGCTACAATAACGTGGCAGCCCCAACAGTATCCTAAAACCATTATTGTACTGTACTCTAAGCGAATTTAATGTTTTTTTGGTGTAGGATACCCACAGGCTGCTCGAATAAAAATACTGGCAGAAGGCTTTAAATAAAGTTATTTTAACGTCATTTGTACATCGAGCAAACCTGCGGGCAATCATATTACATCTCACTGCTAATGCTCTGCGTTCTCTTTCTATATATTGATCTAATATTCAATTTATTTTAATTTAATAATTTAGTTTTAAAGTGCATATTTAACTTTCAGTAAATATTTTAAGCATCTACCTGTCATCGTTATTAATAGCCAGTGAAAACGTTAAATATTTTTGTTTGTTGTATGGGAGACCCCCTTTAATATTTATTTTTTATGTTTTTAGTATTTATTGTTATACATCAACTGTGAAAATTTCAACGTTCTAGCTATCACGGTTCATGAGATACAGCCTGGTCACAGACAGACGGACATTCGAGTCTTAGTAATAGAGTCCCGTTTTTACCCTTTGAGTACGGAACCCTGAAAAACAACTAGTCAATTCTTTACAGAACACTTCTTCTACTGTAAAAAATTGTCAACAAGGGTCTCAAAATAAACATGGATAAGACATAGGTAATGTTTTTCTGTGACATTATTATTCTTACGAGCTTCATTTTCCTCGATAATTATAACTTTTAGCTCTTCAGCTAAGGTTTGCTAGAATCACGGCATCAAAAGCTTATGAAGTCAGTAAATGTCAAACTTGTGATGGTGCATTAGTAGGGCTGATCATGGGTGGCAAAATGCCTGATACACCAGCTATAAAAAGAGGCCGAATATTACCTTACCTCAAGCACTTTTTGTTCCAATACTCGGCCTCTCGTACGGGAATAATTTATAGATATAAATTATGGGAAAATGTTTACTTATGAAAAGGCCGCATCGCTGAATTATTTATAAATAATAAATAAAATCAGCGATGCGGCCTTTTCATAAGTAAACATTTTCCCATGATTGCTGGTTCACCCGATGGAAAAGGCCAGGATTTTATCATTGAAATTAAATGTCCATTTAGTGAAGAAACGTATAAAAACTATATACAAAATAGAAGGCAAACAAAAAAGTTTTATTCACAAATGCAAATACCAATATATGTATAGCATCTAATTAAACCTATATACACTTACTAGCTGCCCGCCCCGGCTTCGCCCGGGTACGACTGGTTAAAAAGACATTTTATAAGTACATATTGTGCTTATATATAGGTATATACCTACCATGTAACCAAGTAACGTCACACACATGCGCACAGTTATTTTAGGGCGTTTTTATATTACATTATCATACCTATACACAAATATTTTTGCCATAGAACATCCACTGCTTAACATAGGGCTCCCTTATTAGATCTTGAATAACACCGAATAAAACCATTGCAAGAAGTTTACATCCAGCTTCCATCTGTGTATCCACCAAAAATTGAGGTTCTCAATTAGACTGTGTTTTATTTAGTATGTACCTATGTGATGCGATCATTCCGTCAATTATAAATCAATTTTGAGTCTCAATAAAGTGTTGTTGTATTGAAATGACCTATTATAATGTCCAATGCTAGATATATAGATGGGTTGAAAGCTACTCGTAGGTACCTGAATCGCGGGTGTTCCCGTAGTCTTAATCTGTTCAACTATTAACATAAAATAAATATAGTATTGGCTATCTAAATAAAAGTAAGTTCGTATGTGTCGGGAGGCTATACATAATCCATAGCCCTGGTTTCAATTTTTAAACGGTTAGAATATTAGAAACCCACAGTCCAGCTTCATTCTACAGACAGCGGCACGTAAGTGTAGCGCTGAGTGTACTGTGGAGGAGATGGGTACGCATGTCGTCTGCCATACTAAACCCATCCAAGCCAAGCCATCCCCTCCACACTTCTCTCAGCTATACACTTATATGCCGCGACCTGTAGCTGCGTAAGTTAGTTGACGTTTCTACTATACACTTGTATTTGATAACTTTGTAAAATGTTGGCCATCAGTTCTACTTCTACGAATTGTGTGCCCTATCTAAAGCCTCTTCAACTTGCTAACCCCAAAGAGCTATCTATGATTGAACCGATGGAAACGCTGGCATCCAACGTGATTTGGTGGTCTCGACTGACCACCAAATCACGTTGGACTTAGATTTACGTGGATACCTTTTCTACACTTGCCAAAATATTGTCTACATTCGAAAACTTTAAAGCCCCATCGATCATTCGTTTTACGAACTGTGTCAGTACCTATTCACTACCATTACAACAGAAATTATATCGTCGGCTCGCCTAACTTAGGTTCTCCAAATCTGTAGGTAGGTATTACATAAATCGGATTCAAGTCTTGATCCCGTATCAATGAGTTTCTTTGGAACATATGTACGGAATTTCACATCACTGGCTTTTCCGTGAAAAAAAATGTCGCGTGTCAACCAGCATACCTATGTATGTACGTCTGAAGAAGGAACTCGATGACGTATACTAATACACCAACCCGCACTGGGGCACCGTGATGGATATGGTCCAATCGACCTTCATAAACAGACCTATGTTCTGCAGTGGACGATTAAAAAAATCTGATATAGAAACAGGTACTTTCAGGAATAACGGTGATAATACATGCACAACGACAGCGTTTTTTTTTCTATTTCTATGACTTATTAAATTCTTACCGCCTTAATACAAAAGATTTAAATACGCTTTAAACACTGTTTAATCGTGTAATTTGTACTGTTAAATATTGTACAAAGCGTGCGTAAAACTTTTGTAGTAAGACGTTCTATATTCTATTGAATGGAATAGCCGATTTGAACAATTCAAAAAGTAATCTATATGAATTGAAATAGTCTTGAAAACAATAATGATTTATTTGGAAAAGGATTTAAACAGAAGTATGAATAACATGGTCTAATTTTGGTCGGTATTTCTATTAACTTTTATTATGTAATAAGTGGTTATTGTGACATAACGATAATAGTTGGACATATGGCATTGCGAAGTTTTTGTAGATATTGATATGTTCTTTAATATTGTAGAACATACTTTTGTTCTATCATCAATGGTTTCCGCAGCGACTGCAACGAAAGACGTTTTAGGGCATTTTTTTACACCTTGGGTTACGATACTTAAGTTTTAGTAAGGATCCGTAATCTTTTCTAGCAATAAATATAACCTATATTACTCAAAGTAAATGTAGCTTTCCAATGGTGGAAGAATTTTTGAAATCGGCACAGTAGTTTTCGAGTTTATTCATTACAAACATACACACACACAAAAATACAAACTTTTCCTCATTATAATATTATTATTAATGTAAATGTAGACAGTGTAGATTATTTATTAATAGTGTAGAAGTGTAGATTATTTTCCTCGCTAGAGTTCCGATAAACACGTCCGATCGCTGCTAATCATAAAGTGCTATAGGGAGAAGCGCGGCCTCCGCGCCGCGCGCCGGCCGGGCCGCTACCGCCCGCGCCGCACCGATATGTCCCTGCCTTAGAGTATTGTTATTTATTTTCTAAGGTCCCTGCATTTTAAATCTGTAATATCTTCGAAAATATTCATTTAAATTACATGCTGTAAAAGGCCATATTGATCTATATTGAATGGACAATGTATTTAAGGTACTTAATTGGATAAGGATTAATTATGTATTGCTTAAAATAACTTTCTAAATAAGCCATTTTTTCCCGTAAAATGTAAAGGATAAAAAATGGTTATTGTGGGCTATCCTTAAGAGATAGGCATATACCATCGCGGACTTTTTTGTTGACCTTTTTAAGGTGTACAATACCGTAGTACATTATTTTGATTTATCTCGTGGGGTTTACTCAGCGTTTGCAATGTAAGCCCAAAAAAATGTGTTTATTTACGACATCACATTAGAAACCTGTAAATTCATCAGTGTTTCTCTACAATATTATGCATGTATTATACATATAAACCTTCCTCTTGAATCACTCTATCTATTAAAAAAAAGCGCTTTAAAATTCGTTGCGTAGTTTTGAAGATTTAAGCATACATAGGGACGGACAGACAGCGACAGCGACTTTGTTTTATACTATGTAGTGATTTATATTGGTAAATAAAACTTTGTAAATTTATAAGGCCACAAGCTATAGTGATGACATCATCTAGTTTCCCTATAAGATAGTTATTTACACAAGCATGAGGTTTCAAGATGCTAAATTCTCTAAGACGTCTAATCATCCTTTCTATATGAATCCGTAAACTAGCAATCTTCTTGGTTTCTCTGACTTCCTCTTTTGATAGCTTACAACCTGATACGGCACTAGGTGGTCGTATTAGCTGACACCCAACCCCAAGTAGCAAAGATTCAATATGCTTAAGGTGACGCACTGATAAACTATTGTTTCAAAAATCGAGTACCGCGCCCCTTCACTAGGACAAATTATACGCGGTCTCACTCGACAGGATCACGCCAGAGCGGAGGGCGGCAGCGCTGGGCTAGCGTACGTGGCGCTGCTAACGGGCGCGGCGGCGGCACGCGTCAACTAGATTTGCCTAGCTAGAGCGTAGATAATCATGGAGTCGCCTTGTCCTTATTCAACCATTTAAAAAGAGGCAAAAATTATTTTGATCTATTTAATGTTTGTTTTTTTGTTCATACAATAAAGGGTTATTTCAACTGTTGCTTTTAAACTTTCACGATTTGAACACATTATTATTATATACTACAGGACTAATCGCACACTAAAATTACGAGATAAACAAATAACTCATCATCCCGACGTTTCGTCCGAGTTGCATCGACCGTGGTCAAGGGTAGACACTCCGTAGAATAGTGAGTCTACCCGTGATACGGAGGAGACTGGAAAGCGCATGGGCCCCGTTTTTGTTGAAACAATAGGTCACAGATTTTAAGTGGGGGGAGAGGTAAGCTCCGCTGGCTGTAATTGGCTGACGCCAAAATGACGCAATGACAACATTTCTTGTAGTGGTGCCAAAAATGTTACTAGCAAAAAATCGATATCGATATTTTTGACTTGGTTCTTTGGACTTTGAATAAAATATCGTATCGCAATAACTCATCTTTTTAACTATTGACACGATACTGGATCAAATATCGTATCGAAACCACACAATCGTATCGTCTCAACAAAGAGCGGCTTTAGAAAATATTATTTCTGTGTACTTTGCCACTTACATGTTGGCCAACGTAAATAAGTATTGTTTATGTACCTAAAACAATAAACTTTCATGGTATAAAAGACAATATGTTCTATTTTTTAAAATAACGTATCGAAACAAGCGGATCGATACACTGCGATCCATTGCAATCCAAAGTACAAACACCTGGATCGAGCATCCCTAGTCGGTAGTCATCTAAAGCGCCTATCGATGGTGAGCGAGGCCGCCCCGCGCACTTTCTCCACTGGTTAATATGCTCCTTGACCCGTGACCACGGTCAATGCAACTCGGCCGAAACGACGGGATGATGAGGTATTTATTTATATCGTAATTTTAGTGCGCGATTAGTAGTATATAATAATAAAGGGTTATTTCTAATCAATTAGCATCCTTTTAGGGGCTTATTTTGTGCATCAAAACTAACAACTTCCGTTCTGCGACTTTTGGCAAGCCTCAATAAATAAATAGTTGTTCCAAAAAAAAAAATATCGTTCACCCGCAACAAAATGTATGGAACAGCTGGTTTTTTTTTTAATTTTGACAAAAGTTGCAGAACAAAAGTTGTTAGTTTTGATGTAGAATAAACCTCTAAAAGGATGCTAATTGATTAGAAATAACCCTGTATACAAATTAATGTTGTTTTAATTATGTACAGGTATCATAATCAATGAACTTATTTTTATCATGCTTCACACACTTGGTTTATAGAAACTTTCTTTAAGTGATAAACATTTCAAAAATTTACGAGCTCGTAGGATTTGAACCTGCATCTCTCTGAAATTCCGGCCCAGATGCTTTGTCTGATTAAGCTAGAACGCTATCTGCGAAGCCGCCAAATTAGTAGTGTTTATCATTTTTACCAACTACTACAGTGTTGGAAAATGTAGATATCTTAATGTTAAAACTAACGCTTTTTGTGAAAAAACATATCTATATTCTGAAAATGGCATCACATCTATGGTATTTCCGACCAATCAAACATCAACGTCACCAGTATTTTTTTCTATAAAAAAAATGGTAGCTGAATCATTTTCTTTCCCTTTTGCAATCACGTATTCTGGGTCACGAATTCGCCTGTTCCTTATGAGTCTAGAGTCAACCAACTCAGGAAGAAGACAATCATAGTAAAATTTAAGCAGTTTTGGCTCCATTATATCTGACCAAAATTTATCGTCTCTTTCTATGATTTCTATTTTCATTTTTTTGTCTCCATACCATATTTCAAGTAAGGCCTCCTGTTTTCTGCAAATATGTAACTG